>JAQIUQ010000299.1:615000-797500 GCA_030378365.1 Hybognathus amarus | reverse complement strand
TAACTGGCACAGAGGAAGAAAGCAAGGCTTACTAGCATTAAAAATGTATGTTTAATAAAAATAAACCTGTCAGAAACCTGCTTTTTTGATCTAATGCAGCGTTTCAGGTTCTGGCCCAAAAGCTCTGCCAAGTTTTTCTTTTGTGTTCATTTTCTTGATATGGGGAAAAATGAAACGCACAACCCAGGCAAATTATTATTTAAATTTACTAATACATTTTTAAAATCCAAAGTTTTATCTGTTAACATTATTTAATGCACAATGAATGAAGTGAACATTTTTCACTCAATGTGTTGATGTTAGATAATGCATTAAGTCAAGTTAATGAATTGTATCTTATTGTAGTGTTACCAAACTATACAGGAGATAAAACGTGTTTTATTTGACTTGACTGTACTTTTATTTAATCCAAAATGGTGTTCATATTTATTTTTTAAAGGGCTTTTTAAACCTGCCAAGAGTAATCCAGTAGGGCTGCACGATTATGACAAAAATCATAATTGTCGATTATTGCCTTGAAATTATAATTGCGATTATTAATTACGATTATCTCAATTTACATTGAACGATGTTTTGAACAGCTTTATGACTTTGTTCGAAGTGACTGCATGCAAATTGTTATATCAAAATAAAACGGCTGAAAACTCCTGAAAAACTTTCAATGCTTTTCTATGGTTTTAAGTAACACCAAGTAACTTTTCCTCTTCCTCCTCTAGACAAGGTAGAGTATGTTACATGATTTCATGAAAGGATGATGTATTGCGACATCAGAAATGAAGAAAACGAAATAATGACTATTGTAGTGCTTGATGTAAAGCAGTCGAATTTTGCAGTTCTTTTTGTGGTCGGGTTCCTACCCGAACCCCGAAGTTACATAGTGCCAGTAAAAGTGAGACAGACCCCGTCAGGCGACGGCAGAAGTGCCTTTCACCCTGTTACGACTTGATGAACCACTGATAAGATTTTGGAAACATTATTTTAAGTTAACAATGTTAGATAGTGTTGCTTTAATGCTAATTATAATGTTACACTAACTAAAAGTAAAACAATGGGAAAAACCCCTTAAGATAAGCTGTACTTGAACGATTACATCATTGTGGCATCCATAATTGTTATTGAGATTACAAATTCGATTAATTGTGCAGCCCTATTATCCAGCCATGAATAAACCTTGAACTGCTTTCTGATGCACTAATAATGACACAAATAGGGATATATAGAATAGATATATAGCCATAATATAGAATGCAACATGTTATTATTAACCTATCTTTCAAATAGACAGAAAAAAGCATGAATGTCCAATTGGCATCAATCAACACCAATTGTTTTTTTACTATGGTTTCACACATGTTTACTTTTTGAAACATTGAGGCAAGGAAAGTAAACAATACAAATAAATAAAACATCTCCAGTTAACTAGCAGATTTCATTAATTTAGTTCGCTATTAATTTTAGTTCGCTATATTAGTTCGCTGCTATCAGTTCCATGGATGACGTGCTGCACGAGTTGCACGATCTTCACTCGGACACAGAGAAAAAAATAAAGCTGTAGCCTACGAGTGCATGGATTATAACCACTGATCTATAATGAGATGTTCCTGATTCAAAGGCCTCCGAATAAAGCTTTTAAGGCAAGCTGGCCTGGACCCGTCTCAAGTCGTTCGTTGTTTAGGTCTATATTACAGCCGTTTTAGGCGTACTTTCAAACGGTAGAGCCTGTTCCTTTCCAGCATAGCTAAAGGTCGATGTATTTTTGCAATATACATTTTAGGCTCATTCCCAAATTCATATTATGTTGGGGGGGTGGATTTTTATGCAATTTCAATCAGACAATTTGACCGGTGAGAATTAATTTTGTCGGACATTTTTTCCCGACCAATGTCTGGTAATTACTGGACAACGGAAACCCTGGCACACAGCGATACTGATACCAGAAGTCGGGGTGTCTGTCCGATACTGTGCTCATGTAGGCTACTCATACTCTACCCCGATACAAACGCATCCGATACCACTTTCAGGGGTCGTTCACATATCGCGTTTTTGCGCACAAATTCGTTATTTCAATTTAAGGGCAAGCAGGCTCATAATAGAAGCAACGCAGTGAGATGAAAACATATCATCTCATCTCAACAGGTCATGTGACAAAAACCAACCGATGAGCTTCAGCCTTTCTGTAACATCGAAAGCTCGGCCGAACAGCGGATCATAGCTGTACAGGCCAGGGCACCTTTTTATTTCTCATCTCTATAATCTATCTAGTAGTTAAGCTACTGCAAGGGCTAGAAATCAATTAATTCTTTGCTGATACTTCCTCATCCTCATAGAGAGCGCATTGGTATTGCTTTCTTCTTTCCAAAAGCACTTGCTCTCCTGCGGCGTCTGTCGTTGCTATGCAACAATGAATGAGCGCAAATGCACACCTATATTTAAAATAACCATTTTCCACACGCAAAAACCGAGCGGTGTTACCGACCCTTATGGCAACGTGACATTAGCCTAATCAAAAATATTTCCATTAGTGGCTCTTTCCTCCTTTCGGGTCAACAAGTGGATTCCGAGACACCGAATTAGCAGCGCCGCCAGTCACAATGTCACAGTGTGTTTAGGTGTGTAAGTGAAGTGAATGTCGTGATGTTACTCATCATGTTAAGATTTCGCAGCAGCGCTGAAAATCCATGGTAGGGGAAACACTGCTAGTGGTTTTATAATCATATTTAGTTTCTTGTAAATTTGACATTCATTTGAGAGAGACATGTTTACAAATCAAAAGAATTGTTTTCTGATTTGATGATCCTCTTATTGTCTGCCTGTGGTTACAAAAACGCAACAATTACAGCATGTTAAAAAAAGATAAATACGTCAGGGTGTTAAGTAACAACTGTGAATATCTAATTTTCTTTGGAGTGATTCAGCAAGCCAAATGGCTTTGCTTATGAGACATGCAGTTTGAGGATGGCAACAACACCTCCAGAGAGTGCCCTTGAAGGTGTGAGCAAATATAGGTGCAGTGTCATTTTCTCACTGAAATGTGTGCTTTGATAACCGTCTGTGTGGATATCTCACCTGTGTGGCGGAGACTGAGGACTTGTTGCACCAGCTCCTGGGTCTCAGTGGGTTTCTTCAAGAACAACTTCACAATAGCTGTCAGCAACTGCAACTGCACCTGAGAGGGGAGCATGAAAAAAAACTTAACACAGAGACAAATCCTGTAACACAACCTCCCAAAAGACAAGTTCATGCAAGTTATCCACTAGAGTATCATGGTATGATACCAAAATATTAGAAATTCTAAACACCAATTTTCATACCACAGCAAAGTCTCCTTATTCCTCTGCGAGAATGTCTTTATGCTAATAGAGGAATCTTAATACAATGCTTACATAACACAAGTCTGCTTAAAGGGTTAGTTCACCCAAAAATGAAAATTGTCATTAATGATTAAAGCCCGTAAGACCTCCGTTCATCTTTGAAACACAGTTTAGAGATATTTTGGATTTAGTCAGAGAGTTTTCTGTCCCTCCATTGAAAATGTGTACGGTATACTGTCTTTGTCTAGAAAGGAAATAAAGACATCATCAATTTTGTCCATGTGACATCCGGGCTTTAGTTCATCTTCAGAACACAATTGAAGTTTTTTTTTTTTATGAAATCTGAGAGTCTTCAGTCCCTCCATTGATAACTACACAACTGACACTTATGCCCTGCACGTATGCACGGGATTTGTATTTTCTGGTGACCTATAGTAATTTGTAATAATTGCAGAGTTTGTCTGTGATCTTAATCCCATGCGAATTGGCCATGTCTGTAATATGTAAAATGGGAAATGGGTAAGGACATAATCAAATCAAGAAATAACATTATTAAAAATCAAAACATTAACAAATATACTCATTGACTAATTTTGTTATGAAGTACAGTTGTATGTTTGCATAGAATTCATTTTGAACACTATATTATATGCTTTCAAAATCTGAGGTAAATTATCTGTTATCGCTTGTGGCACAGTGACCTATTTTTAACTAAAAATAAATAATGTGTACTCATAACCAGTGTAATTTCTTCATTCTGTCAGCTGCGACGTCGCAGAAATAGGAACTGTTTCTAAATTAGAATCTTTGCGTGTCGCCATTGCGTCTGGTTAGGACAAAAACTCTGATTAACATGGGAAAGATACCTTTTATAGTGTGTCGTGGCGTCGCGTCGCGTGCAGTTAGGACACGGTGTCAGTCCCATGTGAATCGGCATCTCTGTGTTTTGGCCGCATCGTATATCATTTTTTCAAGGTTTTTGTTTCATGGGTGCCTTTTTATCCATCTTTTGCGAAGAATGGAGGCTGGTTTGGAGCGTTTTGAAAGCATTTTTGGTGCTGGGTCATATCGCTATACACAACTACACAATTTGCACAAAGTAAAAGCTGAAAATCATCAGAAGAGCAAAAAGAAAATGAATGATTAAATGGAGATGAATGACATGTATAGCAGCATGTGGTAAGGAACTTTATTCTGTTTATATCATAATATATCATACAGCTTGACCTACAACGAAAAGAAATTTCCAAGCAATAGCCTATTGACGTCATATGGAGATAAGTCAGTAAATTCGAGAAAAATCACAGACTTCAGTTATCCCGTGCGAATGCGCCACATGAAATTCAGATGTGGCGGGGTAATTTATAAATCACATGAGGTCCCCAGATAATACTAATCCTGTGCGAATAGGGCTTTAGACTCTTCAAAAAGTTCATTAAGAGATTGTAAAACTAATCCATGAGCGGTTTAGTCAAAAAAAAAGACACTATCGCTTTATATGAACAACAGATTTTTGTTGTTGATTAAGCTTTGTTTTTTGAAGATTAGGCTTTTATTCACATATAAACCTTTATCAACTCGCAAATCAGTTGTGGTAAATGAAAGCTCAAGCATGTTAGCTTGACGTTTGAGTATCAATGAGGTTCATTCTCGTGCGTTACACTCCGTGTTCTCGCATGTCAAGCAGGGTTTGGTTGAGTTTCTGTTTATGTTCGCTGAGCAATGTTTATATGGTAACAAAAGCCTAAATTAAATCTGTTCATTGTATAAAGCGATCGAACATCTTCCGAAAATTTGAACAAAACCGATTAATTCTATATGGATTAGTTTTACGATCTCTTTATGAACTTTTTGAAGCGTCAAAGTGTCCGATGCGTAGCGTTCCATGGAGAGACAGAAAGCTCTCATATTTCATAAAAAAAATATCTTAATTTTTGTTCCGAAGATGAACGAAACTCTTACTGCTTTGAAATAACATGAGCGTGAGTAATTAATAAAAGAATTTTCATCTTCAGGTGAACTATCCCTTTAATACAACAGAAAAAAAATAGCTTTTTTTTATATCATAAGCAAACATTTTAATAAGTGATTTGAAAGGCACTTCACCTGTGTGCTCTCATCATGGAAGCCTTCCAGGAAGCTCTCCAGCAGCTCGTCGGCATTGTCAATCCTCTCTGCATACTCTCCCACAATCCAGATCATTGCTGCCCGGGCCTCAGGCTCATCCAGAGAGTCAAGGTTCTCACACAGGGTGGCAATCACGCTCTCGTACCTAGCAGCACAATAAAGAAGAAAGCCACAATGAACTGCAAAAAATAGCAAAATGACATAGTGGAGAGGAGGCTGGGTTCAGTGAATATTTATTAAATGTTTCTTAAACACATTTAAGAAAGAAAGGCAAGGACAATTGACCTCTAACATCTGAATAAAGAACCTTAGCCAAACAGAAATAGGAAGCAGTTTTGAGAAACAGCTTCATTGGCAAAAGGGTCAGAGGGAATTGTATAGCAAACAGATGAGAAACCTACTTGTTGGGTACTTTCGGAAGATGTCCTTGATGACCACAATAGCTTCCTGCACCACATAATTGACCTTGGTCTGAATGAGGTCAAGCAGCGTGCTGACACAACGCTCTGCTGATTGCTGTAATGAAGAAAGGAGAGACCAAAAGACAGATCAGCTGATTTGCATAAATGGAATCATGCAAAAATTAACCAATTAAGCAGTTGGCTTTTGTTTTACATCAGGTTGAATACTTTCATTAGGAGCGGTGCACTTTACAATTAAAATGAACATGATTGCCAATGTTAACACTATTACTAACTTAATCAACACTGGACATCTGTTATCTTATTCAGGGTTAGGCCAGCTCACCTCTACTTTAATAGCGCAGCGGCCAATGGCTCGTACAGCTTTACGCACAAAGTCTACGTCCACTTCAGTGGCGTATTCCTTCAGCTCAGCCAGCACCTACATACATTTAACAGACTCTCAGAAGCACATTTCAAATGTTGATGTGACACGGTGAGCTTCAAAAGTGAGTGATGTTGACAAATAGGATTTACCATTTCAGCTTCACATGCTATTTTATGGCAGAGACAGATACTACATTCAATAAATACAAACATTTAATACAATTTAAATTTGAAACAAAAAAATACTAAACAAGTTTACTATATTAAAGGTTCTTTATTTGTCATTGATAAAAATGATAATGGTCCATCTTAAAAAACAAGTTTGATCTGTTCAAAATCAGTCAATCGAAAATTGGGCAGATAAAAAATATGCCTTTTAAAGTCCATGGAATGCTACAATATCAAAATTTTCAGGAAAAAAAAAATTCATAAAGTTTCAGTACAGCTGTCATTAAAGCAAAAGAGTGACAAACCAAATACTAAGACATTCTGATATCTGAAATTTGTCAGGTCACTTTCACTCAAATTGTTATGTTGATAATATAAATTGGACTCCAATGTATTTGGGAAGTGTAATATAAAAATGTATGAACATTAAGGATCAGACAGAGATCATGCTTCAAAAGAAGTGTAGGGGTGTGTGTTTTATTCACCTGAGCAATGTTGGCCTGAGATGCAAGGCGGATCATGATATCCAGCTTCTCCAGCTTGACATAGATTGGATCATTATATTTCACAAAGAATACCTTCATCTCATGCTTTAGAATTTCAGGGCTGGTAGAAACATAAAAATGAAAAGAAATGTTTTTTTTGTGCATTTGAGGCCATCCTTAAAAATATTTTGGTTTGCAGTAACAGCAAAATAAATAAATAAATAAAAAAGGGTCGGTAGCAGGGCCTGAAATTAACACCCGACCACCTGCCAAATGCGGGTGAATTTTGCTATTGGCGGGTACACTGTCATTACCTGCCACATTGGCAGGGAGCCAATGAGAATTGAGTGATTCATTAGGATTTTTACATTTCAACCAAGTCCGCAATTGCATTAGACTTTAGCTAAAATGTGGCTGCACATTACTGGGGTAAAGAGGCCAGCTGAAACAAACAACCAACAATATGATCAGGATGAGAAAAAGAAAAGTAAAAGAAGACATTTTAATACAAAGTGGACAATTGGCGGCAATGGCAAGGTTCGTGAGCGGCTGATTTATGACAGACTGTTTCGTAATGTTCATGCGATCGTTTGGATGTGCGAGTATTGAACTGTTGGTGAGATGGGATGAGATAATGTAACGCTGATGTAGGCTACAGTACAGTGACCGTTGCACAGATGTGTGCAACTGTGCATGTTGGGAGTTGGGTCGGGAAGCGGTGAGAAAATGTCCGGTACGCGGTAACTCTACCAGTAATAACAATATTAATTTAACGTTAGTTCTTAGTTAACGGTTCCTGAACGCTGTCACTAAAAGCTGTTAACCTGTCTACGTGACTAAATCAGCAATCAGCACAGCCGCGTGTGATTAGTTTACATACGAGCTGCGGTAGGTCTTTCTGTTTTAGTATATACTACATACATAGCCTATACTATGTTGTGTTTGTGTTTGTCAAAATTAATGAATTTGATTAAGCTTTTTAAAAAGTATGTTCTTAGAGTTATTATTACTTGACAGCACTGTAATGTGTATTCTTACAAGTTAAAGAACAATACTGTGATATTCCTGTTTTTTTTTTTTTCACCTTTATGAGGCACAAAAAAAAAATGGCTGGTAAAAAGTCTCTGTGGCAGGTGAATTTTTTAAATCTACCTGCCACAGTGGCCGGTGGCCGAAAAAGTTAACTTCAGGCCCTGGTCGGTAGGTAAGAAAAAAAGTAACATTTTTGTCATGGTGATTATGAATTTTAAAAAAAATTGCATATTGTGACATCACTGACTGGGTCTTCAAACCGGGCAATCCACCGCTAGGTGTCAATGCAACCTACAAATCAGAGAACCGGTTACGTTTTAGGCCAGTCACTTTTGTCAAAAAATCGATTTTTGAGACATAATTTTTCATTGAATCGATTTTCCATGTCTAAAGACATTTCAATTTTCGTCAAATATCGGCAAATCCATAGACAACTAAGCCCTAAATTGACAGGGTCGGTCAGGTTATGGCAAACAAAATATTTTTTAAGACCTCACTTTTTAAATCCTCAAACCTTCACCACTTATATAAACTTGTATAAACAAATGCATTTTCCTCAGCTTTGCACCTACCGTTTCTGTACGATGAGGTTGATGTTCCTTAGGGCAACATACTGCAGTTCAGGTTCAGCTGAGAGGAGCGTGACCAAGGGAGGAGCAAGTTTCTTTAGCAGGGTGCCGTAATAGTCTAGATCTTTAGGAAGCATCTCCATGAACTTCATCAGAACCTTCACGGCAGACAGCACCACGGCAGAGTTGGCGTGGGACAACCGTGGAGTTACACGCTCACAGATACTGTGGGACGACAGTGAGACCAATGCTTCAACAAGGCAAATCTTTAAGGGTAAATACATACTGGGTAGTTTCGGTTGTATAATGATTTCCAAATAATGATTTCCAATTAATTACAATCTACATTTGAACAATACAATACAGATTCTTAAATTCTTTCAACACTGATTCAATTCTAGGTCAATTAGATTCAGATTTAGATTGGGCAATCAATGCCAATACCAAGCACTACACTGGATCAGCTTTATTAGTGAACCTAGTGTCTATGTATTATGTAGACTTCATTAGAGAATCCATCACACAGGAGTGATGAAATAACATTGCCCTCTGACCTCTGTGACTCGCGGTCGTCACGGGGTGTGTAGTTGGCCAGGCAGTCGAGGATGAAGATCTGACCCCATTCAGTGCACTCATTAAGGGCTGTCAGAAGCTTATTAATGGTTTGAGAATTCAGGTCCAGAAGGTTGCTGTTAGGATGAGATTCTGCTATCTCGGACAGAGCTGCAACAGCATTTGCTACCACCTAATGGAGGAAAAAAACAAAACAAAGGCATTAAACTCAATACAGTGGTAATGTGTGTGCACGGTCTCAGGTTTCGCACAACAAAAGCATGTAATTACACACCATGGAGACTAAGAGAGAGCTAAATGAAGCTGGCATGCAGGGTTGTGCAGGACTGCTGTGATGCGACAGTGACAATCAATCATGAAAACAATGATCGCCGTGACTTTAAAAATTGATTTTTTTTGGGTTATGGTGGCATTTTGGGGGGTACCTGAGGTCTGACTGGTTAGAGTTAGGACAGCATACCATCCAGTCTGGATAATAAAAGGGAAACTATGGATCTGAAAGTGCGCAGTGATGCCTAGAATCACTTTGATTGTAAAAAACAGTTAAGTGCAAGATGTGCAGGGACGATCTGCCATTTATATAACATTATAATGAGTTGTTATACTTCCCTATGAGTTGTTATACTACACTATGTATGGATTCTTTGTGTTTCAGTGTTACTGTTATGGGAAGAGCGCATCCACAACGGAAGTTAAAGGGATAGTTCACCCAAAAATAAAAATGGTCATCATTTACTCACTCTTTGGTTGTTCCAAACCTGTATGAGTTTCATTCTTCTGTTGAACACAAAAGATGATGTTTTAAAAATGTTGGTAACCAGACAGTTGACGGTAGCCAACTGTTTGATTACTGACAATATTCAAAATATCTTCTTTTGTGTTCAACAAGAAATGCATACAGGTTTGGAACAACTGGATAACAATTAGCTTGAATTAATAAATACACTCTTATTATATTATTTGCCTTAGTTCAGAGAGTATTCTTAAGAATATTGCCAGTATCTAACCAGCATTTAGATTTAAAATACTGAAGTTATGCCTCACCATGGGGTTTGAGTCAGAGATCAGGTCTTTCAGGGTGTCCAGGAAGCCCTGGTCTTCTACCAGCTGGGCGTTAATGTCATGGAGCTTAGCAACACAAACTGCAGCAGTCTTCCTCACATAGGGGTCTTCATCTTTCAGACACTTCCTCAGAGGTTCACACAGGTACTCTGTGATCTTGTCCACTCGTATGCAGCCCATGGTGCGCACAGCCAGCGCACGGATCAGAGGGTTTGGGTCCTCACAGTCCTGCAGAAGAGAACATAAAACCAACACACATTACACCTAAAACAAAGACATTGTCGTATACACACTACAGTTCAAAATGTTTTTTGAAAAATATCTCTCACCAAGGCAGCTTTATTTGATCAAATTACGGTATAAACACTAATACTATCAAATATTATGGCAGTTTAAAAACACTGTTTCTGCAAAAGTTTTAGTGATGACGTTGAAAACGAGATAAATAAAAACAGATGCATAATGCATAACAGATTCTCAAAGAGCTGGGAACTTTTTTCTAATTTGCTGTGATACGCTTTATTGCTTACTTGCTCTTCTCTTAAATCTTCAGTCTAGTTAGTTGCATTGGTAATGTGTCTATCTTTCCATTCTCAGGTGTGTGTGAAGCCATCAAAAACTCATTAGTGCTGATGGAGCACACTGCACCCTCCTATAAAGACTGACTATTGTAGTACTCAGAGAGAATAAAGTTTCTCTGCTGTTGCCAGGCTTAAGGCTTGCTTTTAAAGCACTTCGCTGTGCAGAATGTGGGTTTCATCCGTCTTAACTTTAGAGTGCATTTTATAATGCACACTACGGCTGTCACGATATTCAGATTCACTACATGACTTCATGGCCAAAAGAATTCACAATAGCGATATCTATAGATATCTTGAAAAAAAAATCAGTTAAATTCATCTTTACTCTTATTCTTTTTTTTTCTATTTTTTTTAAGAACACAAATGCATACTACAAAGTAACAATTAGATTTAATGGCATGGAAATAAGTTTGAAATATATATATATTGTATTCTATACAATGATAAATGCTATGTTTATTGGCATTGCATTATGAATATACATTGTCCTTATGAAAATACCACAACTGCTCAAGATGAAAACTTAGAAGTGTCTCTGTTCAACTTTCTTTACATTATGTAAATAAGCTTATATGTTTGTCCTGTAAGTTTGTGAATGAAAACAGAAGCTATTAAAGCTGCTGTAGGTAACTTTTATTAAAAATATATTTTTTACAAATTTGTTCAAACTGTCATTATGTCCTGACAGTAGAACATCAGACAGATAATCTGTGAAAAAAAAAAAAAAATAATAATAATAATAATCAAGCTCCTCCAGCCTCCTCCCAGTGCTCCTATTGCCATTTGCAGAAATATGCCGCTCCCTGTCAGAAACAACCAATCAGCGCCAGGAGGAATGCTTGTTCACTACTGCGTTTTCGTTTAAAAACGGATAATTAAAACGAGATACGATCTCCGTCCACACCAGTGTTTTATTTGCGTATTAGAAATTCAGTCCACATTAAAACGACTGAAAATGCAGATCATGTGACCATTCACCAACAGTGGGCATGCAAAGGCATGCCAGTGTAAACAGTGGTTGACGAATCAGGGAAGGATACGTCATGACTGATAACACCCAATCATAGAGCCGAGCGTGAGCCTCTCCGTCAGCATTTCTCGAAGTCCTCCGTTTTGTCTCGTCTACACTAAAACGCCTCCGGAGATACAAAACAGAGCTGCAGCGTTTCTAAACTTCTCCGTTTTAGGTTTTCGTTTTCCCGTTTTAGTCTGGACAGGAGGTGCAAACGTAGCAAAAGGTCTCAGTTTTTAAACAAATACGCAGTAGTGTGGACGGGGTCTAAGTCAATGTTTTCTCAAAACTCCCTATTGCAGCTTTAAATGTCTTATTATCATTAAAATATTACAATTAAAATGATTGGTAATAACAGATTACGACGGAAATTGTACGATTACCATGTCCATCAAAATGATGGACAGTGTGAAAGTGTAACGCGACCTCTGCCTGGAATACCTAAAGTTTTATTACTCCTAAGAGTCTCACTTCTGTGTGAGGGCACCCTCTGGAGTTGAGTATGAATGGCCAAATCTGCAAGATAACGGAGATGGAGGTGGGTGAACAGGTTGGTGGATAAATTTCCTGGCTTGCGGGTGTCTTGTCTCTCATATCCGACGACATGATTTTTTCGGACATTTAGGTTTTCTGCGTTGGACAGTAAAATAATACGTAATATCTACAGCCTGTGCAAACTGCGTCACAATATATTAAAAATACTAATAAATGCCTTAGAATAAAACTATTAACCCGATTCACTGATGTCTCTGAACCTTACCTTTACAAAGGTGTTGACTGCCATAATGGCCATGTCTGGTTGGCTCTTAGCATAATTCATCAAATAGAGATAAACCAGCTTTTTCAGCTCCAGATTATCCGTCTGCATGCAGTTCACAACATCAGGAAACAGAGCACTGGGGACAAAGATATTAGGATCAAAACTCCATTCTGTTCCAAAAGAGAAACATGATGGATGATATAGCAATAAAAACCTCTTGTAAAAGAGTCAGACATTAATACTTCACAGTGAAACATGGCTTGTCTTACCTGACATCTTTTCCCACTGTCATAGACGCAATGACCTTCTTCACTGCCTCCTTTTCTTCTCTTTCTTATCACTGTTGAGCTCTGCCTTCAACTCAAAGATCTCGCCTGAAGGGTCAGAGACACACAAGATGACAAACATTTATGAATTTATTTTAGATGTCACATAACCCATGAATGACAATGATGTGCTTTCAAAAAAAAAAATTCCATCATAATTCGTGTTCACCGTTTTTTCTTGGCTTTGACCAAGTAACACACGGCTCTATTTGCAGTTAAAAATACTTCTGGCACAATCATGTCATGTGACTGATTTAGACTACCACACAATATTACGAAATATTAGTAGCTGCTTGTACACCATGTTCTGCAGAGTAAAATAAGCAGGCATATGTAACAAAGTGCTAAATGTTGTTCTATTTATCAGGATTTAAATGTTTAATGGTGCAGAGTGCAGCTGATGATCTGCATTGGCCACAACAGACACATATTACATGACCTAATCTCACTGATTTAATAATCCCAAACAGTTTTCTTTAAAGGTAAATCGGAAAAAAACAGACCTTTTTTGGTAGTGGTGAAATATTTGGAGTCTGTCATCTTGGATCCCAAGCCTCGGTTCTCCTGCAGCAGAAGAGAAAGAAAGATTCATAAGCACTCCACAAGAAAAGTGCGGAAGAGAATAAAGGGAGGTAGGATAGTGAAAATGTGCAAGCGCAGGGGAATAAGAGGAAGTCGAGTCCCTGTCCAGCTGATACCTTCACTGATGTTTCTTAGAGATTGTGGAGTGGTGAAAAACATATTGTTAAAGCTTCTTGTTCTCTTTCAGTCAGCAAATAACACTCTCTGTGCACAGTGATTGCCTTCTCACAGTCTCTAAATCTACTGGGAAGAGTTTCCCATTTCCTGTTATTGCACATTAGACTCTTGCCATCACCTGAAAGGTCTTTTAATAGGAAGAGAAACATTAGGGTACAATAGTATTTCATCTGATTCAGCTGGAGTGATGAGAAGTTTTTTATTTGCGTACACTACTGTTCAAAAGAGTTGACGTCGGTAAGATTTTTAAAAATGTTTTTGAAAGATCAAAGGCTGCATTTATTTGATAGCCTACATAAAAATTCCGTCAAAAAACTGTGAAACATTATAATTAATAAAAGTAACTTTTCTACATTTTACTCTATTACTCAAGTCTTAAATCACATGATCCTTCAGAAATATTATAATATTATCCTTCTTATTATTATCAAGGTTAAAACAGTTGTGCTGTGTAATATTTTTGTGGAAACAGTGGGTGTCATTCATGAAACACGAGAAGAACGAATTTTTGTGTGAATCGTGTGTAAAGTGGTTCTGGCATAAATTTTCGGATTCATTAAAATGTTCGTATTTTCCAAATGTTAGTTGGTACGCAAGAAATCTACACCTGCTCCCAGCCACGCGTAAATGGTGCGCTTAACATCCGAACTTTTTACTCATTAATAAGGCTGCATTTTAATTCACCTTAGAATCGGGTAGGCTACATATTTAAACAGCATTTTGAAAAAAAATATTTTATATAGTAGCCTATATTATATAGTATAGTATTTTATATATTTTATATATAAAAAACGTATTATGAGAGCCAGTAGGCTAATTTATGGAAGCTTGTTTCTGCCACTGAAAAAAAAGAAAATAATAATAAATGCGACTTTTTATCACACAATTGCGTATTATAATTGCGAGATATAAAGTCAGAATTGCGAGTTATCAGGCTAATTCTAAGGGGGAAAAATCCTAACTTTCCCCTAACCCCTCAGAATAGTTTAAATCTCACAATTCTTACTTTATAGCCTATCATGCATTTCTGACTTTATATCACGCAACTGCGACTATGTCACGCAATTTCTGAATTTATATCTCGCAATTCTGAGAAATAAAGTCAGAATTGCGAGATGTAAACTCGCAATTGTGAGAAAAAAAAGTCAAAATTGTGAGATAAAAAGTCGCAATTACCTTTTTTATTTTTCATTCTATGGCGGAAACAAGCTTTCATAAGTAATAGCAGATCTGGTGATCGATGGTGGTCCTTCTCCAGTTTGAATACGATTTTTTAACTCATTTGTTTTTTACTGTCAAGCTTAATGTTGAACCATTTTCTTCTCACTTCTGGGACTGTTCGATTAACAGATGAAACTCCATTAACTGCATCTGTAATATGCTGCCAAGCTTTCTATACGCTTGAAAATAAAAGTGGCGTTTTGAATGAACTTCAATTTCTGCATCCGAGAAATCTTTCTTTTTCATTCGCATTCATGTTATTATATGCCTATATATAGTTGTCAGTCGAATATAATGGGCGGGATTTATGGTAATTGAGAATGAACGTGCACGCGCATCCCATTTACGACTGGTTGGAATTCACTAACACACACACACACACATTTCACTATCACATCTGACGTTTACGAAGTATTTGTGAATCAGGAGAAGAGTTTTCGGGAAGACCTCTTTACGCGCAAATCACTCTCATATTTACTCGTATATTTACGAATGTTTCATGAATGAGACCCAGTGATATTTTTGTAACATGTAAACACCAGTCTTTACTGATCAATTTAATGCATCCTCGCTGAATACATCAAACATTTTATTTTTATTTACAGCTCGAACTTGTTAGCTGCCCGTTATTGGACACTTTCAATTGCGTAATAAATTAAACATGGCTGAATGCAAACAGTGCATTTCTACAGACACGGGTTACCAAAAAATGGTACCACTTTCAACCCACTAGTTGTCAGTTTAAGTCCAACATGAGTGCAATATTGGCAACATAAGGGGACAAAACCAGCCATGAATCTGTTGCAGTTACAGATATTTTACCTCCTCCCCTTATAACTTTCTCAGACTGCAACAATAAAGAGGCTGTAGAATTATGATTTGTGTGCCTGAATGACTTGTGTAAACCTGCTGACCAAATGCAAACTGTTTTATGATTACCCATGAACCACGACTTATCTGTTAACGGTCACACCAGTCTAAGGCCTGAAGACAATACTCACAGACAGTACAAGGTAAGGCAACATTACGGTCAACTGACTCTCGACATGAATAAGTCATTCATTGTTCAAGCGCTGCTGTGTCATTTCATTAAAAAAACAATTACCATGTTAGCCAGAATTTATTAATTATATGATACAGTTTTTTTACAATCACTTTGCTACTATTTTTAGAACCTTGATGTCATTTTACAAAACTCTAGATACAAAACTCAAAACTGTTATCACTTGTAACACAGGCTGTCTAATGTTCATAACATTGCATTGTGCATTCACATTTTAAAGAGATCTTGCACTTGCACAATCATTGGTTCAAAAAACTAATTTACTGTGAAATACCATTGAAACATAACTATAGATCATCCAAACACAAGCAACCGATAGTTTTACTGTCATTGTTCATACAATCATTAAATATTGTAGAACAAAATAGGTGATACAAGTTAACATAGTAAATATAGTACTGCATTAGTAGAGAGAATAAAGACATAGTGGAATCATTGAACAAAGTGTGTGATATATTGATGCAAAACACCACAGTACAATCACAACATAGGTTTATTGGAATCAAAGCGAAAATATCCATGGATATTGTAGTCGACTTGGTTCATGTTCCACACTAATTGGTGACAATGAATCTTATCATGAAACTTTCATGATTTACTACAATCATGGAAGATTAAGTGTCTGTTTCCACAACTATGCATTAAGAGTACTGCAACAGTTACTTTTCATTTTGAGCAGTTGTATCAATTGATAGTTAGATAATTGTAAGGAAATGAATAATTGGCTTTTGAAATAGTTGTACTTTGATGTTAAGTCGTGTCATATTGAACAGGTGATTTATGTTGAATGAACAAATGATCCAAGTTGTATGTGTATTGTATCCAAGCAATTGAGAAATGGGTTAAAGTTTTGAAAAATGTGCATTTTGATCATTGGTTGTGAGTTTTGTGTCTAGAGTTGTGAAAAATGACATCAAGGTTCTGAAAACAGTAACAAAGTGATTGTAAAAAAACTGTAATAAGCAAGGACACAATACATTTCTCGAAATTGCACATATTGCTACAAAAGATCTAAAAACAGTATAATGTTACATAGTATTCATGTTGCCTATAAATATTGTTCTAAAATGTTTCTTGAGCACCAAATCCGCATATCAAAATGATTTCTGAAGGATCATGTGACACTGAAGACTGGAGTAATATTGCTGAAAATTCAGGTTTGCCATCAAAGGAATAAATTACATTTTAAAATACAGTATATTCAAATAGAAACCAGTTAATTTAAAACTAAGTTAATTTCTGAAAGCTTTTAACATTGTAAGATGAAACAATATTTAGTTTGGCACTGCAAAACTAAACCAACTAACGTTACGTTAACCAGTATTAGTTGGACTCAAAAATTGACACCGCCGCGTAAACAAGAACAGGAACAATATAGACAGTATAACGTTAACATACTTGCTAATCTTACAGAAGTTACAGTCATTCCAGCAGGTTCACATTTAACCGAAAACATGACCGAAAATAATAATCTATCTCGTCAACCTGTGAGGCGGCGTCCCACTCCCAGCTAGTGCAATAACTAACTTACAGATAAAGTAACGTTAGCTGTCAACTGTCAAAGAGCTGCCATACACTAACTAACTACTAAACGAATGTTAACGTGATGCAGGGCCTGGTCGTAAATGATTATAACCAACATTCGTAACATCACAACTGCTTTAAAGTATCGTTACGTGGCACAGCGGTGACTGCAGCAGGTGACAGACACACTAATCTCAACCGCTTCGGTAACGTTAGAAGTAAAAGCCACAGAGCTAACTAGCAAAACCCATTTATTACGTCCCGAACAGGACATTTCAAACTCATTTAAACTCAAATCTATCAACAAGTATTCCTTCTAATCCTTTAGAGCGAAATAGGCCGTCACTCACACATAGTTGACTTGCCCACTCCATTTTTGGCGTATGAATGAACCTGCTCGCGGAGATGTAGAGTCGATGGATGAGCTAGCTAAATGCTAACGGCTCGCGAGCTGAAGCTTCATGACCTTCTATAATCAGGGCTTATGAGAGCGCACAGTAATCCTTTAATCTACAGTGCGGTATTACTGAACCAACCAAGCAGCGCACAAAGCCATAGATGAGTGGAAACGAGCCGCCATACCTTAGTAAATCCGAGAAATGCTCCTTACCGAAGTGAAATGAGTGTGTACAAGTCGGCCTTCTTCCTTCCCTCCCACCTTACATGTTTTGTCATATGATTCACACTTCCGTCTTCCGCCTTCATGGAGAAGAGTTTTCTCAGGTTACACTATTTGCCGATTGTACTAAATTACAGTAAAATCTCAAATGATTTACAGATGATTTAATTCCCTTCATACACAACTCGGATTTTGTTATGATATAGTTGTTTGAGGTCTTATTACACCTGATGCTTGCACTTGATATTCCATTGGCAATATGATAGAAGGTGCAAAATTTGCTGGGTTATTCTGTAATATTTTCTTTACAAACAATATCGTCACCAATGTTTTATTTTTTATTTCAATGTCAAGTTTAGCAAATGTATTTTGTCTTGAATATAAATGTACATTTATACAGCATGTCTTTTGTCATTTTGTCACTCTTGTTCTTTTCGAAATAACCTTAGTAAAGATTAGGATATATATATATATATATATATATACATATATATATATATATATACATATATACATATATATATATATATACATATATATACATATATATATATATATACATATATATATATATATATATATATATATATATATATATATATATATATATATATATATATATATATATATATATATATATAAATGGAAGACAAACACAAAACAAATAATTTGATCCAAAACATCTTTTATTACAAGAATTAAATTAACAGCAATTGGTTTTCAAGGAACAGTGGAATGTTGGTCTTGCAATATTGCTATTCAACACAGACAAATTCCACAATGTCAAGACCTTACATTTCATTGTCATCATTAAAGGAAAATAATCAGCCAAAAAAAAAAAAAGAAAAAGAAAAATAGCAATTTAAGAGTAAATCCATAGACATTCAAATTTCAAATCATTCAACAGCCTTTTCATTTATTGAAACCAGAGCGTGACTGTAGATTCAACATGCATTTTGAAAATCACATCTAAACGTCATATTTGTGTAATGCAAATTAGATGGTTCTGCAAGTAAATAAAATGTGTGAATCTACATGCCTTTAGTTCTGATGTCAATAATGAATAAAGAAAAACAGAACCCATCCATGCAATAAATTATTTAAGAAATGTCTATATGTGATTAGAAACGCATAAATGTAATCACAAAAGAAACATCTTTCTGTCTTCTTTTTCTTGGAAATAAAAACAGAATAAATACGATTGGAGTTCAAATCAGTTTACTGTACAAATGTATGGCAGTTAATGATTAGATATTGTAAAGATAACTGGATGTGTAGTGTGTATATGTGACTATGAGAATTAGGCACAGCAACCATTAACGTAATCTGAAAGACCGCAGAAAGCTCGACTGTCCTTATTTGTACTTAGGTATGACATTTAACAAAGTCCTAGCGTGTCAACAGGCATTTAAATGCCAATAAACATAAAAGCAATGTGCAGTGCTGCATTGTATATTGTGGATTTTTGAGGAGTGTCAACGGCCATGCTAACAGAAGGTTGCAGTCATTTAGGCAAAACTTGAACACTGAAATCAATTCCCATTAACATCTCCCTCACTTTTCCTGACCCATTTTTGATGGCAGTTTAACAAGTAAACAATTCATCCATTCATTCAGAAACATACATTGTCCCTTTATGATAGTACAGTTTACACCCAACCAAATCACCAAGGCCTAATAACTTACTCATTCAATATAAATAAACAATCCAATGCCAAAGCAATATGTGTTTAATGTAATTCATTTGACTGAACTCATTTAAATGGATGATTCACCCAAAAATGACAATTCTGATATTATTTACTTTCTCCTTAAATTGTTCCAAATGCATATGACAGAAGATATATTTAATAATACGGATAACCAAACAGTTGACAGGCCTCACTGACTTCCACAGTATAGGAAAAAAATACTGTAGAAGTCAATGGGGTTCAACATTCCTGTTTGGTTACCAACATTCTTCAAAATACCAAGCATTCCACCACTTGGTGGCGCCACAGAACTTTAAAAGAAACGTAATGTCAGATGATGATTAGAGTGGAAAATATCACTACGTCATAAACAGTTTTGGACTCCATATTGCTTTCACAATAAAAGGGCCGCAATAAAAATAATTTCCATTTTCTAGTTTGTAGTGATTTCCATGTTTTGAGAAACATCCTATTGATGTTTAATATGACATTAAGTGTCCTTCATTTCTCACTTGTAGATAATAAATCAAGCAATTACTTAGTTTAATTTAAACAAAAACTTCAAACAGAAGAATGCTGATAAAGCAGGATTTTGTTGTTACCATTACCCTCACATGTGTGATTGTCACAGTTAACAATGGGCCAAAAAACAGGATCCAACACACACATTCTCCACCTCACACACAGATATTTCCACCCAGATACATACACACAACATCCCGTCATCTCTGCTTCACAAACACCACTTCTCATACTTTAAGGCAAGAAAATTTGTCAAGGCAAAATTCAATAGCAACATTGCATAGCTAAGGCAGAATTAACATACTGAAATAAACAGCATATGTTTTATACATTAGTATTAAATTCAATTAATAATTATATTTACATTACACGACCCCACATTTCAGCAAATGAACATATATTACATATAAACCTTTACATTAACCATATTAGTATGTACAAAACATAATACACACAAATACAAGATGCTTGTCTGCCAAGGTGATAGCGTCCTCTCATTAACGTTTCTCAGAGATCCTCAAAATGATGAAACAAGCTGATATTCCATTCTATTTAGCCTGGGCTAAAAACAGAAACAGTCATTTAATTATATTTCCAATTTGGATTCCACATGAAAGTATGTTCAAAGCGTCATTTAGATGCTTGCCTTGCACACAAAATTACCCTAAAATTATTCCACCATCATCTTATTTGCTCTACGGGTTATACAGCTCGTATTCTCCAGTATACAGTAAACTCTGTATATTACAATTCCCTGATTAAAATGTTAATACTTTGTTCCAATCCTAACAAATAAAACCTGAACTAAACCAATGAGGACTAAAATGGAACAAATTCAGAAAAAGGTAATGGACATATGGAGAAGCATTAAAACTGAGATCCCTGAAGGGAAATAATTTTCTTTCCCAAACAGAAAAAATATGACTCAATGAACAAAATCAAACATATCTCAGATGGTGCATGTAGCTCTGAATTACTTCAGAACAGGCCATGTTGGTCCAAGATGTCAAGAATGGCATTGGTAATGTACTTAGCCCCTTTAGGACAAATGTATATCTCCAGTGAATTGACAATAAGGATTCCTGCTACATGTCTCTGTCTTACAAATGTGCTTTTTTGCCACTCCTCTCTCAAATCTGACTGTAAAGCTGTATATGCTGAGCACAGGAACATTGACCAAGGCTTGCGTACATTGTCATCATTCACTACATCCAAGCCTCATTGTCGAGGCTGGACTCTGAAGAGTAGGCACACTCTCTAGAGCCCATAGCCGCGGGATCGCTGCTGGGGCTGGATGAGGTCCGCAAAGGCCTGGTGCAAAGCTTTGTGCGAGGGTTGGTTGGTGTTTAAACGAGGGGACTGCGGTGGGGTCTGGAGGGGAGACGAGTTGGCAGGAGACTGCTGACAATGATTTCTGTATTGTAAAGGTGTAGGGATGCGTGACGGGCTGTTCTCAGGTCTGTTGTCAGTGCGAGGTCTTATCCTTGGCCGCAGCTTGAGCTTGTAGATGGATGGCACCCTCTCTGTCTCTCTTTCTACCCTTTTGGAACGGAGGACGACTGTGCCATCCGCATTCTCCATTGGCCAGTTGTAGAGGAGGAGTGCAGGAGCCTTCAGATGGAGGCTCACTCATGCTCAAGCACATGGAGGAGCTTTCACTGGAGGAGTCCTGGTAGGAACAGTCATCTAGAGGTGGTGGAGGGGAGGGAAATGACTCAGGAAGAGTCTGGACATCATCGTCATAGGGTAGATCTTGGGGATGTTCACTTTGTGGCATGTTTCCCTCCACCACAACCCATTCCACCAGGTCCTGCTGGCTCTCCATTGGCACCTCAGTCAAAGGGAGGCTTCCATTGAGGCACACTGATCTGGATAGGCCTGGATTTGAGGCTTCTCCTTCCTCTGTGGAGCTGGAGATGGCAGGGAGCTTACGGAGACCACCTTTACTACCCCATCGCCCTCCCTCCAGGAGCCCTCCATGAATCTGGCTATGGAGAAGGACAGGCTGGGTCCTCGAGTGCACAGGCACGATGATTAGTCCGTTTAGACTCTCGCAAATCAGGCAGAACTCCTACCTTACCTCCGACATTAAGAGACGACGTTGAAGAGTTAGACGAAGAGTACGCAGAGTCTGTAACGTTAGTGTCGCCTGAAGAGGTTGGGAGCACCCTGAACCTTGATGGGAGACAGGGAGCTGAAGTGACCTCATTTCCCTTCCAGTGGACTCTTTACCCAGCCCAGCCTTGACTTGTTGCGTGTTGGCTAGGAACTCTGCCTCAAAGCTACGATAGATATCTTGCTCCCTTTGAGGATCCAGACTTGGCAGCAGGTGTAAACTAAACATACTCTTGTCCTCCTGGCTCTCCTGCAGCTGGTTGTAGGGATTTGCCCTACTTCTTTGGTCTCTCCCGGTGGATCGTGCATTGTGAGCTGATCGAGGGGAACGTGGAGGGTGGAGAGGATTTGATCGCGGAGAAGAATGTGGAGAGCGCCGCCCTGGCTGTGTGACCGGGGAAGCAACTTCCGGCTCCCAGTGGAAGGAGACCGAGGAGCAGGGGGACGTGGTGTTACCATACCCTTTTTCGCAGGACTTCCGTTGGCGCAGCCTTTGACAGGGTGAGTTTGAGGCAGATGAGGATATTTGTTTTCTGGGCATACTTCCACTTATTCTTGAGGATGCTGTGGGCATATTCTTGGGTCTCAGTTCCTCTCTCCGATCTATGGAAAGCAGCTGAGGGTCTCTGTGGCGAGGTGATGATCCGGGACTGACTTCACCCAATCGGCCTCTAGGTGTCTCTGCCCTGACTGAGGGAGCGTGGAGCTTGGAGCCTCCGTGACCTTCGGGCCCCAGTGATCTGCCTCTCTCTGTGCGGGGTGTTCGATGTACCTCTGCCGGGCCCTGTGGTGGACTAGGTTTAAGGATTGAGGTGGACTGCGGTGCTGAGCGCTCTCTGGAAGCACTACGGGCACGGGTCTGAGGGGCTCTCAGGGCTGAAATCTGTGCTCCTGCTCCAGGACGCTCAATAAGGTGTTTGCCCTCCTTACGGTTCACCAGCAACACCACCTCATCTCCATGAGCATGCCGTGTACCCAGAGAGAAGCGACTTCCTCCTGTGCTTCCTCCTCCACCTTTAGAAGAGGCTGTAGAAGAGTCACTATCTCCTGAAAGTCTGCGAGTCATAAGATGAGATTCCTTATTCCTGTGTGTAAGAGAAAAGAGAGAAAGATATAGATATCGCAATGTACGAGATTACATAAAACCAAGCCAGGGTTCTCAGATAGGTAACTGGCAGACATTTGTGACAGTTATTTGTGTCACATATACACCACCGTTCAAAAGTTTGAGGTCAATAAGATTTTTAAAAATATTTTTAAAAGTATTTAATCAAAAATACTATAATATAGTGAAAAATTATTACCAAGTAAAATAACTGTTTTCTATTTTTTAATATCTATTTTAAAATTCAATTATTCCTGTGATTGTAAAGCTTAAATTTCAGCAACCATTATTCCAGTCTACGGTGTCACATGATCCTTCAGAAATAATTCTGATGGGCTGATTCTGCTGATTCTTTGCTCATGGCACATTGTTTATTATTATAAATGTTGAAAACAGTTTTTTTATATTTTTTTTGTAAAAACTATGATGCATGTTTTCAGGATTATTTGAATAGGATGTTCAAAAGATATATGAACACAGTATATGAAGAGTTCAGATGCAAAAGCCTCTAAATGCCATTTGAAATTTTCTTCTAAAATGACCATTTTTATCAAGCTTGTATATTAAAGTTCAGTAATTTCACTTAAAGCAGGGAGCTGAATGTAGCCATTTCTTTGGAATTAAAGGAAACCATCAAAATAGGGAGGGAGAGGGATTACCCATTCTCTTGGCTTTATGAAACACAAACACTCTTGAACTACTACTGAAGTTTTAAGAATGATAATGACATTGCCATTCTTTCATATAACCCAAAAGAATGTCTTATGTGCACAGAGCCAAAAAATAAATAAATAAAATAAACAGAGCCTGCATATAAACAAAATTTACTGCTAAGAAAGTAAAAAATGCACATCCTGACAGCTTGGCTCTGTAATGTGATCCTGCATAAACCTGTTGTGCTGACTGCTTCTGCCATGACAGACCTGGGGCCTGAGATTATCCTAATCTTCAGTAATCCAGCCTGTCTTACCTGCAGCTCCAGGAGTGCAAGTGTTAAAGTGTGTTGCTCTGATGCTTGGCCTGCATCATTAGTCAGCCTAAGGAAACCGAGGCACACAGCCAAGGTAAACCAGCAAGCTGTTCGTGGTGCAGTTATACAACGCCCTCACTGCAAACATTGACGCACAAGTATTCTCCACCATCTGATGAAAATAATAAACCTTTTACAACTTCAGGTTTTTTTTTCTTTAGTCTTAGAGTGCAGTATTGCATGTCATGGAGTTTACACAGTATTGTTTAAACAAATTTTCATATATATGTCCCTTTGCTATGGAAATAATGTTTATTTTTATTTTGTTTATCCAAGACCATGTTATCCTTTGCATAATTGGGAAGAGAGCACAGAGGCCCTGTGAAATTGTATAAAAAAATAAAAATAATAAATAAATAAATAAATCGAACACAAGGGGGAGTCACAAACCAGACGAGAAGAGGATAGATGTCATGGCAATGTCACCTGGGATTAGTTCAAATCTGCTTGCAATAATCTGTGTGTGTGTGTGTGTGTGCGTTGTGTGTGTGTTTGTGTGTGTGTTTGTTTGTGTGCATGTGCACTGTTGCCTTAAGATGCAGCTCACTCTGAAGGTACAGTGCACAGAGTGCTATAATTTGTGTTGAGTTAACTAGGTCAGTGTGAGCAAATGGCAGACACCCTAAGGGATCTACACAGACAAAACAACTATACAAACACTGCTATCATGCATGTGTCCCAGACATAACGCTTCAAGAGTGCACAAATTCCATAGCCATTCACACATATAGTGGTTCTGTGAATGTTTTTTTGTTTGATTTTTTTTTTTTGGTAATTGTCTGTACTTTTCATCAATATTCATATTTATTTCTGTATGGAGAAGGCAAATCAGTAAGAAAATATTATATTATGAAACACTTTCTTTTCAAAATCCATTCTTAAAATCTATATTTACAATATATATGATTTGCTTTATGTATTGTTTACAAGATATGTTGTGCACACTTATATCTATCTTTTTTTTACACTTCTAACATAAAAAAAGACTTTCATTTTCTTTTTTAAGTGCCTTTGTTTCCAGTGTGACTTTTGGGTACTTTTCTATTTGAGGTACTTTCCTAAGTGCCGTAAACATTCACACATTCACACTGCTAAACAATCAAACACACCTGCACTGACCTGAGAGGATTAAAGTGGCGAGGTTCTGATCTGTCTCGTGGTGGTCGAGGCAGCAGTGTTGTGGGTCGCACTGTGTTAGTTTCCATCTCTACAGGCACAGCTGCATGGTGCGACCTGCCAGGCCGGGATGGAGAGGAATGCGCTGTGGCACCCAACACAGGGTCCAAAGAGCGCCTGTCGGGTGTTTTGTAGGGCGCCATGCCCTCATTGCGCCAGTGAGGTCCTGGGGCTGGTGGAGCGGGAGGAATGAGTGCTGGAGCTCTTACTGTGAGGACCCTGGCCACTCGCTTTAGCCTGCTGATACCGGTGCGCTGTTGAGGTCAAAGAAAGGCATCAGAAGGCTCTTTTAATATTCACAAAAAATGATGATGTATTTGAACATAATAAATGACTTTAAACCTGATACTGATGTAAATGGGAATTTCACAATGTGGTTACTCACTTAAATGATTGCATTCTCACTGAAAAGGCTCTTTATGTCTTGTACAGTACCATTAAAAAAAGCATATTAAAAATTACTTATACAAGGATGCATTAAATTGCTACAGTTAAGTTACAGTAAAGAAATGTGTGATGTTACAAAATATTTCCATTTTAAATAAATGCTATTCTTTCGAACTCTCTAATCCTGAAAAAAAATTCTAGGTTTCCACAAACATATCAAGGAGCTCAACTAGTTTCAACATAATAATACTACATATTATTAATTATTAATAATAATACAAAATGTTTCTTGAACACCAGATCATCAAATTAGAATGATTTCTGAAGGATCATGTGACAATGAAGACTGGACTAATGGCTTCTGAAAATACAGCTCTGCCTCATCACAGGAATAAATGACATTTTAAAATATATTAAAATTGAAAATAGTTTCACAATTTCTCTGTTTTAATGCTTATTGTTTGTTATTTACTGTACTTTGTTTGATGAAGATAAATGTAGCCTTGGTGAGCATAAGAGACTTCTTTCAAATACATTAATAAATATTTCTGACCCCAATCTTTTTTAAAGGTAGTGTATATTTTGCATATTTTTCAGTAGTTGAATGGCAATATATGGATAAATGATAGCAGCTATTATCAGTCTGTTGTAAAAGCCCATTAACAGACTAAGTTACACTTTTAGTGTTGAGAACTTAATTGAAGGAACTAACCTTTATTTACAACAAAACACTAGAAACAAAAACTTGTATGACTTGAATGTATGATACTGTAAGAATGAAATAACCAGACACAAGAAACACATGTAGCATTGTTTTAAAATTCTAAGAAGTCTCAAGCTTAGTGACAGGAAATGACACACACACAAGTGATGATCTCACCAAATGCAGCGCAGCGACAGGGATCGTGCTTGTCGAGGTAATGCTCAAGTGTGTCCCAACCTCCACCCACACGCACCATCACATGAGTCCGTAACACCTACACACACAGAGAGAGAGAGAGAGGTTAACACCTTTCACGTATTCTAATGCATATTTGTGTGTGTGTGTGTGTGTGCCACACATAATAACAAAAAAAAGCATAACCTTTTTAAACAGATAAGCAAAGAAATGCAAACAATATATATAATATATATTCATGATTATTGACTTAGAAATATGTAGCTGGTTCCAGATTGAAGAGTAACTGTTAAATGGTAGATCCCAGAAGTTTTGCCAACTGGAAAATTACAAAACAGAATACAATGTACGAAAAGATTACAACTTAAAGCTTTGAAACAAGACCATCACAGTGTAAACTTTAAAGGCATCAAATTAATTGTTATCAGGGATGGGCAGTATTTCAGATACATGTATTTAAAATACGTATTTGAAATACAAAATACTATTTTGTATTTTAAAGCCTTTGGAAAAAAATCAAATGTAATTTGTATTTAAATACATTTAAGATGAGTATTTTTGTATTTTCAAAATACTCAAAATACTTTGAGCCAGTCAACCTCTTTATCAGGGTACTGTTTTCATGCATCAAGGATTTGGACATCTTGAACCAGTATCTACTTATTAGACAGCTGTTTGTGAGGTTCAACACTCATTCCCTCTTCAGCTCCTACAGAGCGCTTGTTTTCCTTTGCGGGTTTAATCAATAGGCCACACAGACGACGCCTTAAACCCAAACTTTTTGAAAAGCTGGTGGTGCTAAAGGAGTATCGAATAGATGGATGTCTGAAACACATAGGTACACCACCTGGAGGAGTACACCATCAGTTATTTAAAATATAATTGACTTTTTGTTATTGAGTTCTTGCTACTGAGTGCGAGGTAATGATGGTGATAAAACATAATAAAAGATGTTTGAAATTATTATTATTTTTATTTTTTTTTGTATTTCCTACAGGGCTGGGGAAGGAAAGTGGTATATAAAATGAAAACGAAAGTTTCTAGTTGCACACATCTAAATAATTGTTGGCATTCAGAATAGGCCCAGATAGATTTCAGCCTAATAGGGATGCCTGCACTGAATCGCCAATTTCACATGTATTTTCTGTATTTTCAAAATACAAAATACTGTATTTGTATTTAAATACATTTTTCCACACAGTATTTTGTATTTGTATTTAAATACATTTTTCCACACAGTATTTTGTATTTGTATTTAAATACATTTCCATGTATTTATGCCCATCCCTGATTGTTATACAGTACAATAAAATAATCAGTAGAGGATCTGCAAGGAACTGCACGTACATTATTCACTTGATTAATTCATTAATTGTATGTCTCTATGTAATATAGACCATTTTACAAGATGTAAACAACACTGGTCCAGAAGCACTTCCTGTTCCAGTTTTTTAACACTACATAAAAGCTGGGATAAAATACAGCCAACAGAACATATAAAACTGAATCAAAAAGTGAAACAAACATCTTTAAGATTACATTCTTTACATGTGAAATAAAGAAAACAGTTACAAACTGAAACAGGAAGTGTTTCTGGACCAGTGTTGTTTACATCTTGTGAAATGGTCCATACAGAGCT
Source organism: Hybognathus amarus (assembly GCA_030378365.1). Lineage (NCBI taxonomy): Eukaryota > Metazoa > Chordata > Actinopteri > Cypriniformes > Leuciscidae > Hybognathus > Hybognathus amarus. The sequence continues at coordinate 768,957 of JAQIUQ010000299.1, read as the reverse complement.
TTAAACCAAGAACTAACATGTAAATTTACTTTTTACTTATTGTGAAGAAAATTTTAGTGGTGCTTCACAAAGAGGGTTCTGAGTGGTTACTAGGGTGATGCTAGTTTGTTGCTAGGGGTTTTTGGGTGGTTTCGTACTGGCCCAAGTCAAAACATTTCAATGGGACTTTTTTTACCTTTTTTATTGTCTACCCTGCAAAATGCATAGACCGGATAACTTAACACTTTATTTTACAGTACATGTTACATCAAGTTAGTATAGTAATAACTATAAATTATGCATAATTACATGCAACTAACTCTAAACCAACCCCTAATCCTATCCCTATAGAATGGGCAATCTTCAAACACCACTAATAACACAGGTGGGACAACATAACAGTCAGTTGATTAATATAAGATCAACCCCCAGTGTCCTATAGCACTATATAACATAGCTCTCTCCACCTCACCGGTCTCCACCGCCTTCATTATCATCACAGCACGCAATGACAGTGCTGGAGAGAGAACAAAAAGACATCACGCACCGACACACACTCTCCCACATTCAACCCCCTTACGACTGGTATTCAGAGAGAGGGGAATGGAGGAGATTTAGCATAGAAACAAGCCTTCTTTTCTCTGATGAACAGAGAAATGTAGGTAAGAGGAAGCTATTGATTTCTTTAATCAAGAAACGCTCTGTCAGCAAAATGGGGAAATGTTCTCTTTCACATTTTCACTGTTGATTGTGTACTTTGTAACTGTTGCATCAAAGCTCTTTATAGATTTAGCATTGCTAAAGTCCATCTGCTGAGCACATGGTAAGGAATAATCGTGTGACGAGTGTCTGTGTGCTGTTGCCATGAAAAGAAAGCACATCTGCTGGTTGGCACAATGCCCACCCTACACACTCATTTTTGTAAAGAAACAGTCATACAAGCTAAATTGAACTATAAAGGCCTGTACAACTAAATAAAATAAAATAAAAAATAACTTCGTACAAGTGGATGTTTAGGTTCTTGATTTACTGATGTCCAAAATCAAGCTGCTAGTTCAACACACCAAGCCAAATAATATTACAAAAATAAAGGCAGTACAAAATAAGTAAGAAGCTATTCACACAGGACGTGTTTTTATATCTACAGATTAGCTGATGGAGTGAAACAGAATGCATTTTTCATTCAAAGCTGAACTACTAAGTCTTCAACAACAGATCACCAGCATGATTACAAAATGTTTTGCTGTGGAATGTAGTTTTATTAAATTATATGAAAATACAACAAACCATATGGACTCGACTCCAACAGCTTTTTTGTATACGGTGTTTTTTGTGTAATCAATACTTAAATCCAGTTTGTTCAGGATTCTTTTATGAATTGAAAGTTCAAAAGAACAGCATTTATTTGAAATAGATATCAGCACATTGTGGCAGACAAGTTTAAAAAACAACTGTTTTTAACATTAACATAATAAATAAATGTTTTTTTAAAAACAAAATCAACATTATTAGAATGATTTTTCTGAAGGATCATCAGAAAATTAATCACACTGAAGTAATGCTGAAAATTCAGCTTTGTGAATGACATTCCTGATTTTTTAAAGGTATATGACCATCCAGTGAATATTAGTTTCTGTTACTCTTAATTCCGATTTCGTTTTAACTCTATACGGTGGCCAATGTAGTCCAAGATTAACATAGCTTCCAGTTCGACCTCGTCCATGAGTGTTAACTCAAACGTAAACGCGAAAGGCGAAGCTTGAATTAACTGGTATGTCCCTCTTTAGCTAATGTACTTTCAAGATGGAGGGGCAACATGGCGACTGACATTAGAACCCCTTACCCATATGTATTTTCAATGGCATATTATACACTCACGAGAATACTTTATTACTTGAACAAAGTTAATAAACATTAATGAGCAGCACATATATTTTTTAAATAACTAAGTGTTTTTAGCTAAAGAATAAACTAAAAGAGTTACACAGTGTAGCTTTAAAAAAAGCTGTTTTACTTTAAATAAAATAAATGCAACTTTGGTAAGCAATAAGCATAACATATTTCTTTCAAAAAGTTTTGGACAGTAGTGTAATGCCTTGGAAAAATCATCCTTTCAGAGATTTTCTCTGCAAATATTGGTATGAGTGATAATAATTACCATGTAATTAAAAGCCCAACCAAATATTTAGCTAAATGTAACTGCAGGTAGATTTGGTGTTAGGTCCTATTGTAATAATTGACCAATGGGAGAGCAGCACTCTTTAATAGCTTTACTCATCTGCCCTTTCATTAGCAGTTAGAATTCAGTCACCATGGCAACAGGCGGATAAATGCTGAAACCATAATTATAATATGCACCGAGTAAACAAAGCTAATGTTCTCTTGTGCCAAGGTCTCAATCGCAAGTTTTATTCAGTTTACATCATCAATATGAGCACTGAGCTTCTGAGGGTGACAGTCTCAAAGTCATCTTATTTCCCTTGCTTATCACCTTCCTTCTTCATTGATGTCAACACAGAGAAGCTGAGCCAGGCATGCGAATGGCCTCTGCTTCACTCCACACTGTGCTGCTTGTGTGTGTTAAATGCACTGGTGAAGGATGATGGGTCTATGTATAATCATAAGCTCAGTAAATAAAAGGGTTCAATCTAACAGCACCAGCTAAGTTGCACACACAGGCCTAACAATAGTGCGCGTACCACACACACCACAGAGGAAAAAACAGGCACAGAAAGAGAGCAAATTAAGACCGATGATGACAGAGAGGCATAGGGGGGATATAGGATTGCAGTTACACCATCTATGCAGAGGAGAATGATATTTAATTGATTCAGCCCAGCTGCATTGGAGGAAGATAAAATTCCTTCCCAAATTTCCTCCAGCTGAGAGTGAATATCTGTAGACCCAACAACACACTTAAGAGACATAGATAAAGTGCATGTAACAAATACCCATGAAGCCATGCACACACACTTACACATAAATCCAGAGATCTAGGTAGAGGACAGGAAATGACCCAAGTCTCTATTTCTGTTCGCAGTATGAATGGGTGTGGGCGCTTTTAGATGAAGCTGGATAACAGGCTAAGTCTTGAATAGGTCAAGCTTGGCAACTGTGTAAACAGCATTCAAACCTCAGGATGGCTTATTATGGAGCTATAATTATTATAGTCTGACCTCCATTCTGGAAATGTTAAAGATCCCAATGATACAGCAGCACAGATTCAAAAAGTAAACACAGAATCGATGGTTTGATGTGGGTGTGACAACAGCATTTGTACTAAAACTTTGGAATAAAAGAAAGTGTATCATTCTGTGCCACCAAATGAAATGGCTAAAATAATTGTTTTCAAACTGATTTCCTAAAAACTTCCCCCATGCTAACGCAGAAGCTATTTCTGAAAATGTGCGAGACACATTAAATTTGCATTAAATCTTCTCCCACTCTTGCGTGAAAGATAAGGTCTGTCAAACAGTTAGTCCCACTCCAAACTCACACCATTTGATGTGTAGGGGTTGGAACTTAAATGGCCTCTATTGCTAATTTTGCATAGATTTAGCATATTAAGCTATATTAAGTCTGTTGAAAGTTAATAAAAGTTGTACCCTGATGAAGATGAGTGCGCTGGAGTCGCCCACTTTGTACTTCCCTTCTGAGACTTTGGTCATTGGAAACTGTGATGGACAGGAGCACTGGCCCAGAATCTCCCGAACCTACAAAACACAATAAAAGCTTATTAAAACGATCATACAATATGTAGACAATCAATCATGGTTAAAAGTAAATTGATAGAAACAATCATTTAATCACATAGCAAATGTTCCACATAGCAAAACGTATCTCCCATATACTGGGTGGCCAATGCCATAGAATGAAGTTTGCAAAAGATATACAGGCCTGTATGAATTAATAAATACCAATATAAGCAAAAGAAAGTGTTTTAAAATAAAACAGTTACTACTGTAACTTATCGCTTATAATATATTACTTTCAGTATATTTTTACAGACAATATACATTTCTGTTTGATGACACCAACAGATTTGGCTGATGGTAAAAGTAAAACTAAGTATTTTGGACAAAAATATGAACAAATTAAATAAAAAGTAAGATTTATTCATATTTTTTATTTAAATTAATGCTCATATGGGAGTTCAGATGCATGTTCACAAATAGGATATGATTCTTTACTATTCAGTTGTTTACTGGCTAATAAAATACACAGTCACACTCCGAGACAAACGTTCCACTGAATGTTCAGCACCTGAACAGAAGCAGTTTCCTGTGAGAAACACTGAGTCACATCCCTCACTTCGCTTCAACTCTGTGTGTTATTGAGAGAAGGACGCTGGGAGCTTGTTTGAGCGTGTGAACGGATAATATGTAACTTCTATGTAATGCATCATAGGTTGTTCTGTAATTAACTCCTGGGCTCCTGATTGACTCATCGAAAGAGCCAGACCTTTTCAATTCCTGTCACACCTTAATTGAATCACTCCCTGGAGTAAACGAACAGTCTCTCAGTTTCTTTATCCATCTCACACTCTCTAAAGTACAAACAGCGAAACAAAGAGCCATTCCCTAAAGTTGCGTCATCATATCCTGATGAGATCTGGGACTTGCCCAATGATTAACTCAAAGGCACATACATACACATAAAACAATCACGCATGTGAAAGAGTGTGACGTAACCGTGTGGTTGCATGCATATGTTTGGATTTATAGTGGTCAGGCTGGTTAACAGTGCAGAAGGGGTGTGGTGATCATGGTCTTGCGCAGGCTCTCATTCGGTCTAGTTCTCTCTTATGTTGCTCTGTTCTGTTTGCTGTCTTTGAAAAGACTATCTTAAATGAGTGTGACACCATAACAACAAACAGGGCAAAAGTCCAGAAGATCAATCAAGATCATATGAAAGAACAGCAATGTTAGAACAGGGTTGAAACTCGTACGGCAAGGCAACACAAAACTCATTTTCACTCACACTCCTCTGTCATTTAAACAAAGGATGAATATGACACAGACACTTAGTCAGCAAAAAACAAAATTATCACTAATTAACTTCCAACGTCTTCCAAAGATTAATATCTGACAAATTTCAGACCAAAATAAAAAGAAACAATTAAATTAATTAAAATGTAGGGCTGTGCAAAAGTTAATTGTGATTAATCGCATCCAAAATAAAAGTCTGTGCTTACATAATATCTTTGTGTGTGCTATATGTAATTATTTTTGTATATATATAAATACCTATGCATGCATGTATATATTTAAGAATTATTTGCGCTTAAATTCTGTGTATATACACACACACACACACACACACATATATATATATATATATATATATATATACATATATACATAATCTATATTATATAAATATTTTATATATGAATAACACATTTTCTTAAATATATAATGCATGTGTGTGCATTTATATATACAAAATAATTATATACAGCACACACAAATTATGTAAACACAGACTTTTATTTTGGATGCGATTAATCGCAATTAATTTTTGCACAGCCCTATTAAAATGTATTAATTTAAAAAAAGGAAACAAGGAAAAAAAGTTCATTGCAACATATTTTAGTAATTATTTTATGCACATTTAATAAGCACATTTTCTTCACCAGATTCACATGCATAAGACTATATTCTACAATGTTACAACTTACAAGTGTGGGAAAGCTAAACTCTACACTTTGAGGCGTCTTTGCTTACATTGGACTGCTTGTGCAAACACATGGGAAACTCGTCTTTTATTCCTACAAGGACAAATTCAGCTGAGTTTCCACAGATGAGAGACAGCAGGCTGGCATGATGGAGAAGATTTATTGGCACACACACGGTCATTGACGTTTGATTGACTGTAGTTGAACTCGAAGGCTCTAGACTAGAGCTGCCTGTGAATAATTTTAATTTTCCACATTATTGGCCTATTTGGAAAATTCAAGAGTTAATGCTGGAATATTCTATAATTAGACTCAACTTCATGTCTATTTAGGCAGCATGTGTCTGACAGTCACCACAGAACCAGAGAGAGCTGTAATACAGATCCTCTCTCTCTCTCTCTCTCTCTCTCTCTCTCTCTCTCTCTCTCTCTCTCTCTCTCTCTCTCTGTGAGTCAGTGAGCAGTGACCACCTTAAAAGGTGGTTTCTTTCCATTACATCTGTCTCTGTACCACAAGCAAATGACATGACAAAACCAAAATGTTTCCATTATAAACGACAAAGTCACTAACATCATTCACACAAGTCTTAAAGGTACGGTAGCAAAAACAACGTCTTACAGCAAAACCTCCCACAAGCAGTATGTGAGCAAAGCAAATTGTGCAGCAAAACAATTTTGCTGTGTGGAAATGTGGCTCTGTTTCAGAAAAGAAAGAGATTTCTAGGTTACTTATCGCATCGATGAGTGTTTCTATTTGTAATAGCCATACATTTTGAAATAGCCTGGTTGTTATAGTTGGCCATTGAGAATTATAAGAAACTTGATTCAAACAATAAATGCTAAAAAGATTAAATGCTATTTAAGTACAAAATATATGGAGCCTTAATGCTCAATACACTGTTTAAAGTCTCTGTCCAGTAGACTGAGAAAAGTTTACAATGAGCTCTGCCATTCAGTGTAGCAAAACGGGAGAGAGCAGATTCCCTGAAACGTTCTCACAGCATTTCTCTGTTGATTTTAGCTGAGTAACCACCCTTACCAAATGTTAGACATGGAGTAGCATATACTGTGCAAACAGAGCAGACAATGAGATGTGTCTGTGAAAGAATCAACCCAGAAAATGGGAAAATGCTGGTTCTTCACTGCTCTGAGAGCAGCGATAAGAGATGTGGGTCACACAAGAGATAATACAAGCACCATAACAGCTCTCACTGATAACTGCAGTCTGTGTTACGGATGCAGCGATCTCCTGGGAAAAACATACTGACAGAAAGAGAAGAGGTGGACACCTGACGAAGAGGGGGTTGAGAGAATATGATAATGAACAGTGCTGACAAAGTTGACACATTATTCATTATTTAGCAGCTAACACATTTATCTAAACCTGATTTGTTGCTAAGTGTGATTTCTAAAAGACAGCAGCACGTGTCTATGTTCAGAAAACACACAAACAATGACATTGTTGCTTTATTTATATTTCAGTTTCAAATAAATATCTTTTTTAGTTAGGTTTTTTATGGACAAATTAAATTATATGATTTACAACAATTTTTACAAATCATGGCACTTGAAATAGGAAAGTGTGAATTTGTGTTTTCCAAAAAGCAATTTAAAATGCTAAAAATGTAATCAAATCATTGAGTACTTTAATATATAAATACTAGAGCTGTCAAACAATTATTCGTGATTAATCGCATCCAAAATAAAAGTTTGTGTTTACATAATAAATGTGGGTGCACTGTGCTTAATTATTTTGAATGAATATATATATATATATATATATATATATATATATATATATATATATATATATATATATATATATATATATATATAAATACACACGCATACATGTATATTTTTCAGAAAAAATATTATTTATCTATAAAATATCTATATAATATAAATTATATATAAATCTATATACAGTATATACATTAAAATATTAAATATATACCAGCATTTGGTGTGTATTTATATATATAAAAAAATTATACACAGTGCACCCACATTTATTATGTAAACACAAACTTTTATGTTGGATGCGATTAATCGCGATTAATCGTTTGACAGCCCAAATAAATACATATAAAAATGAATGAATATATCGAAGTCTACTGAATCGCACAGAATAGTTCTAGTTGGTTTTGAATTGATCTGCTGTCAAATGAAAGATTCATTCATAAATGCATTAGAAACAGATTTAATTCTGCACTGCAGAAAAAACTACGACTTTATTCAGCATTGTATTGTCTTCCAGTTCTGTCTGCATTGACTCTGCTAACACGTCAGCAGCGTCTTACGACACCAGCATCACTGCGGACTCGTGAAAGCAGAACCGGAAGAGAATAAAATGTTTAATTAAGTCGTAGTTTTTGTTATTTTTGGACTAAAATGTCATTCTAACTAACCCTCTGATGTCACATTGACTACTTTGATGATGTCTTTATTTCCTTTCAGGACAAGGACAGTACACCGTACACATTTTCAATGGAGGGACAGAAAACTCTCGGACTAAATCTAAAATATCTTAAACTATGTTCCAAAGATGAACGGAGGTCTAACGGGCTTGGGAAGACATGGGGGTGAGTCATTAATGACATCATTTTCATTTTTGGGTGAACTAACCCTTTAACTCCAATTGAAGATATTTGGACCCCACTGCATATATTTAGAGGCATATTTCCACTAATTTAAAAATTAGATTAAATCACATTGATGCCTTGATCTTTGTCAATTATTTGAATTAAAAGGCAATCATAATGAACATGGTATTAAAATAAACGGTGTCATTTTTAAGGAAAAGGAACAAACTGCCTCTACGTGTGCTTCTCGTCGTTTTGTTTTTGGTTCCACTAGCAGACCATCCCGAGTGCTGTTATCAGTGTTGCTGCTTTGCCTGAGTGCATGTCTTGGAGGGAACGCTCACTGTTTATCACCCTGCTTCCTCTACCACCGACACAGCAGCACTATGGGACTAGGAGACCCAGCATCAAAGACACAGAGCTGGGCGCGGTCAGCCCAGAGAGGCAGACGGGGAAATGGAGCATCTGAGAGATAGTGAGCTGTATCTGGGTCTCTGATAACTGCAGGCTACCTGATACTTTGACAGAGGGGATATGCAGAAGGCCAACTGGATAAAAAAGGGTGAAGGATCCTTCCGGGTCAGACGTAAAAAGGCCTTGGGTGTGGATTGTTTTGGAATAGCCGTATCGTTTCTCAGTAAGTGCGTGACTGAGTGTCTCAGAAGAGTTGTGTGTAAACAGACTCTCAAGTGAAGTGAAAAACAGTGGGAGACTTGAATTCACAGTTACGAAAGCAACCTCATTAAGGGACTTCAGAACTCTTTTTTGATGACACTGACGGCTGATACCAATTGTAGCAAATATTATATTTTGGAGAAATATTAATGCGTTAGTTGTTGTGAGGAAAGGTGTTTTAAAAATGGTTTACATCACTAATGAATAACCACAATATTTAAAAAGTATGGCAGTGTTTGAGCAAAATCTACCTCACAGAAAGACATTTGTTGTTTCAGTTGTGCAAGAATGAGAAATCTGTTTGCTGAGAAGTTTATATCTGATTTCATTGCTCTGGGTGGGTTCCAATCTAAACATTATCATGCCTTAAATGCAACACACTGCTCAGGACTTTAGGGGGTGTCTGGCACAGCAGAAACTGTTTTTACATCTCCAGCAATTTTTACATCTTCACTAATCTGAGCTGTATCTGCTGAAACCAACCAAAGATCAACAACACTAATGCAACAACTAATAAAATACAGATCTTCAACATCATTCCAAAATCTAGGTCAGTTACAGGTCTAACATATTTTAAACAACCAAAAGAAGGGACAGTTCAACCAAAAAAGACAAATCTGAAACGAAATTCAATAGGCTTTATGCACAACCTACTTCCGCATTCTGTAAAACAGGTGTCATCGCTTTCGTTTCTGGTCTTTTGAATGTGCTTCATGATTTTTTTGCGGTTTTTTTGCGGTGTCCCTCACATGTGCAGATTGATATTTAAACATTTTTTTATTTTTTCTTCTCTACAGTAACGTTTAGATATTTAAATGGAATAAAACGCCAATAACAAAGTGAACTAGGTAGGTTAGCTGATTACCATAAAAATCCATAGATATCGTAGTCAGTTCTTATGGCCGTTGACACTTTCTCTGACAAGCGGATGCGATTAAACCCGTTTTTGGTTTGGTCACGTGACGTTTTAACATAAAGCCTATTGGATCTGACTAAACCCATTTTACATTTTTCTAAATATCTTCTTTAGTCTTTGGCAGAAGAACGAAAGAAAGTCATGCAGGCTTGGAACAACATGAGAGTGAGTAAATGACAATTTTAGTTTTTGGTTGTCTTTCCCTTTAAAGGTGCCCTAGAAAGTGAAATTGAATTTATGTTGGCATAGTTAAATAACAAGAGTTCAGCACATGAACATGACATACAGTGAGTCTCAAACACCATTGTTTTCTCCTTCTTACTTAAATCTCGTTTTTGAAAAACACCCCTGAAAAACAGGCGAATCTCCACATAATACCGACTGTTAAGCAACAGTCGGGATCATTAATATGTACAACCCCTAACATTTGCATATGCCAGCCCATGTTCAATGACAGTACGTAGTCGGAGCTGCGCAGCCGAAGCATGGGAGTTGATCAGTGTTCAGATGTACACATGAACACAAAAGTATATTTTAGTTCCTTCGTCCGAGCCTCTGAAGAAACAATGGATTAATTTTATTTTCTCTGGAAATTTTCAAACATTTCACTGACGACTGTTTCCTCTTTCAACTTGCCAAGAGCTGGCCTCGGATCGAGCTGATGTGTTGTTGTTCAAGATCAGACAGATAATCTTTCACTTTAAAATCATTCAATATTGTTTCATGCACCAGTAAGTCAGGCCAGTGACAAAAAATATCAACTTCACATCGTTTCTTTTAGTGAGATGAAAAAAATATATTTAAATATATATTTAAATTGTGAATTATATACAGAAAGAAAGCGATCAAAGAACAATCACAGCGCGAGTTTATCTGGACAATTGCCAAACTCGTTATGAATTCAATGACGCACGTTACACTGCACAACGAAGCTCTGACTGTATTTACATGATCGTGTCTGCATTAGTGAATGCAGAGAAGACAGAAACTGCGTTACAATGATAAGATCTTCATCCTCATGATCGACAGACTGTCATCTGCTGCTCAATGCTCATCACAGCAACACTTTATGTGATGGGAATAGATCTAAATACTTCAAAAACATCTCACGATTCATTAATCTCTATAGCTGTAATAGTAAAAACCTATAATGTTTAGCTGTAGTAAAATTATTCGAGAGAGTTTCACATGTAATACAGTACATAGCTATTTCATATGCAAGCATGTCAGCCAATCACATCAGAGGCCAGTTACACACAGCAGACACGCCCCTTCAAACAGAGTGTTCAAAGCAGAGGCTAAAATCAGGCTAGGAAAAATGCCTTTTATTTCTAAATTATGACTATTTTTGATCTAAAAAACATACTAATATTATAAGGGCAACCCAGGAAACATAAAATAATTTAAAAAAACATTCTCAGGGCACCTTTAAGCAAAAGATTAGGACAAGAGAAAAAGGTATTTTTAACTCAAGGACATTCGTGACATTTACAGTTTCAGCAAGCAGTGATCTGTGATTGGGTGATTGTATTACAAAAGAGTAGTGTGCTTTGCCGGCATACTTCTACAGACGGAGGGAAAACGTGGGGAATGCACACACACATTCTCACAGATACGTAATCTCTTATCGGATTTGTCATCCTTAATTAAATGTGTCCTTCAATTCTAGCATCAAAATTCAAAACAACACTGAAACGTCCTCAAACACACACACATAAACAAACAGAGACCCACCAAACCAGACAAACCAGCTGCTTAGAAAAACTGTGCAAGAGGGCTTAAGATAAATTGCGATAAAAGTTCTTTCAAATTGTAAATGTCAGGTCTAAGCTTTCTTTTAGTCAAGTCAGCCATTTTGTAAACTCTGACTGGTGAAATCTGAAGGTTAGTCTCCAGTAAGTGCACTATGAAGACTTGTTGTGACTTGTGCTCAAAGGGGTGTCCTGTCTGACCAGAAGAAAGAAAGCTCTCCTCACAACCTCAGCATGCGACTAGCACACGCTTGTCCTTATGTTTGAGGCCTTTTTATGACGAAACAAAATAAAGTTTGAGTTTAGGGAGATAAATCGTGCTATAACCTTATAAAAGCACCAGGAACAACAGGTGACTTTCTGGTATGAAATACGCTATAAAATTCACATAACCTAAATTGCCCCTGATAAAAAAATCTCTCCTGCACTTCTGACACTATATTCCTCCCTCTTTTTTCCCCACAATCTACTGCACAGATTATGTAATTAATTTCCATATCTCAATATAGTCAAATTTGGTCATGGAAAAACTATCTCAGGACATGAGGGATAAAAACATGCAGAGGTCACCAGTTTATTCAAATATTTAACTCAACTGTAGTGTCAATTGCAATGAGAAATCAGTGGTTGATTTATAAATGAGGCATATGATTGAAAAGCAATGGAGACAGCAATAAGACTAAATGGACAATTGAGACATTTGCTTCTTAACATTCATCAAATTCTTTCGAGACCAAATTAATTGAGCAGCGCTATCCACATGAATTAAATGCAAATTTCATACAAAAACAGTTTCATTCATTTTTAATGTTATTTTCAATTGAAAAAGCTACTAAATCTGAAAGATGCATAGACATGTCAGTATCATAGAAATGTTTGAAGTAATTTTAAATTCTTGTACATTGACAAGAATTAATTCCATTTTATCATCACAATTAATATATATAGCCTATATTATTTTAAATATTACACCACTGTATATACACTCCCCTAAAGGATTATTAGGAACACCTGTTCAATTTCTCATTAAATGCAATTATCTAATCAACCAATCACATGGCAGTTGCTTCAATGCATTTAGGGGTGTGGTGGTCAAACAATCTTCTGAACTCCAAACTGAATGTCAGAATGGGAAAGAAAGGTGATTTAAGCTATTTTGAGCGTGGCATGGTTGTTGGTGCCAGACGGGCCGGTTTGAGTATTTCACAGTCTGCTCAGTTACTGGGATTTTCATGCACATCCATTTCTAGAGTTTACAAAGAATGTTGTGAAAAAGGAAAAACATCCAGCATGCTGCAGTCCTGTGGGCGAAAATGCCTTGTTGATGCTAGAGGTCAGAGGAGAATGGGCCGACTGATTCAAGCTGATAGAAGAGCAACTTTGACTGAAATAACCACTTGTTACAGCCGAGGTATGCAGCAAAGAATTTGTGCAGCCACAACACGCATAACCTTGAGGCGGATGGGCTACAACAGCAGAAGACCCCACCGGGTACCACTCATCTCCACTACAAATATGAAAAAGAGGCTACAATTTGCAAAAGCTCACCAAAATTGGACAGTTAAAAACTGGAAAAATGTTGCCTGGTCTGATGAGTCTCGATTTCTGTTGAGACATTCAGATGGTAGAATCAGAATTTGTTGTAAACAGAATGAGAACATGGATCCATCATGTCTTGTTACCACTGTGCAGGCTGCTGGTGGTGGTGTAATGTTGTGGGGATGTTTCTTGGCACACTTTAGACCCCTTAGTGCCAATTGGGCATCGTTTAGTGATTTTACTTCATGAAAATTGCACTAATACTTTTTCTTTTTTCTTTAATATTTTTATTGTGTGGTAACCGTTTTATAAAAGCAATAAAGGTATCTCGAGGCAAGTGCTGTATCTGAATAAGTAACAACTGAAGCGGTTGCAAGCACTGTCTCTCGTACCTTATTGCTTACACACACACACATATACATATATATATACACACATGTTTATGTGTGTGTGTGTGTATATGAGTATGTATGTACAGTATGTATGTATGTATGTATATATATATATATATATATATACACACACACACACACACACACACACACAGTACACACACACACACACACTATGATACTCTAATTAATACCATAACACATGTTTAAAAATCAAAAACAGCTCATATCACTGCACTTGCAGGTCATTCCATTCAAACATACTGTAATAGGAATGGCATCCATGCTGTAATTTCATCAGCCACCAAGTTAAGAAACCACTCAGCTTTCTTCTACACTGATACAGACATTCATGCACATGCACCCATCTTCTCACGCTCAGTTACACATAAACATACACATGCGTGCACACAAACAAAAGCTGTGCACAGGTGCTGTTTAAAATGACATATGGCCCACTAGTTCTGTTAATAGATGAATACTGCAGCCCACCACAGAGAGATATGCATCCTACGGCAGCTAAATTAAACCCATAAATAAGAATGACCAATAAAACAACAAATACTTAAAGATGAGTTCATATGGGAAATACTCAAATGGAAAGAGAGCGCAAGCTGTTCTCTCACAGTTAAAGCCTCAGCTTGTGCGATTCTGACCCAGCAAAAACTGCCATGACCTACTTTTCCTGTGTCTCTCTCTCTCTCTCTCTGGTGTAAAATCCATTAGAGGCGGGTCGACCAGTCTGTACAGTACAAGCACCTCTGGGCAAACTGTCTTCTGAATACATGTACTGAACCATAATGCAGGGTTTTATTCCAAAATCCAACTAAGACGTGAAGTGGAGCTTGCCATGATGGTGCAAGTGAGAAAGCTTGAACAGGCTTTATTTAGCTAAAGCTCATTTCATTCACCTATCTTAGATTGTCATAATAAATGCAAGGAAAAAAAACTATAAACAGTGGATACTACCTGGATCATCAACAGTGAAATACAACCTTAAATAAAACACAAACAGTCTTCACATGGTGGGATAACTCTGACCTGTGCGGGTAAAGAGAAAGGGAAGTCTTATCCCACAGGCAAATCTAGTGGTGTGATGCCAGTAAGGTTATTGATAATGATATCAGACGAAACCATGACTGGAAGAAAATGACAGAGGACTCTTCATTCTTTTGTGCCATGTGTAATCTTGTTTACCATGATTGTGATTCCTGTATAAATACAGATGCATCGTGCATAGTTCCCTAAATGTAATTACTCAAACTGAGACTAAAATATATACCATTCAAAAGTTTGGGGTAAATAAATTTTTTCTTTAACCCCTTAAATCCATCCCTTGGATCTTTAGTGACCCATGACATCATTCACTACCTCCTCCTTATTCATTTTTAAAGTTGAACATCAATTTTGTTAGTACTACTGAATCAATTCATCATAAAAAACGAAATTATAAAAGAATGCCCGGTTTCCCACCCATTTGTTGTATGAATATGGTCGCTAACGACTGTGCAACAGTGCAAGTATTTGTAACAGTACAGCATATTTTTCCTGTACAAAAATAATTCATTTTTTGATGACTAAGTGCAATTCAACTTTATTCTAAAAAGTGGCAAAATCTGATACACAATGATGAAGTAATGTTTCACACATGGTTAATGCAGAAAGAAAACAAAAGAATAGGAAGAATTATCAGCAAAACTTGAAATAGCTCAGTGATATACTGCAGAGCAAGTACAATCACAATCAAATATTAGTGTCACTGTCACTTGATGGTGGATCTGGTGAAGCAGTGTCATTGATCAAAACATTTGATTTTGAGAATGAGAAAATGATCCAGATGCTGAATGTACTGGGAATTGAGCTCTGACGACAGTGATGACGGTATAAAACATCTGCTCTAAACTGAGCCCTTCAAATCTCCAAAAGTTAACAAAATATGCATTACCTCCCATGATAATGCAAAATCTCCTGATAACAGAATAAAATTACACAAAATAAAAACAGATATCTATCTGTGTTAGATTAGATATTGTCTAAAGCTCCTAATATGTGATAATGATTGGCGAAACATTCATGCATTTAATGGTTAAAGAAATGCATACATTTATTAAGCAAGAAACACTTATATGGTGATAATTTACATTAAAGACATTTCTATCAAATAAATGATGTTACTTTCTATTCATTAAAGAATCATGAAATATATATATATATATAAATATATATATATATATATATATATATATATATATATATATATATATATATATATATATATATATATATATATATATATATGGATTTCAAAACACTGCATCTTAAAACAATGTTTTAAAGTACAGTGTAAAGTAAATTTTAAAAATCAGGATAAAAATAAAGCTAATTTGAAAATGCACAATGACAACGACCTTGCCATGAGGTTCACTGAGCATCACATCACCCAGCTGCCCTCACTCTTTCCGCTGCCCCTTTATCCTCCATCCATCTTGTCTCTTGTTACTCTGTCCTCAGCTCCCCTCTCTTCTGTTTCTCTCTCTGCTTATTTCCTTTTGCTCTTCGCCCACACATCTTTCATTTAACTCTCTCCACTGAGCTCTGTATTTCTCCCTTTTTTATCATATCTTTTTGCTGCAAAGCTTTCAATTTTCCCTCAACCTCACCTCCCTGTGATATCAACCTCTCTCCTGCTATCCATGTCCTTCGACTTCACCTCTACCTCACAGTAATGTCTCCCTCCCTCTCTCCATGTCCTCAGGTTTCTTTCAGCCTTTAGGGAATTGCAATAGCCTCCATAAATCTCTCCATTTTGGCTCTTGAACAACACAAGTGTGGGGACTTGTGTGGTTCGATACCCTGATAGCAGTTTCAGCAAGATAAGGATAATAATTGTACATATTCTGAAGAACATCAGATTAATGCTCTGTAATACCAAGGTATTGCTATAGGTTTGCTAGGTGATTGCTAACTAATGAAGTTAAAAAAGCCTACAACCATGTCTGTAATATTCTGGTTCTTAGATATAGCTAAAGTCCTTTCCTTCAAAGAAAACTATGGGACATTTTTGCTATTTTTCTGGCTGCAAAGCAACAACCGATCCTACAGCACAAATCTAGTCAAGTCACTGTTATTTAGGGTTGGGTATTGAGAATCGAGATCTCAACTGGAACCGGGACTAACTTTGCGCTTTTTCTCGGAATCGTTCAAAAGTTAAAAATTTCGATTCCTAGTTTCGATATTCACAGTCCGTCGACCGGAAGAAGAAACCGCTGAACAACACCAATGAAGAAGCGTCTACCGGAAGTGTTGGCATAACCATGCGAATCGAACATGAGTAGCTTACGTTCGGTGGTCCAAAGTGTGGCTTCACTTTTCTAAAAATAATGAAATCTCCAGCAAAATGCAACATTTGTGACAAAAGGAGTATTTGTGACAGAAGGACTATTTCCTTCAGTAAAGATCCGTTGGTTAGCAAAGTTAGCTACACTTTTTGACCCTGCCTCTTAAAAGAATCGGAATTGAGAATCGTTAGGAACCGTAATCGAACAAGGAATCGAGAATCAGAATCGTTTAAATTCAAAACGATACCTAACACCGTACTGTTATTTATATAGCATTTTATACAAGCAGCTTTACAGTGATAAACAGCACAACAATGAATAAATGATGCAAACTGAATTCAAATCATTTTTGCTGCAAAACAGCTCTAAAAAAAGACAATAGTGTCATTATTCAACTGAAGTCAGCTCAGAGTTCATTCAGTTCAGTACTTATAAATACAAAATTCAAAAGTACAAAATAAATACAAATGCGTCAGTTGTTGCATTGCTAACAAAAAATTGGACCAAGAATGGTTTGTAATTGTGCCGTGCCAAACAAAGCCCAAGCGAATATTTAACAGGAACAGGGGAAATGTGGCTAAAGCTAGAAAGCAGCTCTGCAGAAACCTTCTCAACAAGCCATATGAATGAGATATTATTCATGACTGGATCATCATGAGGAGGACAACCATACTCCACTGCACCATAAAGCAACATATTCTCTCCGTCCTTTCCCCCTTAGCTCTGGGCAGCCAGGAGCTATGAGTGTGTATACTGTACACATGCATGTGCATGTCTGAAGAACAAAAAGAGAGTACATTGGGGTTGTGCATTATTGACAAAACCATGAAGCAGAATGTCAAGGCCTTGGGGTGTGGAGAGGGGGGGGGCTGTTAGACAAAAAAAGGCACTGATGTTTTAGAAATTAGCACAGGCATCCTTCTGGTCATGTGCCGCCTTAATGCCATTTCATTGGGAATTCCTGACAAGACGCTGTCTGTGTGTCTGTTTATGAGAGCATAACATTTTTATTTATTATTTATTTATTTATTTATTATTACTTATTATTATTATTATTAAGTAATAAGCTACAGACATGAAAATACCTCAAA
This sequence comes from Hybognathus amarus, assembly GCA_030378365.1. NCBI lineage: Eukaryota > Metazoa > Chordata > Actinopteri > Cypriniformes > Leuciscidae > Hybognathus > Hybognathus amarus. The sequence goes on along the minus strand of JAQIUQ010000299.1, from coordinate 751,015 downwards.
TCATGAAGCTGATAGTGAAAATGATAAAAACAGACACAAAAAAAACAGATCAGAATATCATCAAGAACAGCCAGACAGTCAATATCACAAAACAAACACAGATGGAGTGAAACCCTGGCATTGTCCTCCTGTACTTTACTACCATTTAACATTTTAAGGCTCAGTAATTTTTTTTAAAGAAAACTAATACTTTTATTTAGCAAGGAAGCACTACACTGATCAAAAGTACCAGTAAAGACATCTATGAAGTTTCAAACTTTTGAACTATCTATTCATCAAAGAATTCTGAAGATTTTTTTATCATGGTTTAAGCAGCACAGTTTCCACATTGATTAAAAAAATTTCTTGAGCACCAAATCAGCTTATCGGAATGATTTCTGAAGGATCATGTGACACTGAAAGTTTAGATTTACCATTAGCATCACATTTCAAATATATTGAAATTGAAAACAGTTATTCTATTTTAAATTGTAATCAAATTTAACAATTTTAGTGTTTTACTGTGAGAATAGACAATACTTTAATAAAAAAAATAAAACCTTTTAAAAATCCTCTTTTTAACTATACTTGAAGGCTATATTATATTGCATTTGTACATTAAGTATTCTCTAAGTAGCCACGAGTATGTGCAACTATATGATGAGTAAGTGATGTAATACACTCAGACGTCAACAGACGTTACACAAACATATGACAAATACTCGATACTATGAGCTCACTCTCAAATTTGGATTGAGTTCCACAACATTAGACTGGACAAAATTTAGTATTAAAAAGTATGGATATATTCAGTTAGCGCTGAACATTGTATTTTAGTGACTAGACAGGAATAGACTATACTAAATAACATTACACAGGGGGAAACAGTGACTCTGTCCCCCGTCTCCTGACGCGCTTTAAAAATGGGAAAATCCCAGCCAGACTTATTAAGATGAGTAAGATATTTAGAAGGAGAGGTGAAGAGGAGTATTTGTATCAGTGTTTCTGTAACTAAGAAAATCAAGAGGAACTATGTGTAATTCAAATACACTCATATCTCAGAGACACTTCTGCTTTTCCTCACACAGCATAAATGTTACTTCAAATTAGTGTGTGTGTATGTGTGTGTGAGAGAGAGAGAGAGAGAGAGGAACTAATGGAAGATGAGGATCAGGCAAAACTACCTTTCATATTCCTCAGGGATGAATAGGATTACCAACATTAAATCCAAGCACATTCGTAAAATTCTTCCATCCTGTTTCCATGGAAATCTCTTAAAGAAATACAAGATCAAAGTGGAATATTGTGGGTCATCAAATTGTGGTCATCGTTTCCTTACTTTACGATCATGAATCTTTCATTTTGACAGTGTCTTTGATGTCTGTGTTTAAAATCCATCAGTATTAAAATCTGAAATTCATCATCACTCATGACCAAGCTAAAAAACACAAATGTAATCCGATAGATAAAAATAACTGTCCAGAGAACAGTGCAGCAGTCTGGATTACACCATGCATTCATATTTCACATGGACAGGCTGGACTCAAACCGTATTTATATATCAGTGACAAAAATAACTTTGTAATCAAGGCAAGAATGATGCAAAATTATATTAATGACCTTAATATGAAAGTGTAAATGTCACTAATGTAAGAGTATCATATTAATTGATCTAACCCTTAAAAAACATCTAGGCCTATTGCTGGTGTAATCTAATGTAGCAGATTCAGTTATATTAAATAATACTATTAAGTGATAGTTCACCCAAAAATGAAAATGCTGTAGTCATTTACTCACTCTCATGTATGACTTATTAGTCACATAATAAAAGAAGATATTTTGAAAGTGTCTTTTTTTGGTCCTCACAATGGAAGTCAATGTTTATGAAAAATAATGAAAATGAGCATGCACTGTTAAAGGGTTAGATCACCCAAAAATAAATAAATAAATAAATCATTTACTCACCCTCCAAACCTCTTAAGACTTGCATGTTCGAAATACAAGTTAAGATATATTTCATAAAATCTAAACCAGTTCTGTACTCTCCACGGAGAGCTACGCAACTACCACTCATACGCTTCATAAAGAGATTGTAAAACTAATCCATTTCTGAAGAGGCTGGCACATTGTATGATAAACAGATTTAATTTAGGCTTTTATTCTCACATAAACATTGATCAGTGAACATAAACAGAAGCGCAACCACACGTGCAAGCACAAACCTCATTGGTTCTTGAGGAAGCTAAACAGGCTGCGTTACATGCTACTCAGAGAAATGCCTGGACTTTTTGAGCACTTCTTGGGTCGCTTTTGCCTCTTTACAATGACTCACTTTAATTTAGATCTAATTTTAGTAATCTGCTAAATTACTAAATGTAAATGTGAATGTAAAAATGACTAAATGTAAACGTAACACGAGATTGAATCTCATTGGTTCTTGCAGAAGCTCAAACAGGCTGCGTAACACGAGAATGAATCTCATTGGTTCTTGCAGAAGCTCAAACAGGCTGCGTAACATGAGAATGAATCTCATTGGTTATCGCACATCAAGCAAACATGCTTAAGCTTTCATTTACCACAACTGCTGTGTCAGCTGATGAATGTTTATGTATGAATAAAAGCTTCAATTTAATCAGTTTATGCATTTAATCACACTCATGCAGGGTTGTTTTAACCCAAATTTGGGTCAAATATGGACAAACCCAAACGTTGGGTTAAAAATGTAATTAAAAAATGTTATCCAATGCCTGAGTTTGTCCATATTTGACCCACAGTTGGGGTGAAATAACCCAGCATTTTTTAGAGTGCATATGATTGTGTCTCTTCAGAAAAAAATGACTACTAAACCACTCAATTCATGGACTAGTTTTACAATCTAGTGGTTGATGATAATTGCTTTCAATAGAGGGACAGAAATCGCTCAGATTTTATTTAAAATTAGGGATGCTCCGATTTGAATCGGCATCGGCTGATCATAACAATTTTTGACTTCAATCGGTACTCAACTTGGCCGATCTTACAAACCATCGCTGATCTGATGAGTCACGCGTGAGGACGTACGTGATACTTATATTGGAGAATGTTTAATTAAACCTTATTTGTTACATCAGACTTCTCCATGTTTGGAGTTTAAATGTTTCTATTTATTTTATTCTCTTTAACATTGAACAATGTTTAATTAAACCTAATGAGTTGTATCAAACCACTTCAATTTGTTCTTTTAGGAGTTTAAATGTTGTTTGATTTTTTTATTTATTTATTTTGTCCTGCTCAGACTTGTATTGGACGATGTTTAAGTTACATCAGACTTCTCCATTTTAGGAGACTAAATGTTTATTTTGTCCTCCACAGTATTGGACAATGTTTAAATAAACCTTATGAGCTGCATTAAACTGTTCCATTTTGTTTATTTGTCTTATATTAAGTCAATTAAGCATCGGAATCGGTATTGTTATCGGCCGATCACCAAGACAAGAAATCGGTACTCAGTATCGGCTGCAAAAATCCTGATTGGAGCATCCTATTAAAAATAATATCTTAATTTGTGTTTTGAACATTAATAAAAGTCTTACGGGTTTGGAAAGACATGAGGGTGAATAGCCTCTATGCACGATCGCGTCTGAGTTTGTCTCAGCACGCCCAGTTACTTCCGGTGCTGCGTCAGTCTATGGTCAGAAGCCGGTTTTGCGTTAGGTGTAGATAGTGTCAAATTACACTTGCTGTTTATAAAAACGTCCTGCGGTTAACGCGAATGATGTTAACAACACTGTGAGGCAGTTAGCTGTCACACAAGAGTGAAAAGAGAAGTTATTTAAATTATATATTTCGAGCTACATCAACAACTTTGAGCGTTAGTATTCTCTCATATCGTACAAAATTCGACTCAGCGAATCAGCGTTTCTAAAATCGTTGCCTCCGTTTCTGAGAAAATGGATTTTATTCAAGTTTTGCCGCTATACACTTTGCCTGCAGAACGCACTTCCGGAAGTAAAGACGCCGACTGAGATTCTTTCGGGCACACGTCATCAGGGTTCGTGCATAGAGGCTATTAATGACAGAATTTTCATTTTCGGGTGAACTATCCCTTTAAATATCAAATAGGCGGGCAGGGCTATCGGTAATATCATAAGATAACTAATACAGTACTGATATATTGTGCATCCCCACTTTTTGAGTTTATCTGACTTTTTTAGAATGTATCTGTGTAACAACACTAAATAAGCAAAGTGCAAAAGCAAATATCATAAGCCAAAAAAAAAAAACATGATCACACAGAACTTCTATATTCTCGAATGTCTATAACAATGAAACAAGTGTTATATATATATGAGGAAGTCTGAATGCACATGTGTGGAAGTGTACTTCACCTAAACAACAGTCAAAAGTGGCTGCATGACGTATCTCTCAACTGTGGTCACAAAGTGTATCAAAACAACATTTTATCTGAACTTGCCTGTCAGAGAACAAAGCCTGTGTGAGTCAATTACAAAGGGCAGGTCATCTCTTATATATTAAAGAAGAAATGAAAAAGAGTGTTTGATCAGAATTCTTTTGAGAGCTCCATATGTCCTGAAGCTTCAGGGTGATGCAATGTTTGGACCTGCTGCCCTGTCACTGAATCCACCCTGTCTCTGCAGGACAACGCCAGTTGCTCGGTTCAGCAACATGAGATAAGATGACTAGCAACTGTGCATATACAATCCAGACAAGGTCAACCATAAAAGGGGCCAAATCAAAAGGCGTCTTTCTGCCAGACACCAGATAAATCACTGACTGTATACTTATTCAGTAAAAAAGAAAATGCTAACAAACGGTATATTGAATGAATTCCTGATGTAACAGCACCTGACGTCCACTGTTCTCTTCACCCTGTCTGAACTTATGCTGATGCTAGCAGTTCACGCTCAGGGAAAAGGTGCTTACACTCTCACAACGGCTGAATGTTTCTTTCGATGGGCCAACACTAGATGAACATCTTGATTGTATGTGGAAGCTAAGCAAGCATGTTGCACATTGATCTGTAAGATATATCTGTTGACAGACAGACTTAAGTGATAAAATTAAATGGAGTGAAGAGAGGGACTTTTAGAGGGAAATAACCACCACAGTAACTTGAACAGTCAAATAATTAGTAAAATGGAAGTCCCTGTGCTTGTGGGAGACACATTTTCCCTGTTGTCCTCCAAAACATTATGAGGTCAACTGAATTGGACGAGAGCTTGAACCAAAATCATAAAATGCAAAATAAAGAAGAAACAGCAATATTTTCTTCTTCAGGTTGTGGCAGAGAACATGATTCAATACCAAGGACATGTTCATCAGTCACTCTGTGCTAATATTCAGCTGTCTTATTAAACATCAGGACTTTATCTATAGGCAATTATATCACATAAATGCCCTAGTATGTGTTATTATTAGGACTGTCAAAAATTCATTGATTGCATCCAAAATTAAAGTTTGTGTTTACATAATATATGTGGGTGCATAATTATTTTGTATATATAAATACACACATACACACGCATATATATTTAAGAAAACAAATATTATTTATATATAAAATATTTATTTATAAATCTATATACAGTATATACATGGACATATTTCTTAAATATATACAAGCATGTGTGTGTATTTATAGATATATAAATAAAATAATTATACACAGTGCACCCACATATATTATGTAAACACAAACTTTTCTTTTGAATGTGATTAATCATGATTAATTGTTTGACAGCCCTAGTTATTATTAATGAGGATTGATCAAGTGACTAAACTTCATACTGATAAACTCAATACCAGGATTCAATATCTCTGATCTTTCACCCACAAGAAACACATAGGTGAGATATGCCATGGACCGCCAACATGCTACATGACCTCATCGGAGTGCAAGAAAATAGACTCAGATGTCAAACACCAAAATAACACACTCTGACCTTTAATCCCACACACAGAAACACATAAAGATCCCATCACAACACCATTTTGGATGACTATATTCAATGAGGTCAGAGGTTCAGTTTGGATGAAACCTCCTGTTCACATTTTTCACTCTATACGGGTATAGAAACCGTCAGTCATAATTATTACAATGATACAAACTAGCTTTCTCTTCAATGAATTAACTGAGATGGTTTCAAATTAATTTTCATCACTGATATATGCAGGGGTTTGACACATGTAGGGCCCTATAATTTCTGCGAATCATGGAATAAAAGCACACTCTTTTACAACTAAAATAACAGTAAAGGTAAAAAAAATAATTCTAAAATGAAAATGGAAAAATCGGAATTTGCAAAAATTAAATCGGAAACGGAATTTGGGAAAAATAAAATAGAATTTGGAAAAAATAAAATGGATTTTATAGGGCCCTACACATGGTTGTAAGTGAGCACAAAAAAAATAAAGTCACAGTTACTTAAAATAACAACAAAAACAATAAAACCTGTGTGTGAAACAGAAGCTTCATAATGAAGGTTGGCTTCTATATTGCATGATTTTTAAAAACTTTCATAAATGTCTATTCTATTTCTATAGGCAATAGGGACTATGGAATTATCTAGACTAGTCAATTCAATAATGAGAAAATCCAAAGAAATTGTACATTTATGTTAAGAACATTCTAGTGATCACTTCAGCTATTTTAAATACTAATGCTGGGTAAAGTTGTCACTGCCATGTTTTGTCTCATGTTTCAAGAAACAGTGCAGTGAGTACTGCATACGGTAACACTTTACTCTGAAGGGGTGTGCATAAGACTAACATGACACCTTCATTATCATAATATGATATACAGTATGCTATGAAAATGAAGGAGGTTTTATGCATGTTTGTGACAACTATTCACTCAATTATGACATTTTTAATGCAAATATGATATTTGCTTGAGATGTTCTTTGTTATGACAACTTGACAAAACCAATATACATCATAACCTGTCAACTGGACAATACTAAGACAACACAACCTGTCATAAACATGACATAGCAGATTAATGATAAAACTCAAGAAACCACTTAGCTTTATTGGTTAACATTACATTAAACTGTCAGGTGGTTGGTTGGTTTTGACATCGGCTGTCATGAAGCCATTATAAACTTTTTAATGACAAATTCAATTTGTACCACTGTAGTTGAGGTCAAGAAAAATATTCATGACAGTTATAATGGCCTCATGACAGCCAATGTCAAAGCCAACCATATGACAGTTTAACTTAATTTAATGTCAAGTTGTCATGACAAAGACAATGACAGGTTATGATGTTATGGTTTATGTCAAGATGTCATAACAAAGACATCTTAAACAATGTCATATTTGCATTCAAAATGTCATTATTGAGCAAAAGTCACTTAATGACAGTTGTCATAAACATGCATAAACCCTACATATTCAAAACATGTCATGGATATGAAGGTGTCATTCAGTCTTATGCACGCCCCTAAGTAAAGTGTTACCATTTGTACAAGTGTTCTTCATATACAGGGGCTTCAAACTCAGTTCCTGGAGAGTTTAACTCAAGCCCTAACTTAACACACCTAAACCAGCTAATGGAGGTCTTTACAAGAAATTTCAAGGCAGATGTTTTGGAGCTGGTTGGAGCTACACCTTGTAGGGCAGTAGCGCTCCAAGAGTTTGACATGTCTTATTAAGCTGACATTTTCGAATGTAGAGCCATCTAAGGTAAAAGTGTTATAAACTACAGTTTATATCTGCTGTCTGTAACTATAACCCCTGAAATATGTGATTTCTGATCCAGATAAACATGCACAGTGTAAACAACGAAGCTGTGACACCAATAATCAGCATCAACTCCACTTTCCACAGCACATCCTTAATGTGGTAATTTGATGCGTTTTAAAATGCAACAAGTTCAGAATCACTGCCATTACTTTGCATTTTCCCATATTAATAACCCAGCCGTTTTAATTATTATGAAGGTGAGTGAGTATGCTGACAGCTGTCAAACTCACCAGCTCGTCCAGGTTGCGCATATCCAGCAGGACTCTCTTCTGCTGCTGCTGCCAGCGGGCCAACAGCTCCGGGTCGGGCTCGCCGATGCTTTCCTTGCGAGTGTACGTCCTGCTTGGGGGCTCTGGGACTCCCCGACAGCCTCCGTCAGGTTCTCCTGGTCCCGAATCTCCTCCTCGATCTCCTCCTCGAGTTGAATCAACATAGGGGCCAGCATGCCGAATTTAGCCCCCCGGCGAGCCACCTCCAGCAGGCACAGCACGAAGTTCTTCTCGTTACACCTCTCCACCAGGTCGTTGGTCTCGAACATGAGCACATCTTTGATCCAGAGCTCCTGCCTGCACCAGCCGATGAAGTTCGACACGTTGTCTCTAGCCAAAAATGATCCCGGGATGACGTTCCTCGACTGGAAGACCACGTCCTTGCTGGGGATCCGGAAGGAAGCGCCGCATCTGGGTAATTCGCCTTGAATTCGTGGGCGGCGCGGTTCACGTTGTTGGCATGCCGGCAGAGCGCGCAGCCGGTCTCCAGACCCTCCATAAAAGTGTCCGCCGTGATGTCCAGCTCGTACAGCGTGTTCAGCCATTCAGCCAAATCCTCCTTCATGGCATACAGGTATTCCTCGCTGGATTTGAACGGCCTGATGCTTTTGGAGGCGGCTGACTGAATGTTGCTCTGATCGGCCATATTATGGGAAAATGTGTATCAATCAAGGCACGAAATGACGCACGGCTGTCTCATACAGTAATCCTCCATAAACAGCGTTGGGAATGGCATAACGACGCGCGATAGGAGCTCCTGAAAGCGGGGCGCTTTGACTCGCAGCTCCGCGGTGCAGCTGTGGATTCCGCGATGGATTCCGGATGTCTGTGAGATACCCGCCTCCTCCAATGACCACATCGCGATTACTCATTCCCCTATGGAAGTCCAGACCGAAACAGAAACATGGCCATTATCAGTACGTTACATGACAGCTCGACTACATACTATCCCATTCGACGCGCTTTAGTGTGTTAGAAGCATCCGCATTGGCTATCAGCGCTCCGCAACGCCTCGTTTATTCATTCGGTCACACCAATTCAGAGGACGCATGGCCGATTGAGGCAGGAAGGCTGCCCTGGTCAACTGGGGTAAGTTTAATAATAATCCTCGTCAGTGGGAAAGGATCCGACCGTCCTATGCGCCGCCTCCAGCACAAACGCGCTGAGCTGCAGTGGCTTATACATTGGAGTTCCATCTCATTCAGAGGATCAACAGCAAATTTATTCCCATGATGCAGCTCCTCTTTTTCAATTGCTCAGCACGGGACAATACTATAACGGCCAAAGCGTTTATTTGCATCTGACATTCGGTTGAAATTACCGATCATTTTTATTCAAATACGGTTACTGATCTGCTGACAGATAGTCAAGCGAAATAAGAAACAAGGATGTTGACAGAATCCGAATGCCCATGTTCCCATCACAACATGCAAATTGGAGATGATGCGCAAAAGCTTTGCTGATTTGTCTCCAATTTGCATGTTCGTTGATGGGAACAGTGGGCATTCTGTGATTGCTTCTTGTAAACAGTAGACTGGGTTTAATTAATGCGACATTGATCATGTAATCTGTTTGCACGCGCTGATTAGAACCGTGAACGCAAACTATGTGATGTAATCAACGCATACCTTCAAGCGATATGAACTAGTGCCAAATTATGATAACAATGTAAGGATTATATCTAGACTAGTCAGACAGTGCCATGAGGACTGATTGGCTGTGCATTTTCTCGCTTATTTACACTACTATTAAATTAAACACTGATTTGTTAAAATATTACGTAAAAATATGCATTGCTTATATTAGCATAAAGCCTCCGCTAAGAAAAATAGTCAAATGTTGAAAACAATCGGTCTAGCAACAAGATAGACGAACACAGCAATATTATTACAATATAGTTTTATATATTTCTAACAGCAATTCAATAAGCTTTTACAGTGAAAGTTAGCAAACAGGTATAACTTGAATTAGCCTCTAACGTTGAGTTGCTAACGGTAAGTTACCTTTTCGTTGTTCCTCCGACCAACATTTTCATTTTGTTGCTTTAACTCAACTTCTAGGTTGTGGACAAACATTGTATACGCTTTCCATATATATTTAAATGAATACTGAAGACATCATCAGTCATAACAATCATAATTTAGTAGTGGTAGTAGCGTTTAAATTCGCAAGACAGCACAAACTGGCCGATTGCGTTCTCGAAACCGTGGAGTAATCTTGGAGGCGAGAAAGTAGTTCCGGTATGTTTGCCGTATAAAAAGAATGCGATTGATCTCCAATAATTGTGATGACATACGTGTAATTTGGTGTAATAAACTTCATAAAAAAACGCAATACCACAATCTGGCTCATTTTAAAGATTGTTGAACAGCTTAAAAAATATATCTCTTCTTAATCAAAAATAAGAAAGACTCTAAGCATTTTTGCTCCATTGCTCAAGAACGTCCGTGTTTATTGCCCAACTTTATTCAAGGCTGTCAAATTAAATGAATGTGGCTATCCAACAAGCTCTGCTCTTGTTTGGCTCCAAACCTTTAGTCCAGGCTCACTCACACTTTCTCTGCCAATGGTCTTGGTCATCAGCAAATGAAAGGGACCATTCTGAATAGTCAAACAAAAGACAGAGATCATCATGATGTTAATCAGAGTTCATTTGTCTCTTTTAAACAATCAGTTCAATAACTGTAGGACAACTGAAAGGCTGTCTTCAGAAACTCAACTCTTAACAACTAGACAGGTCAAAGTCACACTAGTCCAGCTGCGAATGAGAAGGCAAAATAAAGTTTAGAGCAGTAGTATTTGAATTAGAAGTTATATAGAATTCTTTTGAATGTGTCTCCTTATTGTGAAGTAGCCTAATGTTAATGCTAGTGGATCAGAAACAAAGACTCAAGTGTCATCCTATTTTAAGAGTCACTTTTGCTTGGATGTTTTAGCCTAAGTCACAAATCATGCCAACTGCAGATTTAAATCACTCCCACTTTCCTCTAAATTTATCAACAGAGAACAGACCAACTATATAAGACATCACAATTGCTTTTACACATTGTTTAGCTTTTCTCCACACTTTCTCATCTACATGATCCCATAACATGATTAGCATCTGAGAACATAAATGGTAATGTTTTCTTTTGTTTTACTTCCTGCTCTTGTAGTTGAAGTCAGGCAGTGTGCTCTTCAATGGCTCAGGCCGGACCACTATAGTGTGTCATTATTCAAACAGCAGCCGCAGCCAAAGGGAGGCCCTTGTTTTGATTTGAAAAGCGTTGGTTGTTCCTTTAAAGAGCTAGACGGAGGGGAGGACACACAGCAACAGAAGGAATGAGATCATTCTTCAAGGCCTGGATGAATCAGCTTTTCTGTGAACACACACAAAACCAGTTCATTCCACATCTCTCCAGCAAGTGAGCATTTGGCTCTCAGATGTTCATTAAAAAGGGTGTCAGCCAATCACACAGTGAAGTGCAACTATGCCATTCTATGCATTAAGTTTATGATTGAGAATTACCTTTGCTCAATGGATTTTGCAAGAAGTCTCTGAAGTTGGTAGAAGCATCCTGTCAGCTCCTGCAAACTTCCATTAACAAGTGTAAATGTATCAAGAAAGTTCTTGTAAAAATTTGATAACTCTTCCAAGCTTTAAATGAGACAAGCTTCATTTAAAACCTTTAAAAGCCAAAAAGAGACAAATGCTAGCATTGCTCGCAAATGTATTGTTGGTAATATTCTGCACAACTTGGATTCTAATGATTAATCAACACTACAGTAACAGCTCATAACATCTGAAAAATGTTGTATATGCATATTGATTATAAAATGGAATCTTCTTGAAACAGGCAGAGGGGGTTACTGGTGATCAAAACCAGCAACGTTTAAACCCACTTAAAGTTTATCAAGATGCTGTAATGGAGGCTGGTATCACTGTAATCACACACCAAATTAACATGATCTTTGTTCGTACTCTCATGCATATGGTAGGGCTGAAAACTTATGAAACTAGCAAATGAGACACCTAATGGCTAAAGTCTGAATTGTACCCAGTCATGTGGGTCCGAGTGCAAGTTATTACAATTTGCACAACAGATACACATCTTGCTGCTTTGAAGCATTCTTTAAGAACACGTTCAAGGGTTTAAGCATCGGCGCAATACAAGGTAAAGAATTCATTTAAAGACATGAATAGATGGCATGCATAAAGATTTTTAATTGCTGGCAACTTCCGTACACAAACCATAATAGGGATTACAAAACATGGCAAAACAAGTGGAGGTGGAAAAGTTTATTTTTAAAAATTGTTCTAAGTACATAGTTACATAGAGAGACATGTAAGACAATATTACCAAAAAAGGTGACTACAGGGCAACTGAGTATTTAAAAAGGCAGGGAAAGCATTAAAGCATACAAAAAAGCAACCAAAAGGTTTAACTATAAACCACTGTTGTACTGAAAATCTAAAAATAAGCAAAAAAAAAGAAAAAGAAAGAGAGTAACCATATAAATATGGAATCATAAATAAAAAGGACTTTTAAAATTGTTTTCCTCTGATGCTCTACCGCATTAACTCAGTAGGGTCTGTCTCTGCGCTCCTGACGTGATCCCTGTTCGGAAGGATAAAAAGAAAAAGTTGGTATATGAAGCATCACAAGGACTAAAGCATTTCACATTCATCCTACTATACTCACAGTAAGTGACGTCTCACCTCATATCCATCTTGCCTGGAGGTCCCATGCCTCTCCTGCCCTCTGTCCATGGTAGGACCACCCCTGCTACCTCCTCTGAATCCACCCCTGTCCATTCCTCCATCGGCCTCTGAAGCCTCCCGCGACCTCCTACCCAGCCTCCACGCGCATGCCTCCTGGTCCACTCACTGATCCATTCCCCTGCCGCCCCCTCATTCCTCCTCTGACCACGATCACCTTACCACATTTAGAAATCACGTTTTTCTGTTACACAACAAATTTCATCCCAAGAGACAGCTGATGAGGGAAGACTTAATCTGAGTGTACCTGAAAGAGGGAAGGGAGGACTCCAAGGCCTTCAGGTTTGGAGCTTGTACATTGTTATATTCCATTCTCCAGGAGAAGTTCTGATTGCCACATCCACTGTAATGAGATTTGAGAGGCAAAAGAAAGTCAGAAATCGGACATTAAATATGTTCATGTTTAATCAGCAGGTTCCATGTATTGGCAAATTTGACACTTCGCTTTGGTCGCTTAAAGCAGATACTTCAGGATTTAGCATTATTTGCATCAGTAGAAACCAAGTAATATTTTCGAATTACCATGCAACAAAAATGTTCTGCCTTTTTTCAGTCTAGAATCCACCAATTTCAAAAATAAATTTCACATTTCTCATGACACGATATTAAATACACATATAATCTTCGAGGTAAAATATCCCTTTGAAGTTGCGCACTACTCTACGTATTGGGACATTCCCAGTCTCCAGCCCTCCTTCTGGTGTTTGCCTCCTGGAGGACCATTCCAGCCCATTCACTCCGAGGGCCACCATCGCAGGGGGAAACCACCTCTCTCTCCTCTTCCCATACCTGTATGCACACAAAAATTAGTCACAGTACAGAAGCACATTCCACTTGAGGAGATATCAGCAAGGATTTACAGACAAAGTGTTTATACCTCCACGGTCCATCCCTGGGCCACCTCTCATTGGCATTCCTCTCATACCCCCCATTATGGCTTAGCGCAAGCCATAGAGACCTTCAACCTCCGGCCCTGGACTCCTTACCTGTTATAAGAAGAACAGGAAAATGTGATCAGAGATTGAAGTGGAACTGGCAGACTAATGTGAACAAAATGTACACGTCAAATGGTTTGTATAAGTTCATGTAATAACACTACATGCAAAAATAATTAAACTAACCATTCGAAGTATTCAACAGCTGCTTTGGCAATAGCAGGTTCTTCATAGGACAGTGTGGCATCTCCCTTTGGTTTACCAGAATCTTTATCTGTGTAGATGTCTATGGCTGGTTGGTTTAACGTCGATTTATCTATGAGAGAAACAAATTATCAAAAAGGAGTTCAGAAGCAATCGGGCACTGCAACAAATTGACAAAAGCTGATATTATTCAGAATAAACCATTTAGATGAGGGTTGCGGGGCCACTGTCTTACAGAGTTTCAGCGCAACCATTTAAACACCTGCCTGTAATTTTCAAACAATCCTTTAGACTTTTTAGGTTTTTCCAGGCATGTTTGATTTTGGGATAAGCTAAACTCTGCAGGACAGTGTCCCGAGGATAGAGTGGGCCATCCCCGATATCAGATACACAACTGCTTACCCGTATTGGTCCACAGTGCTTGAAGAAGCTCGGCCATCTCGGGTAAAGTGGCATTCTCAGTGAGACCTGTGATATAGATGGTGCTGTTCTCAGAGTCCTGCTCTCCTGGATGTCCTGTACATTTGTGGGAGAGAAGCTGATTTAACACAAACACCACTTGTTTGAATATTTTTAAGAGTCACGTAAAAGATTACTTTTGATAAATGTAATGCATCCTTGCTGAACTGATTCATTTAAAGAAATTAATTTAGTGGTTGTGAAAGGTGAAAAAAAAAAGGGAAAAGTTAACACATACCCATGTCACGATCCATTCCACCTCTTCATGGCTCCTGGGATACCATGGATCAAAGAAAAAGAAAAGAAATGCTTTTATACAATGTCACAACTTAAAAAGGCAAACCTGACAACCTGTCAAGACCAGAAAAAAAAAATGCCCACAATATAAAATTCATTGAAAAGATGTGACCATTTTCAAAATTACCCTTGACCACAACATTCTCAGAATGAAATGGGAATAATAAAATGCAAAATAAAAAAAAATAAAAAAAGACGCTTCAGTCAAAGGACACGTCTCGACTTTTGAAGAAATCCAAATATATACACCAAATATAAACCATCAGGACACAGCATTTATTTTTTTGGGGCAAAAAAAAAAAGTGGCACACCCAAATGGAAGATTTTAAGGACACATTAGGCATGAATGGCCTCTACATTAACTCGAGTGGACTAGCCAATGGAATACGCTTCAGGAACTTACCACCAGGCTTGTTGAAGCCCCCTCTGTCTCCAGCGATGCTAAACATGAAGATATGAAGGCGATATTCCTTTTAGTCTCCAACCATAGGACTTCAGTAGAAAATGAACACAACATCTCCCTCTAACTTTGCTAAGGCCTCATGTAATATACAGTGTATTTTACAAACAAATGGGGCATCATGACTTCTGTGATATTTTTCCAATGCTTTAACAGTTTGGTTATAATAATGTAAAACAATATCCACACAGAACCAGAAATACATTGAATTTTGTAAACCTTTTGTAAAAAATTATGAAGTTAGCTGTAGTTCTGGCTGGAACCAATATACATGCTTGAGACAATTGTTAAACAGCAATCCTGTTAGCTGGAAAAAAAAATATCCCTTTAGCCATTTCAACCCAAATTAAACCAATAAAATGTCAGCTTTGAACACTAATATATATACATATATAAAAAAACACATTAAAAATATATATAGTTCAAATAACAAATGTTTACAAAGGGTGATCAAATTATGAAAGAAAATCTCAATTAAGCTGACCAAAAACAAACAAACAAAAAAAACCTAAAGATTAGCTTAAAAAAAAAATCCTAAATCAAGAAAGTTCCCCATGGTTCTTTGAGCTGTCGCCTTTGAAATGGAAAAAGGTACTTAGAATAAGTACTGCTGTTCTTACATCGTTCGATCTGATACCTGCAGCGTATAAATGTGACAAAAGAATGTTAAAACAAGACCTTTGAAATGAGAAAACAGTTCACAAATACAAAAATATTCAAGTACATGAAAATGTATAAAATTTAAATATCAGAAATGTGTATAGTAGCATGCTCACTTGTCCCCTGAAAACATCAATTCTAATTGGAACTGAAATTCAAAGTGTTGACTTTCCTTTTTTTGTTTGGTTTAGTCAGCGAATTCCTTTTTTGGAATTAAAAAAAATCTCCAACCGAGAAGGCCCCAAAGAACAGTTCGTTTATCCATAAAGGATATCATTGTACGTGCCCACTGGCATATCCAAAGGTTATTTTCTTTAAAATATCCATATTTCCAGATGCTGAACCAACTCTTTTATACACTGACCCTTTTGAAACTTGATTACTTTCAACTCAGAATTTAAAACCCAGTAAATAAAGATAACCCCATAATTGTGTGCCACTGTCTGCTGAGATAAAATTCCAGTTAACGACGATTTTCTCTAAGACTCATTTGCTTTCTTTTTTACTTTCCCCATTCAAACTCAACAGCAAAGATCCTCATTCAGCCTGTTAAAACCAAAATGTAAATTTAGTAGGCAGCTTGAATTATTGCAACAAAGAAATTGAATGTGTAATAAAATACCTGGCAACCAAACAACCTCAAATATTTGATAGGCCGCCACACTTGAAATAACCATGTTTAAAGAAAGGCAAAGAACACTAAAATGTGAGGGGAAAAATAATCGAAATCCCTCTGTCTTAAAATAAGTACATCTGAATCAAGCTGACCCATCTTCAAAACTAGATTCGTAGGAATAACTACTACAATTGGGAGACCAAAATAAAACTGCAGGAATAACACTGTGGTACTGTAAAAACCTCTACAAATCAAAATGGTTGAATGAACTACAGCTCCACTCTTCGTAGATGCCTGCAAATACAAACCCTGCATGCAGCGATTGATTTCACTCTCTGAAAAGCAATGAACAGTTAGTTACATAAAGAAAGCCTGAACTTACCCCATGCCTCCACGGCCCATACCCCCACTGCCCTCGATAACCATCTCTGCCCGGTTCTGGATATCCGCCCGCTGCTGTGATCCTGAGTAGCCTCCACCTTGACTGTAACTGTCTACAGGAGAGATCACACACAGTAAAGTATCTGGCCAATGAACTCAATCTTGAGGAGCTAACAAAACTATGGAAAAAATAAAAAAACACAGTGAAATTAGCCCTTACTATATGCACTTTGTTGGCTGTAATCATTCTGTGATGCACTCTGCTGGCCATACTGAGGCTGCGCGTATGCACTGTTCCCCTGAGGGGGGTAGGCAGCAGGAGGGCCTTGCTGAGGTGGCTGTCCACAGCTGCTCTGCTGCTGCTGCCCATAGCCTGGCTGCTGAGCCTGGTACCCACCCTGAGGCTGAGAATAACCTCCAGCCTGGGAGTAGGCACCTTGGCTGTAGGCCGGCTGGCTGCTTGCACTATAGCTGCAAGGCAAAAAATACACAATTAAAATAAGAACATTAGAAAATGTCTACATACCAGCATTGAGTGATAGTAGATATTTTTATAAAACCATCATCACATTTGTTATGCTGATATTTAAAGAAAGTGCACTCTTGTAATATTAATTACTGAGATAATATAAATAAAGCCTATAGCACACACTCATCTAATCTTCAAGACCACATCACGTCCAGATAAGCATGCACTCTCTGGGTGTGCGGGAGTAGGCTACATCGTCAAAACAATTACATTATATATTACCACAGACGATATAATCGTACACCCCTACAAATGAAATGCTGAAGGCTCATGAACGCACACCTTGCGCAGTAGTGCACTACAAGACCAATGGCCAATCAGATGAAGCAAAACTCACAAGGCTATTTCAAAAGCAAGCCTACTGCAATGACAGAAAGAAAACCACAGCTGTGTGATTTTAGTGCATTCGCTTTATAGCGGTGTGCTTTCTTTCCTCCCTTAAGTACCAAACTTAACATCTAAACAAGCTTAGATCAGTTATTCGATACATTTGTATTACAGAAAGACTTCTGCTTTACACAGGAATGCTACATTATGTGTGAAGCTTTAAGCTGTTTCCAATCACCTCAAAGAGAGTGAATGGAATGTTGCTTGTAAATTAAGTTGTCAATTCATGATACTCATCACTATTTTTTTTTCATATTAAGGTCTAATGCACAGCATTATTTGCACAGTGCATAAACATTAAATCAAACTCAACTGAGAAATTACTACAATGAATATTATTTATAATATAATTACTTAATTTTAATGCCTAGCCCTATGATGAGTGCCGCATGGGAACATTGACACTTTCGCATTTTTTAAAGCATGCTGGTCTCCATTCAGTGACATATGGAGTGGACTCAGTGCAAGTGGGACATTTTTAATTTCTTCATTTGAGGTTAGAAAGAGAAAGGGCAAACTGCATTAGAACACAAGGGTAAGGTAAACGATTAAATTTTCATTTCCGGGTAAATGTATGCCTTTCAACAGCCTCTGATCTTTATTTTCTACCGAAAAACAAACAAAAGGTATTTCGCATGGGAACTGCATTTAAATTTAAGAGCCATGCGGTAAGAACAGCATATGGAGATACTGCAGGAAGCTCCATAATAGCATCCTGTTACTGTGCTGCTCTAGGAGTTGGTCCAGTTACCTCTGAGGAGCCGGAGGCAGCAGCCTGCTGGCTGTAGCCAGAATAGGCTGGTTGGGCCGAGTATCCGGGCTGGGAGCTCATAGGAGGCCTGCGTGGCAGGGGCCGCAGTGGAGCTGGTGTAGCCTGCTGGCCCCATAACTCTGCGCAGGCTGATTATAAGTGCCTGGCTGAGCCGTTCCATATGCAGCTTAAAGAGAAATGATTTAACATTAGTTGTGAGAATCATTTTCTATGTGCACCTGAATAAACAGCATGGCAATGTGTGCAAGAGAACTGTGCATTAAGAAAGCAGGAATGTCCAGGCCTAAATAATCATCACCATACATTTTAAATTATGTTTTTGGAACATCAATCATATACTAATGATAAACCACATTGATAAACACTATCACTAACAAATATACTTGTATAATAATGAATAAGATCTGCCTGCAGACCTGGCGCTGCTGCCGCTGCCGCTGTAGTTGTTGCTGCAGCCGCTTGTCCATACGTGGATGCATACGGCTGTTGTGCATAGGCTCCAGCAGAGGGCGCTGCCTGACTGTAAGTGGACTCAGGAGCAGCAGCAGGTTGAGCATAAGAGCCATAATCCTGTTGGGAATAGCCCTGCTGCAAAAGAAAAATTAACTGAATTTTATTTTACACGTATAAACACTATTTAGATATGAGACAATCAAAATTGCCAAGTTATCAAACAAGTACATACAGCATGTGGGAAAATGTGGCATAGCACTGCTCTACTATGTGACCTACTTTGCGTTAAGGCAGTTTAGGCTTACCTGTGCAGTTTGTCCATAGCTCTGGGAAGGAGGGGCAGTGTATGAGCCATACCTGTGTACAAGATTATTGATTTAGGCCTATTTATTTCAACAACAAATACATAATACAGTGTGTTAATTAAGAACTTATCGACTGCTGTGCACCAGCCTGGTTGTAGCTGCTATAATCTACAGGGAAATAAATGACCAGAAAGGTTAGATATACAGAAAACACAGTTACAGCGGTATAACATCTGGTATTTTCTTATAAAGTTCAATAACAATGGGAGATGCATGCACCACTTGAAAGGATTCTTCACCCAGAAATAAAAATTGTCATCACTTATCCTCAAGTTGTTCCAAACCTGTATGAATTTTGTGTTCTACTGAACAAATAATTGTAATGTCTGAAGAATGTGGGTAACCAAACAGATGATGGGCTCCATTAAATTTTCCATACTATGCTTGGATACCCACATTCTTCAGCATATCTTTTGTGTTCAGCAGAAGAAAGGAAATCATACTGGTTTGGAACAACTTGGATGAGTAGATTACGAATATTTCCATTTATGAGTGAACTATCCAAGCAAACACACACACGAGGGAGTATCGTTACTGCCCTCGCTGAATCCTAGACAATCATTTGGAACAAAGCTTTGGCCTATATCAACAAGACAGGGGCGGTTGTTTATAATATATTTTTTAACGACGAAAAAAATGCATCAAAAACGAGGCTTGCAAGAAACCAAATCTGGGGTGTCAGTTAATTTCGAATTACTAAGAAAATCAATAATGCAAACAACAAAACTAAACATTAGGTTCGCCATGTTGGCTGCTCTCTCGATCTCGCTGTTTTTAAACCACGCCTGCTACAGGTTACGACGCACGAAACAACGAGCTCATTTAAGCATTTAAAGAACAAGACGACCAATTAATATGTATAGAAATTGACGATATATGGGGTTTAGGGTCTTATCACACAATAAACTAAGTTTAAAAACCGGTTGATTCGCGTTTTCGATCCTTCAGCTTCAAACGACCGCCATGACCCAAAAAAACAAACTTTAGGCCGCATGCTCGAGGGATGTTGGTTATCCAAAAAACAATCTCAAATTCCACTTCATTTGTGGAAATCTACTTAAGTCGTGAGGATTTCAGTAACAAAGTACTGAAAAACAATCCATTTAAAACAAGAAAAGAGGAAAAATTTACTCACTCGTGACTGACGCCATCTTCCCGTTGGAGAACAGTATGCGTTGTGCAGGGAACTGTGCATCCACAACGTGTGCGCGTGCGTGAAACCAAAATGGAACGTACCAACACAGAGACTGTAGAGGGTGGCAGGTATAAATTTAGTTTTTAACTGATATCATGAAATTTGCCTGATATTCATTACAGTTGAGTTAAACATTCATTAAACTATATAAAACAGTTTTATATAGATTAACAACATATTATTCCATAAATATGAATCCCTTAAAATATATTCGGAGACTCCCACAAATGCGCTTGTCCGAAAGAGGAAGTTATTCGCTGTCAAAATAAAAGGGCTGGCAAATGACATTGGTATGGGTGTAGCTTGGTCTTATTTGTTTATTATTTAAAAATATATTTGTTATATATTTGTGCACATCGTACTCGTATTACGTACACTCGTTCGTTGAAGTATTTGTAAAACAAACCCCAAGATGCCAGCGTCGTAAACAGACAGTAAAGTTCAACTGGATAACGTTACATGAGACACCTGCCCTTAGCTCAAATCTATATAGATGCTTGTAATGATAGAAACCCATCAGGTGATGCGTTTTTCAGTTTACAATGCTTGATCATCTTTTTTCGGCATGGATGTGGTTTGGATCAAACCGGCCAGGATATTGTAGTGGAACATTTGTAATAGCCATATTCATTTTATTGACTTGGCTCTGTGGTATTCACGCCAGTCTAAGTTTAGGACCAGGTGGGGAATTTCCTGGATTTTATGGTAAGCAATACTCGAATGTATAAGACTGTGGTTTACATGGAAGGGGTTCAATTCCTAATGTTTCTTGTTTATTGCAGACTTTATCTTCTACGCCTTCAGTAATGAAGAGTTGACCTCATTTCTCTACAACATCACCCTGCTGCTGTGGATTGGGCCCTGTCAGGAGAGAAGATGGGGCACTTTTGTCTTCCTAGCTCTCTCTTTTATCTCCACTGTGCTTCTTCCTCCTATCTATGGCCTTTTTCTTTTTGTTACTGGGGATGAAGCCAGCAGGGTTAGTGGATACTCAGCCACCCACCTTGCCCTGCTCACAGCTCAGTGCCGGCAGGTGAAGCAGAGACGGGTCCTGCGCTTTGTTCCTGTATGGTTCTTGCCTTGGCTCTTCTTGCTCCTCGACCTCTTTCTGCTTCCCAGTGCTCCAGGACTGCTGCATTTTTATGCCATTTGTCTGGGACTCAACTGTATCCTTTATACCAGTTCTTCTCAACCCTTTTGATTTTAAGGCCCCCCTTGGATGTTTGCTGAGGCTTCCTGGTTTAGATCTGTGTTACACTAATATCATTTTTGTGATACTTAATGCCTTAATAAAACAATGCCCTTAATATATTATACAGACAATAATGAGTTTATTGAAATACTGGAGCAGATAGAAAGACTGGGTGCATGTTCCTGCTTGCCAAAATGGGCCTACATCCCCGTTACCTCTCATCCATACCTGCCAGTTTACCACAACACCTCAATAAGGTTACTTTCGGCAAATATTTCCCATTGATGTGGTTGTAAAATGCTTTGGGTGTACAGTAGTACATATGACAGTGCTATATAAATGCCTCATTCTTCAATCATGTCATGCAACTAGAATAACTAATACGCTTTATTTTTTATAATTATGTAACCAGTAGATCCCAGTTGGAAGATCATTCGGCATGGCAGCATTCAGTGTCAGAGTGGCATCAGGAGCCTTTGTTGGCAACAGATTCACAGTTGTTAGAGGAGCAGATGCTGAGAGCAGGGATATTAGCATCACTCCACGATGCACCTGAAGGTGAAGCGGACAAAGTGGAAGTACCCAAGTCCTCAGTGTCCTCATTAAGGTCAGTTCATAGTGTAGTGATATCTTAAATGCTTAAGTTCATGCGGTGCATCTAATCTCCTATACCTTCAGGTTGCAACAGCTGGAGAAGATGGGCTTCCCCACAGAGAAAGCTGTTGTGGCTCTGGCCGCTACAGGGCAGTTGGATGGAGCGATCTCTCTGCTTATTGATGATCAGATTGGGGAGGAGGCTGTGGTCATCTCTAAAGGGAAGAAGCCATC
Source organism: Hybognathus amarus (assembly GCA_030378365.1). Classification (NCBI taxonomy): domain Eukaryota; kingdom Metazoa; phylum Chordata; class Actinopteri; order Cypriniformes; family Leuciscidae; genus Hybognathus; species Hybognathus amarus. Next base: position 728,529 of record JAQIUQ010000299.1, on the reverse strand, counting down.
ATCATCATCATCATCATAGCTCAGAGATACTGCTTCAAATTGAAGCTGTCCTATAGCATCACTCTAGTATAATTCCATTCCTTAGGCGAAGCATCAGACTTCAGGGTGAACTGTTACTTTGTATTTACAACTTCATGACTTTTGGATGTGCAAGAAAAAAATCTAGTGGATTATTTATGGTTTGTTATTTATGTTATGGTTTTGGCAGCTTTTATAATATAAACCCATACTCTCAATCTGTCCCAACACAGACGTTCCAAGAAACCTCTCCACGGACACGGTGTCATTAAATCCACATTGTTAGAATGTCAGGCCAGGAGAGTCATGTGCATATGTCAGTATTTAAACTCTGTTTTAGTTAAAAAAAATGTTGGGCTGCAGATTAAAATATTGTCAAATATTCAGGAAATACTAAGTATTGATAAGAACGTGGATTGTCTTAAAAAAGAAACACAACAAAGTTTATTTTGTTTTTAACACCGAAGTAAGACTTTGCACGCTGGCAAGACAAATTCACGCGAGGCTAGAAATGAAAAAATACAGGTGACGTTACATGAATTGGTATACAGAATAAGGAAAACATCAATCGCTAATAATCATCTATAAATAATTAATACAACAATATTTATATAGGAATACAAAGACATGGAAAAGTATTGACGAAGGAAACCAGTCCTATGCATGTGCATGTAACTGATGGAAAGACATGCATGAAACACAAAAACAGAATTCAAGTTATACGAGTAGTTTTCCCACTTCCCCTTGTGCACCAGTTAGATCTTACTTAGATTATGGACCTCTAGCTCACACAATGGAAAAAAAATTTAGGCTTACTAAGTAATTGTCCTAAACTAGAGGAGAATCCTAAAATTGAAATCAGAGCCAATTAAACTCATGCTTTAACAAAACTATTTTAAAACCATTGAAACAATTTAAATCTGGTTACAGCTTCGAAAGGGAGAGGAAAGCCAAAGCCATTTTCTATTTCAACTAAATTAAAGTTTATACATGTTTATGTCCTTCAATTGTCCTTTCTCTTTGAAGAACAAGGTGATTCTCTAATCTATCTACATAGTGCATTTAATCCAAGCAACAGAATATGAAACTGGGGAAAGTGTGGTGTTTGGCTGAATAGCAGAATCGTTATGTGCATTTTCCTCATTACAGTACATTTGCTGAAGTCAGCAGCTGGAAAGACTAATAATATGGTTTGATTCTCTCCTTAAAACGTTCTTCATCTCCATCATTTATGCCGTTTTGTACCCTTTTGCCCACAATTGTACAAGCACCAATACTCTATATCGTATTCTAAAACATGTTTCATTTTTTCATGTGAATCGAGTACTAAACAATAGGTTGATAAATACCTTCTGAGACTGTTTGTGTTCATTATGTCATAAGAGTGACACAACATGATGGCAAACCACAATAATTTGCCAGAGGAGAGGTGCTAGGAACCTGTGGAGTCCCATTAGAGGTGGTTAATTTCTACAGCACCATATGGGTCTTCCCTGAGGCGTCTCCCCCTTCTGGATTAACTGGAATACTCCAAGGCGGTTGGATCTGTAATATGTGTAGGACTTGTGTAGTTGTTGCCAGTTCAGCTGATTTACAGATATCGAGTCGAGATGGAAAGGATGGCTTCACTCTTTGGAATAGGCAGACTACTTCCCTCGAACCTTGGTCTCAGCAGTGATTAAGGGAGAGTTGACCCGCAAAGATGACATTCTTGCCCTCTTAATCCGGTATACGTCTGGAGATGGTGTGCCAAAGAAGCCATCTCCTGACCCTAGATCTGGTTCTGTTGAGGAAGAGAGAGTTAAGACTGCTAAGTGCTAATCTGTTACTCAAAATACTCTGTAAAGTGGCTGATGAATAATAGTCCAATGATTCAGTTCATTCTTAGGGAAGTCGCATATGTTTGTTGTCCGTTTTCATGGTTATACCATTTTGAGATAAAGAAAGGTGGCAACAGGACTCCAGACTGTTGCCAAAAATAACTGTTACAATAATTGAAAGTCTAGTAACTGTTCGCGATAGTCGAGAAAACTTGAAAGGGCGCAAGCATTGATGTCCAAACAAATGACTCGTATATCGATTCTTGTGAACAAATAACTGATTTTGTTGTAACTCCAAGATTCACAGAACAGTCTTAAAGGGTTAGTTCACCCAAAAATGAAAATTAAGTCATTAATTACTCACCCCCATGCTGTACCAACCCCGTAAGACCTTCGTTCATCTTCGGAACACAAAGGAAGATATTTTTGATTAAATTTAAGAGGTGGATCACTGCTACATAGGCTTTCTAAGGGATCAAAACTTGACGTCCCAGAAAGTCAATGAAGAAAATGTTTAAATAATCCATGTGAATACAGTGGCTCAAGTATAAGTTTATTAAGCAACGAGACTACTTTTTGTGTGAAAAAACAAAATGACTTTATTCCACTACTCCTTTTCTTCCTTGTAGGCCTGAGACGAGAGTTCCTTCAACTATTTCAATTCTCGCGCATGCATCGTGGAAATCTTTTGAACTCTCGTCTCAGGCCTACAAGGAAAAAAGGAATAAGTCAAATAAAGTCGTTATTTTTGTTTCCACGACGCATGTGTGAGAATTGCAATCTCCTTCAACTATTTCAGTTCAATTCTCGCACATGCATCATGGAAATCTCTTTGAACTCTCGTCTCAAAAAAGAAATAGTCGAATAAAGTCGGGTTTTTTTCGCATAAAAATTATTCGCGATTAATGACTTAATTTTCATTTTTGGGTGAACTATCCCTTTAAATTCGCTCTAGAGTTAGCGGTTTGAATCAGACTTGCTCACTTTCAGTAATTCAGAGGCACTACTGAGTTTACAATTGACTACCTGACTGAACCATGAGTATTTTATTTGATTTATTTTTAAATGTTAAATGTAAACGGATTCCAAAAATCATTACTGTAATGTGTAATTTAGGTTTGTGTTAAATCAGAGTCCTGTTGTATAAAATAATCAATTATATTCTAAAAATCATTCTAATTTATTTAAACACTCACACATATATATACTGCAGTATTGCTTACTGTTTAGCACAGGAAGTTCCATTATTAAGATTGAATCCATAAAACAATTTTTGTTAGTAAAATTAATGAATGTATTATAAAAGTAATTCTAAAATACTTTTTTAAAATATTTTTTAGCATAGTACATTGTAAGATTGTATCAACTGTAAGGGTAATTTGTAAGATCAGCACTACATATGGCACAAATACGATTATTATCACATAGAGTGACAGTATCAAATCAGAAATTATTTATACTAAATACTAGAAAACATATACATCAATTAAAATCAAGGAGTATTAATCTATATACTATAATAAACATCCTTAAATCATAGCACAGAGCAGTGACAGTGAAAAACAATCTTTGCCAAGCAATCCTTCATTTAACGAACAAGAAGTTGTTTGGTTCCTAAATACTTATATTTAGGAACCACTTTTAACCTAGTCATTTTTGAGTCTGGAGCCCTGTGGTATTACTGTGTTTTGGTGGGTAATGATGGGTCTCCAATCACAGGAAGAAGTGGCTAAAGTGGTTAAAATCTTTAGTAATTCAAAGGATGTTGGTTCAAACTTCAGGGGTGGTTCATGAACTGATGTTTTACTGCGGTTCCCATTATCACATTGCATGCTTGAGTGAGGCTCTGAATCTGGGCTGTTTGCACGGGTCTGTCTCCATAGTAAATGTACCGTAAGTCACTATGGATGGGAGAGCATCTACTGAAACACGTAGTGGTTATTACACAGAAAAGCAACTTATTGAGAGGTATAGGTAACTGGAAAATACTGCTGGAGTCTGGCCCTGGATGGAGTCTTTTTTGGACTCATACAATCCCCCCTGTGAGCTGATCTTCTAACTGGCCAGAAGATGGCAGTAGATTGACTTGCTTAGACGAGGGGAAGCGGGCATTACCTGGCCAGATGATCGCCTCCAGCAGCTGCACCCTGCGAGCCAGCAGCTCTAAGTCAGCCTGCAAGTCTTGGAACTTCTTCAAATTAAAGTCCTATCAAAGATCAAAAGTTTTGAAAGCATGGTGGGGGTTGGGCTCATGGATGGCAGGTGGAGTACTTGGCCCCTGTCCTCCACCACACTTTGCTCCTCGCTCAATATCCAAAGGTGTTGTGGGATAAAAGATGCACTGAAATCTCTGACCCTTGTCCTAAGTCCTTTTAAAACCAAACCTAAAGCTAATTCTGGCTTTCTACTCACCATGGATACCGATCATAGTCTCGAGGATTAAAACCCTCTCGGCTAAGATCTTCAGGGCCTCGCGGATTTGGTGTATCCCATCCCCCTGTGGAGATAGATACAGCCGTCAAGGTATTGGGCACAAGCCAAACAAAAGCGCTCGCCAAGATGCAAAGTCATTCTGTTAATCAATTACATTAATCTCAATCCATTACCGTAGTTAGCGGGTTAGTTCTCAGCTTCATTCACTACGAAACTCCAGTTAACTAAACATCAAATTAAGCTCTGCCTGTCTTATTTCATTCATTTCTTCTGTGGCCATGCCGTGAGTCTTGACAAAAAGCATGCAGGGTTTTTTTTTTCAGGCCAAAGTCTCCTTAGAGCAAATCAAGACCAAATGTTCAATCATTTTAGATTTGAACATGCATTTAACATTCCCAGTACACTCAGACTATGTTACAAAAAAAACCCCTAGAGGTGAGCAGCTTTGTTCCAACTAAAGAAATATTGGAGTCATCTGGACCATTTTTGTACTTGTTGACTATACATACACTTCTTTAGTCTTTAGTCTGCTCATCTCAAGGTAAAATATGCTCTTACACCAAAGCCACTATTATGAGCTCACACTGAAGACATGTCTATCAAATACTGGTGTCCAATCAGAGCCAGTAATTCATTTCGACATAATACTTTTAAATACCCAATGAATTATGACCATTTTAAGTTCATGGAATTAAGGTTGGGTATCAATACAGATTTTTCAATTTAAATTCACAAGCTATTGGTTTGATATTTGAGTCATAATCTCCATTTCCTTTCCTATTCATAAAATTCTCACTTTCCTGATACTGTAAACTATACAGGCCAGTGTTTCAGATTGATTCACTATCTTTAAAGAACTAGCTCATACGAGTCATTTGTTTCAGGAATATGTTGCAATTCATTAAAAAGTAGAGTCTGTAGATTCTTATTGTGAATCAGGCCACACTAAAAGAGTAGTTCACTTTTATAAAACTTTTGCTGATCATTTACTCACCCCCATGTCACTTAAGTTGTCCATGTCATTCTTTCTTCAGTTGAAAAGAAATTAAGGTTTTTGATGAAAACATTCCAGGATTTTTCTCCATGTAATGGACTTCAATGGGAACCAAACGGTTCAAGGTCCAAAAGACAGTTTCAGTGCAGACTACAAACTGTTCAAAGGGCTTTAAACGATTTCAGACGATGAATAAGGGACTTATAAGCGAAACGATAGCTCATTTAAAAAAAAAAACAGCAACAAAGTTTAAGTTTTATAAGAAAGGTCTCAAATGGCTCTGTTAGGGTTAGGGTGCGATGCGCGTTCGTGACTCTCATATTTGAACTCGTTCATCAAAAATGAACAATTCTTTTCGCGAGTCAACTCATTCATATCGTTCGTTCATTAAATGAACCAAAGGACACAAACAAAGATTTGTTCATTTTGATAAACGAGTTTGAACAGGAGAGTCACGAACACGCATCACAAAACAGCGCAGGCGACCATTTGAGCTTATAAAACTTAAACTTTTTTTTTTTTTAAATGAGAGATTGTTTCGCCTGATAAGACCCTTATTCATAGTCTGGAATCGTTCAAAGCCCTTTGAACAGTTTGCAGTTTCCACTGAAACTGTCTTTTGGACCTTGAACCGTTGGTTACCAGAGAAGTCCATTATATGGAGAAGAATCCTGGAATGTTTTCATCAAAAACCTTAATTTCTTTTCGACTGAAGAAAGAATGACATGGATATCTTGGATGACGCGGGGGTGAGTAAATTATCAGCAAAAGTTTTTTTAAAGGTGAAATACACCTTAACCATATGGTAAGTTTTTAAGTTTTTTTTGATTCACTAAAAAGATCTGTCAAAGAGTCATTCATTTTACACTGTTTTTGATTAACTAAAAAGAATGGGTTCACTTGTTTATTTTTTCAAAGATTCATGTGTTTGTTAACTGGACTACACTTAAGGAGTTATGTTTTTCATGCAGCCTGCAAGGTCAATACAAATAAAGATTTTTCTTTTTATTACCTCATATACTGTGAACAACTCACATTAACAACTCAGCAAAAATATACTTGCTGTCATTGAAAAGTGGTGCAGGAAACACTGACAGAAAGAGAATATTTCACCTTATGTGCATTACTAAAATATTAATTGGAAAATAAATATTTTTACCCAGCACTATAATCAAAATACAAGAAAAATCATTAAAAAAACGGATCTAACATAAAAAATCTTGAGCTATTTTACAAAAAAATATGCAGAAATACTTTGTTATGTGGCTTTGGTAGGCATTTCTAGAACAGTGTAAAGAACTGGTCACATCACGGTCACATTCTACACAAGTCTCAAGCTCAAGCACGTGTTAGAAAAACAGTGTTATTGATGAAGTCAGGAAAGAGTTATGTAAAAGTTAGTGCCTGTGAGAGATCTAGATTCTAGCCAAACAAAATAGCTAACAACATATAATATTATTTCTTGAAAAAATACCATATTCATTAAGAGATGCAAGTATGGCTATGGTCCAGAATCTTTCCCTATGGTATCATATGAATGCTAGGCCTCAAAATGATAAATGTGAAGAGATTAATCTTCAAATAATTGTATGGTCTTTGTACATTATGTATACATCTCTAAGGAGTCTACATACAGCATCTACAGGATTTAATTGAATTATCTGTCTTATGATTAATAACACACAAATGGCCCACATCTGGGATCGACAGGCCATGTGGAAAACCATCCGTCAACATGTGAACTTAAGAGGCTATTCAATATAGCAAGCCTTTCACAATGGATTGAGTGTGATGGCGTAATGCAATTAAACAGAACGTTTGTTTGACTATTGATCGTTCAATGCTGTTAAACTCAAAATGGAATGGTTAGATGTAAGTTGAGTAGGCAAAAAGGAAGATCAGAAGCAGCGCAATGAGATGGGAACATGCAGCAATGCACTGAGGGATACTGAACGATAGCTGTATCGATCTACACGTCCATCCACACACCAAATCCCTGCAAATGCTAAAATGGAGCATATACACAACACACGTTTCTACTTTTTTCTTATTTCTCCTCCTCCCATGGTTTTGATCTAGCATGTTGGTTGCTGAATCCTCATTAATCAATATCAACAGCACTACAAAGCAAAGATTTAACTTCTCTGTGTGTTGGGTATATGCCAGAGCTGATAGCTAAGAGACTGGTGGCTGTGAAAGGCAGCCATGGAGACAGTAACGGAAAGGAGTCAGCTTTAGAGGACAGGGGAAACACTCAAGACAGCCCCAACCACCAACCAATCAAAATCAACAACATAATTCAGAAGAGATTATGCCCTTGTATGCTAATCTGAGACAAGATCAGAACCCCCTAAACCCCCCTATAGCCAAAAACTTGTCTCAAATCAGTCATAAAGGGCAACCTCTTGTTCAAAAACACATGGAAACAATATCAGTGCACACAAAACCGAGACATATAATGTGCTAACAGTGAGTACTGTAAGTAAGCAATGAACAGCATTTGTGGAGCAAATCCTTTCAGTGGAGTTTTCACTCATTTGTAATTTTCCATAAATTTTGGATGAGAAGGTCAATCTGACCTGATTTTTCATGATGAAAACTACACTGATGGATTTATTGTGATTGCTGATGTTAAAACACAGATGAACGGCAGGATGAGCAATGAAAAACCTGAACCATGAACGACAAAAACGTCACGGCAAATGTCAAAATCTCTTACGTTCAAATCGCTCTAGAACATTGAAAAGCAGGCGTAAGGAAAGAGATTATTTTGGCATTAAAATCAGTGCATTTAAACAGCTCTTAAGTGCATGACTGACATATTCCCTGGGTTCATGAACTCAGGGACTGATCATTTATCTCCTTCCTGTAAGAGGTTGAGCATAAATGGGAGTGAGTGTGTCAAACAGGACTCCTGATGGGCTTGTCTTACCGGAAGACCTTTCTCCCCTGGCTCTCCTTTAAGGCCTTGCTCTCCCTAGGAAGAAAAAGTGTGAGTAATGATCTACATTTCAGCCTGTTTCTCACACAAAATTACTGTACGACTTCAGAAGACTTGTTGCATGTTACCACTAGTTGAATGGTAAACTCTTTAGTGGTGTCTTTGTGCTTTTTTGGATAAAGCAGGAGCTTACCGGCTCTCCTTTAAACCCCCTCTCTCCTGGATATCCAAGAGGTCCCTGAGGAGTAACATTAAGAGTAAGAAATGCACAGAATATACAGGAAGTGTTGCACTGTGGGGAGGTTTAAGCTTGTCCACTCACTCTTTCGCCTCGCTCGCCCTTCGGACCCACCGGGCCTTGCAAACCAGGAGCTCCCGACTTTCCCTGATTACATGAGAAAAAGATGACATATTAGTACACACACTCACATAAGGGTTATTTCCTTATCAGCCATAAACTTACAGTTTGTCCCATTGGGCCTGGTGGTCCAGAGGGTCCTATTGGTCCAGGAGGACCTGCAAAAGACATAAAACTATTCATGGTCTAATTTTATTCTATTTGTCCAAGGCTTTTTCCCAATTGCCGATATATTAGGTGACTGTTGATTGCCGGCTGCTTTCAAAAGCTCCAGTGTGTATCTGTGCAAGCGTTCTGGGAAGAGCAACAAAGTTTTGAAGTGTTAGTGAGACAATCACAGACAGTTTTTGAGCGCGTAAATGCAATGACCTATCAGAGGTGTTTAAGTTAGTCAGAATCTGGATTTTTCACTTGATCTCTTTAAAAACAATGTTTACTTATACACATTTGAAGGCTCAATGCTGTTTTATGTATCATTTACTTGTAGTGTTTATCATCATAAATAATAAACTTTAATATTTTCATTTTCTATTAGTTAAAGCTGCAATACCTAAGATCGCATGCCGCTAGAGGGCGCTACATTCAAAACAACAACAACGGCTTTGCTTGATGACGACGTGGAGGAACGCGAAATGATGGGAACTGTTGTTTTCAACTCCACGTGGACAAATCAGTCAGATGGGAAAATTAGTTGTCATGGATGAGGTAAAGTTCGATTTCTATAAATGTTACGTTTAATGACATGCTTGTTTTTCATTAAACTGAAATAGCCGTAAGAAAAGTCAGGTTTAAAAGTAAATTAGTTATCACAGATGTTACTGTACGAGTCACTGGACGAAGCGGTTTGAAGTGGAGAGGGTTTGAAGTCAAATCATTGCTAATGTATCCTGACTTCGCCCTATGCTGCAATATGCATTTAGTTTTGCATTCATTTACAGAAATCAGCTGCTTGAATGACAATTACTATTAACGGATGTTCTGAGGTAAAGTTTTCAGACTGCAGACTCAGCAACGATTGTATTTAATTGTACAGTACAATCATAACATAGAACAGACATTATCTTCCTTTCATGTCATTAAACAACAATATTGCTGGCCATATACTGATGAGAAAGTGCGCGTCCGGTGTGCGATACTGGACTTTGTCCTAGACGTGGCGCGGCTCTTCTCGTCGGTGTGCGACCCTTTACAGCCAACAGTTCACATTACGAAAATAATTGAAAATAATAATTGTGCACCATTCCATAACAAATGCTTGATAGACGCTAACGCACAACTACAACTTCCGCATTTGTCCAGGACTACACGTAGTACGAGTGGAAACCGAGGTAACGCGGATATGACGCGATTGACTGGCCACTCCCAGCTCACCCCTGCTCACACGCCCCTTTTCCTTGGTTAAAATATCAATTTTCTCGCGGTTTAAACATTGTTTGAAACATTTGGAATATTGTAAGTTATCATCTTAACTAAATATATAACACTGGCCTTGTGATTTTGGGAATATTTTAATGCAAAAATCTTAGGTATTCCACCTTTAAATAAGATAGTCCCGGCAGTTTTTGCTATGGTCCCAAAATTGGTCCCAAGAACCGTGAAATTTTACTGGTATCGGTATACCCAAAACCCTATTGTGTCAACCCTAATTTAAATATTACATTTGGGTCCATACATACCCTCGTAACACAGGTGGATACTACTAGGGCATACAGTCTTTTAACATAAAACAAGGAATACTGATAATTAATAATAGTAGCTCAATCAAATAGTCTGAAATAGAAATTATTATGGATCTATGAACTGTCTAAAATGATGAAGTAAATTCAAACCAAACATATTACTTGCAGTTGTCTGAAAAATTAAGGTTTTAAGTCTTTTCTATAACCTCACCAGTTAAAATAGAAAAATTCAGACAAGCAAAAAGCCTGATGTCGGACTGCAGCCATTACATTAGATATAAAGTCAGTGATATCATAACTGTTTTAATCATAACCGGCAGAATGGTTGATTCATTGCCACAAAAAATAGTAATATTTATGTTAAAGATGTGCAAGTACATTCTTGTGAAGATGGTTATGTGCGCTAAAGGTAGAGTAGAGTGAAATTCATAGTTTTTAATCACATTAAAACAATATGTAATTTAAGGGAGGCCAAAAATAATAAGGAAACGTTTAACATTTTGATTGGCTGATGTTTTCAACATCCTGTTTGCAGAGTGTGGAAAAGTAAAATATGTCAAGAATTAATGGCTGCAATATTACAAAAGTGAAATAACAATGAGTTGGAAAATCTAATGATGGTAAACTGGGATACAAACACAAATTCCTCCTGCACAATGAAATTAAGGTTGATACAAAATGTGTATTATAAAATTCAGCTGCAATTAATCATAATCACATATCCCATTCAGTGTGAATGTGGGCTAAATCAACTGACTGTTTTCAAATCAGGCTTAGTTTAAACCTAGTACTCATCCATGGAATAAATGTCCAATAGTGAGAAATACTTTAAACAAGAAATAAATAATAAAGATTCACTGACCGGTGGGTCCAGGTGGTCCATGTGGAGGGGTCACTCGGAGGTTGGGGAAGTTGTTATGTAGGAGACTATCTTTTTTCAGGCCTGTAACATATAAACATAACATATCTTAATCAGAGTGACACCGATCTGATGAAGAGGTATCATTAAGGCTATTCGCCTGTAGATGGCGATGTTTAAACAAGAATAAACGGGTATTTCATTTGCAGCAGGTTGTAAAATATTGGCGCACCAATAATTGAAAAATTGGTTTTGACATTTTGATGTGCTGGCTTTTTATTTTCTGCCATGAAAAGTGAATTAAATCACACACACAAAAAAATGACATAAAATTACAAGCCAGTGGTTTTCTTTTTTATCATAGCCTAATGGTTTTCTTTGTCTCTTTCACTTGTGTGGGCTTTATTTTCCCCTTCATTAATTATTCCTCTGCCTACAACACAACCCTGACATTTAGAGCAGACATTTATAAAATCATGCAATAAAAACATTTTAAAAATGCTATTGGCATCTGTACATGCTAAATAATGTCTTGCTGAATTTGTTTATGCATTTCCATTACTGGCACTTTTTAAATATGAATACTTTTCTCTGTTAATAATTTTCTTGTCACTGCTTTTGTTGTGTGCACAAATCATGCAAATTAAGTGCTTTGAAAATACATTTGACAAGTCTCCTCGCAGTGGACAGATTAAATGTTTTGTCTTGAAATTACAAAGGCAGATTCCCATCTCTCTCTCTCTCTCTCTCTCTCTCTCTCTCTGTCTCTCTCTCTCTGTCTGTCAGTGTCCCACAGCAGGTGAGTTTTTTGCTGTATTCTCTGTGGCTGCAGGGCATCCCTGAGCCCAGACCCAGACAGGAAACTCCAATAAAGACAGTATTTTTCTATAGAAGCCCCTTGCAGACCCTATAATTGTCCTGATTACTTTGAAGGTGGAATCATGGGAATAACAGCCTTAAATGAGTTATAAAGTTCTAAGGCCCCTAAATTGAAAATTCTCAAACTTTATGAGGTCTGGGCAGGACCATGTCTCCTTCAACAGAGAGCAGATATAAAACTGAGCTGAGGTGAAGAGTCAGTTCGCTACACGGGCCAGTCCTCCTCGAGAGTGACGAAACACGCACTAAAATATTATTGCTTCTATTCTAAAACACTCCCTCGTGCTTAGAGTTTAACTGAGTGTAAGTCTAAAGACAGCACACATACACACACTTCTCCTGCTCTACCCTGCTGTTTTGGCCGTGCACATCTGGGAAGTGGTTGAGTGACATCAGCAGCAGACAGACAGGTCTGTTTCCCAGCATGTGACTGTTGAGTCTAGCCTGCATTACCTCCTGAAACCTGCCATTTTAATCAAGAGGAAAAGAGGGGCAATGAGAGAAGAGATACCCATAAGTTAGACTAATTCCTCAATCCATTCCTCTTTCTATTTCTATTGGACTCATTTGAAGCTTCCCATTCACTCAACGAAAATCGTAAAAAGAAAACAAGATGAATTTGACTTGACCGTTCAGTGACTGACTACTAATGAGGTTTCGACTTGCAGAACTGGCCTGCGCTCACAACTGAACCTGCACCACATTTAGAGCAACTGACTACAGCATCTCTGTATGTGTGTGTGTGTGTGTCTGTCCACATACATCCATCTGGTTCTACAGCAATTTCCCTCACAACTCGATTCTAAAGGTGTGACAAATCTGAAGAGCCACATGAAGACAGACAGAGAGAGAGATAAAGGGGGCTGAGGGGTACAAAAACTGCAAACACAGGCAACTGTAACAGCTTTCTAGGATACTTGATTCTGGTTGGTCAGTTGTTGGCGTACTGGGGTCAAATATTTTTGTATAATGACCACAAAACTGTATAACTGACTGCCTGTCCAAGGAAATGATTTCCTTCACAGCTGTGCTCGTATATATATATGTGTGTATATATATATATATATATATATATATATATATATATATATATATATATATATATATATGATAAGCAGGCATACACTAACATTCAAAAGTTTGTTGTAAGTAATATTGTGAAAAATTACAATTAAAAATAACTTGACTATTTTTAGACATATTATTTTAGATTCTATTATGCTGATTTTCTGCTCAAGAAACATTTTTTATTATTGTCAATGATAAACAGTTGCGAAAACTGCAATACTTTTGATAAAAAAAGTTTAAAAGAACAGCATGTAAAATAGAAATATTTTGTAATATTATAAATGTCTTTACTGTCACTTATAATCAATATAATGCAGTATTTTTTCAAATAATAACAGTATTATTTTAATTTGTTTTAATTGTACTAACCCCCAAATGTTAACAATAGTAGGCTATACTAAGTGTGGGAAAGTACAAGGCCTAAGGGTGATAAAAGACTACTTTACTTTACATCAAGGTCCATATCAACCTTGATTTTGGGGTTTTCTTTTGTGATAGTGACTGGATGACAGCCCCTTAAATAACTCATACTCATACCAGCATCTTGTTCAAGTGGTGGGCCAGGGGGCCCGGGAGGCCGGGTGGCCCAGGGAGGCCCCTCTCTCCTGGGAGGCCTGGTGGTCCCTGTGGACCTGAGGAGAAAGCAAAAAAAATTTGAAAATTCAAGCACACACAGACACACACATTTCAAACCATCTTTCCTCTGATTAGTCAATTATAAGGCACTGTTGGAAGTGAAAGAGCACAGATTGAGGTAGAATGAGGTATTTCGTTTCGATACATGGCTGTTCTAGAAAGGGTTAATAAGAGGGGCATGAGAGTGGTGTGTATTTGTGTGTGACCGTGTGTGTGGGCTGTAATTAACAGGAGGGGGTTCATAATGGCCATGTGCTGGGCTCTAACAGGGAGAGCTGGGAAAACTCAAATAAACACTGCTAAATGCCGGAGCATATTAGCGACTCTGGTGTGTAATAAATTAAAACCTGGCTGGTGACTGCGCTGATACATACAGCTCTCTTTCTGGACACGCATCTACACAATATCCCTCCAGCTGGTTCCTTATTGCCTGTTAGTTTTGAAGGGAAAAAATAGAGGAAAGAAAAGCTACATATTATGGCTGGTGTGTGAGATCACAGAACAAGGTTTTCATCTGCCTGTCTTTGTTTCTTTTTCTCCGTTCCTGTCCAGTCTTTTCTTTTCCTCTCCTCTTCTGTCCTCCATACTCTCCTCTGACATCCCTGCATCCTTCTCATCCCATTTATCATCAGTCTCTCCTTTGGGGTTTTAAAGGTGATGCAATGCAAAAATATAATGTTTACTAAAGTTATTTGAAAAGCGGTTAGATGAGATGTAGGATAAAATTCCTGATTTAACAGAAACAGAGGCAAATTCACTAAACAATTGTGTCAGTTTTGCACATGGTATTGCAGTGCAAAACCTGTTTCTTATTATTCACTAACCACACACAATCCAGCTTTACCAGGCACAAAATGTACTGAAATAGCACAGGATCTAAAAGGAATAGTTCACTTAAAAATAAAAATTCTGTCACAATTTACTTACACCCTCAAGTTGATGAAAATCATACTATGGAAGTCAATGGGGTCCATCAACTGTCTGGTAACCAATATTCTTCAAAATATCTTCCTTTGTGTTCAGCAAAAGAAAGAAATTCATACAAATTTGAGACAACTTGAGGGTGAGTAAATGACAGAATTTTCATTTTTAAGTGAACTATTCCTTTAAAGCAGCATTATGTTATTTTTGAAATTTTGCTCTCTGGGTCCCCCTACAGTTGGGAAACTGTATTGACGTCTTCTACTGTCGTAAAATCTGTCATGGTTACACTAGGGAATACACGTGTGCATTTGTTGACAAGCGATACCCCCAAACTCTGCAGAAGAAAGGAGTTGTCACATCTTGGGCAGACTCCAGTGTTGCGTGTGAAACGTCTTCATCCCAAGTACATTGGCATATATATTTCAGCATGTCATATGAATTTAGTTTCATGGGCTTTATTTTTTTCAAACGTTAAGAGATTGCGTAGCTCACGTTTACAAGCCAGCGTCTATATAGTAATGTTAGCCAATTGACTACTGTTTTACATAATGGATATGCTAATTCAATTCAATGCTTGTTGGTAGATAATAGCCATGTCGTCAATATTATAATATCAAGCTACCATAAATTAATCTGCAAATTTGAAAAATCGATTTGCATTATAGCCTGAGGCAAGACACTTTCACCAGAAACAAACATGACTATCAGCCTGCAGACATAGGATAGTTATCCTTCCTGACTGAATATTTTATCCGTCTAATCATGTATTATTTACTTGCAAGAATGTAGCCTTTACCAAACTCGGTAATCAGTATACTTTCACATCTCGAGCTGGTGCGAGCTACCCGCCCCGGCTCTACGGGGATGCTTGAGTGTGTCTTAAGCGGCCTCAAAAGAAAGCAATGCAGTCGGATGCGGCGAGGGGCGAAGCTACACAACACATTACCAACAGTAAACTGATCGCACAACTGATTTCTGACGCACTTCACATTTGCTAGGCGGGGAAGATTGATGCACCGGACCGGAGTCGGGGGAATTAATTACGAATTAATGTTTTTAAAATAGTATTAGTATAAAAAAAATCACGCATTCGCTCATTTTGGCATACCCTATGGATGAGTGGCGCCAGTGAGCTAACGCTGGACCAATATTGATCCTCGTCCAGCCTTTTATTTAGTCACTCTCCCTTATTCTCTTTCTACTGTCCTCTGACAAAACATTTGGCCTCTTAGTTTTACTTGCTGCTTCAGCCATGACAACATACAGAGGTAAAAAAAAAGCTCTCGCGTGGGAATTTGAGGAAGTGGGGGAAGTGATGTATGCCGTAAAGCAGTCGAATTTTGTAGTTCTTTTTGTGCTCGGGTTCCTACCCGCTCCCTGAAGTTACATAGTGCTGGTAAAAGCGATATCTGTACTGTCACTGTCAGGCTATGGCAGACCTGTCATTCAACCTATTGTAAGTCGATGTACCATCTCAATGGTTTTGGAAAAATTATTATAATGGTTGAAAATGTTACATAGTGCTGCTTTAAGTACTGTCAGTCTTTTCTCTGTAAACATGCCCTCTTTCTATGTAAATTAGCTATGTGAATTTGGCTTATTATTATCTCTGTTGATGATAATAAATCATAAAATCAATCAAATAAAATTTATAAAACAATCTAGACAGCATGGGTAAACAAACAGCCTTAACAGTGGACAAAATTCATTCTTAGACAGTGTCACAGCAGAGGTCACATGTGGAGTCTGCTACTTTGTGGAATGCTAATTGAGTGAATAATAGTTCATTGTGCGTATGTAAGAGCATCATGTAAAGAGGATGTCCTTTTTCCCTTTAACAGGAATTGTGTGTGGACTGGTATTCTTCTGAGTCAAGAGTAAACAATCACAAAGACTCTCAGAGCAATAGCCAAAGTACTATCATCACTGAATTTGCCATTTCCAGTAGTGTCCTTCACCTACTAAAAAGTACTATAGCACTATGGCATTTATTATGATTCTTTTGAAATGAATGACAACAACAAATATTGTAATCATTCAGTACCATGGTATAAATCAAAGTTCCATGTTTCTTTCTGACTAGCACTTTAATATATAATTTATATGATATACAGTATATTATATATAATATTTATATGATTATACAATTTAAATGAATATACATTTATTCAGTTACAGCTTTAACTGGTCAACATTTCCCTTTTTAGATTAACTAATTATTTTAATAGTCCTGTGAAATGGTAAATGAATTTTCAAAAGTACACATATTTAAAAATCCAAGTAAGTCTCAACTTATATGAGGTCATAAACTGCAAATAAAATAATTTTCAAAATGCTATTGAAAACAGTTTTAGATGAAGTATTGCAGGATGTCAACTACCATAAAGTATCTCATGTCAGCTACCCATATACCTTGACGTTATTTTCCTCTAGATTTATCTTGCTTTTTAAACATACCTCTCTTGAGAGAATACAGCAATCAGATACAGTTCATTGTGCATGACATAAAGGCGTAAAGAAAAAGGCAAATCCAAGAAAAACAATAAAATGGCAAACATATGGAAGAAATAAGAAGCAAGTATTGTATACATATCTCATGTTCACTTTAGATTGGATTCACATGGCTGAGGAGCCCCTCCATAGGTCCGAGGGTCATTTAAAGCCCCTTCAAGTCAGTCATGGCTGGGTTAAAAGACCTCTCATACCTGTGGCCATGTTTCAAATATTATGACAGTACTAGATTCTGTACTAGTCTTGGGGTACACGATACATAATGTTAGTTGATTGTGTGTGTTTAGCCAAACCCTAGTACAGCACTACATGCTGTGAACAAAAAATACTTTTTTACAATGTGGTCCAAGCACAAATATTTTGGCAAGTGGACTTGGAGCTCAATGCTGACTCGTCATTGTCTTCATATAGTGCCTCTTTATGGCAGAAAAGTCAGCATGATGAGAAACCACATGCTTGCCAGTCATAGGTCAGCAGAACTCCAATTTTTTTTTATAAATGGCTCTGTTATAAATGGATACATCTATAAAAACATATGTACAAATACAGCTTTTGGGATTCTTTTGAATGCGCCATTTCTGAGGTACTTAATGGATCTGTAGAAGTGTAAATTGGACGTAGCTATTCCTCAACTTTTGTCTTGAGTCACAGAGTGATTTCTGTGATCTCATAATCCTGTGATGGTGTTGTGGGCGTGTTCAAAGTACCTATAGGACCAGCTATTCCTTTAGACCCTGGAGCCCCAGATGGACCTCTGGTACCCGCCTCTCCTTTGGGTTCCTGGCAGACCTCGATACCCTTGTTTACCTACAGATACAGAGAACATGTGTAATGTGTAAGGTCTACAGAGGCATCAACGTGAAAAGATAGTGACCAAATATGTCTGATGATAAGGTCGTTCTCAAACTTAACCTCTTTTTTAATCTGGAGACCCAGATTGTGCAAATGACTATAATTGCTGAGCTTTCATGAAGACCTTAGGGTTGTTCGCACATGTAAATTCAGACATCTTGGTTCTTTTGGTCCAGACCAAAAAAGAAAATTATATATTTAGTCCTGGTTAACTTAGTATTCAAATGATTATATTTAACACCCAACCAAAAGGTAAAAAAAAAAAAAATAACAACAGCTTTACAGCTTAGGTGGGAAATAACAGAACTTACCGAACATCCAAAACAATGCTGTGTTCTGGGCTAAATTAGCTTGTGTGTACATATGATTGTATTTTTCCAAGCTCAAAACTTGTGAAAACAGCAACTAAACACAACTGAACTGCACTTACAGAGCAATAGCATTAGAGTTTGTTTTAGTCAAACTACACCTGCTAAATGCGAACACAAAACACCTGACGTGTCGTGTACACTGAATTTCATTGTATGAACAATTTAATTGATATTATTTATATTTGGTGGGATCCACAGAAGAAAGTCATAGAGGTTTGAAACAACATTAGAGTGAGTAAATTGTGAAATAATCATGGTTTTCATTATTCCCCATCTCTGATGACTCTGTCCCTTTAAGAAGGTCTCCATCATTTCCTGTTGAATGCATGTTTTGATCATGGTAAACCTTTTAGAAAGGTTCTGCCCAGTCCTGAATGAACGAATCAAGGTTGGGCAGCAAACCTCTATTGTGAGTTTGCAGATGTGTGTGTGTGTTTGAGTGTGTATTATAGATACATAAAACAACTGACCGTCTTTACCGGGTAAGCCATCCTGGCCTTTCTCGCCCTGTGGACCTGGGACAAACACACAAATGTAAAGTTAAAAAGGAAGTATAAAGATTCTCCAGATCTTAAAGCAAACTCTAGTCAGTAAAAAAGTCAATCTTTTACACCAAAGTATCTTCCAGGCCTGTCATTGGAACAGCCTCACAGCCTGATAAAATCAGTGGATCAGTGAAGTGCCTGTTGGCAGACACAGCCTAAATAACACTGAGCTCATCATGTGAGATCATCATCTGTGACATCATTGCAGAGACAGGATTCCCTAAAGGAATAATTTATGAACTGATACATTAATTTGTTTACACAATCACTCATGTTATTCTCCCCCTGAAAGATTTTATGATAAAAAACAATTTTCTCATGTTTCTCTCCCACCAAGCATCTGGCCATGAACACAGCCACACCATTTCTTTAGCAGGAACATGGCGACTGTTTTTAAGAGTAACACAAATCCAACGACCTGTTAGGTTACAAAAACTGTCCCCTTTGCGGATAACCTTGAACAGTACCACAAAAGCTTTGTAGTTTAGATCTATATCATAACTTAACTACATTTTTTAGTAGCTTGGCAGTAGCTCAGTTGCTTTTTAAACAGTGTAGCTTTTTCAGTAGCTAACTACTTTTTGCAGCAAGTAGCGGTGTAGCACGAGCAAAAGCTACATTGCTACATTGTCGAGCCTGTGCGAATCAGCATGATGCAAGGATATTCTTCTTCTTGTTAGATTACAAACTCATTTTTGCCATTACCGCCACCTATTGTTTAATCATGCATCTTGGGGCTAACGGTTCACTGACGTACAGAAGTGGGTTGACACACCCATATTATGATTATATAGCAAGACGTGACGGCAGATTTGGAGGATGGAGAAACAACTAACGTTAATTCCCATGGCCTTATTTGTCCAAGTTCAATCAGTATTTTTGAGAAAATGTTCTACATGCAATTTACGTTGGATGTATATTTCGTTCTTGCAATGGTGTAGGCTATTTGTTGCACTTTTGACAAACAGTCAGATATTTTAGTGTTGTGTGTAATAAAACAATACTCTTTGAAATCATAATTGCATTGCCTTGTTTTAAACACTAAATATTTTACTTAAAACATTCCTCAGACACTTATTCAGTTATTTATAATATACGTTGTTCAAAAAGCAAAAGTAGTTTCAATGTAGCTAGCTACTTTTTGATTGTAACTTGTAGCTTAGCTAACTACTTTTCTTAACGGGGTAGCTTGACTGTAGTTTAACTACTTTAACTTACGAGTAGCTTGTAGCTTGTCAAACTACAGTTTCAGAGTAGCTTCCCCAACACTGGCAACCAGGCAAGGCAGAAAAGGAAATGGACGAAAAATTGATTGATAGACAACCCCACTGGACATGGAAAAAGTCCCACACAGATTTACATTCAGTTTTCCTGAAATCCTGACTGAGGCGCAGGAGAGTAGGGTATGATTTTATGCTCTGCTAATGTCTTGATCAAACTAACTTGCCAATGTCTGCTCACTTGAAAATAAGCTGGACGAGCTAAGAGCCAGGGAATACATCAGGAGGAAACCAGGGAGCGCTTTACCTTCATTTTCACTGAAAGCTGCTAGTCTACAACACACTGCTCTGCCAATGCACCAGCTGAATTTACAATGCCACTGTAAAATCAATTATATTATATTAATTCATGTTTTTAAGTTGTAAACTATTAATTAAATGACATAAAAATAAAATATTTCAGTTATTAAAATTAAGCATCTTCTGAAAGAGTACTGAATTTCCTGATCAAAACAACGGCGAAAAAGAAGCAGAAACAAGCGATGGCATTTGTATCAGATGCATTTGTAAAATAATGCAACCATCAACATTGAACAGCATATAAATCAAAACTGCCTGAGAATGAAATGTCGACCCAGGACATGCTATAGAAGCTTTGTGGGTGTTGATGGATTCTATCTACTCCATAGTCAGATCCAGATATAGTACACAATAATACAATACACAATAAAAACAAATGAAACAAATATTTCAAACGGATTAAAGTGCAAGAGAAAAGAACTATAAAGAACAATAATAGATCTTTTTTTTTCAACCAATATCTAGGTATCTTTTCTGGGTGGGATGTTTTAGTGCAAAGTAAAAATGTAAAATAAAAATGTACTTTTGTCCATTGTACATTGTCCAAGTATTTGCTGTTCTTCCACAGGAATAAAAAAAACTGGATTATTCTGTATTTCCATAAGTGTCACGTTTTGTGAATTTGCATTTCCATTCAGCCTGTAATGCAGAATATGCACAGTTTTACTAATGTGCATTCTAAAAATCTAAACAATTTGGATAATAAGATACTTAGGACAATTCAGACTTCAATATTTTGAAATGCCCACTATATTGTGCATGTGATCGCAATATACCGACCACACTACTGAATGCATGTTTAATTTACATCCACTTTTTTAATTTCAGATGGGCTACACCAATAATTGTGCATTTTAGTGATGGCCCAGCACAGCACACAGTTTAGGAGCTCCACACAAATTCCCCATGGAAGCACCAGATTTGCTTTCACTCTCTCCATCCGTCTAACCAGCACATGGAAATAATCCCCTCAAGGGTAATTTGTGCCTCATCCTTCCACCACAATGCTTCATGGCTGTGGTATCTCAAATATATAGAGGATTGACTTTGCATTGAGGTGAAGAACTTCTGGGCAACAAATCTATTCAATGTTCTGTGTGGAAAGAACTGAATTGCCCTCGATTTGCTGAATAGTTCTGCCAAGTCAGCACAGGGACGGGGAAAGCTGCATAAGTGCGACAAGGGTTTTCTGGATTTTTCTCAACAGTCTCTCTAGTCATTTTAAAAATCTCTGAGGACCCGTCTTTTAATCTCTGCCATACTTCAAGTGATGATAGGATTGAACATGGACAGCGAGGGATAGCCATGGAGTGGGTATATGGAATTAAGGAATGGGTATTAACTGCTAAAAAAGATGTCTTTGTGCATTAAGGATGCACTTCATATAGTGCTGAAGAGATGATTCATCATTCTCGAAAAGTGTGATTTGATGTCATCAGAGGGAGAAATTGGACTGCACTATCCATGATGCTAAAGAGAGATCCACCAATCAGTGAAGGGCTACCCTGAACACAGCAGTGACAGTGCCCTTCCAAGTAGTTTTCATTTTCTTTTTTTCTTTTTTGTTTTCTATACTAATTTGAATTGATAATCTTTCACGTCAGGTTTAGACATCTAATATAACTCTTTTGTGAGGGTAGAAAAAAAATACAGTCAACATTTTCCAATTTAATATTTTAGTAAATATATATATATATTAATATATATATATATATATATATATATATATATATATATATATATATATATATATATATATATATATATATATATATATATATATATATATATATATCGTTCAAATTTCTGGGGTCATTTAGTTAGTTTAGTTTAGTTTTAAGCAAAGATTCATTAAATTGATCAAAAGTGACAGACAGTTTATTATGTTATAAATATTTCTATTTTAAATAAATGATGTTAAATGCTTTTAACTTTCTATCCACCAAAGAGTAAAAAAAAGTATTATAATTTCTATAAAAATATGAAGCAGCACATCTGTTTTCAACATTGATAATAAAATGAAATGTTTCGTTAGCAACAAATCAGCATATTAGAATGATTTCTGAAGGATTATGTGATACTGAATAAATGATTTAAATTATAGGGAGGTGATCATCGCATTTGGTTGTCCTTTTCTTGAAAATTGTTAACATTCGTACAGCGAAATTGAATAGAAAACTATTTCCAGAACAAAGGCTGCTTAAAACGTCTGTAGTTACTGTTGTGCTCTATTACCAACAGTTTGGCTGGTGGAAATGACAAGTGTGACACAGTGTCAAGTGCAGTCCTACAGTTTTTCTTACACAATTAGCCCCTTTAAATCTTCACAAGCCTCTTTAATGTTTCAGTGCTACATCTCTATGGCAACTAGCGATGAATTGGTGCAATTCAAAGCCTTATATGCACTATGGCATTCCCCCAAAAAAACACCCACCACCATCAATGCTCACACAGTCAAATACACATACAATTTAAATCTACTCTAATCTCTCTGCAGTGAAATCCCCAACAACTGTGCTGGGAGATAAATGGAAATGTAGGTGGGTTTTGGGATTATCATTATTGTTATAGGGAATGGGATTATCTCCACATGCTTATTGGCTAATAAAGTTTTCTCCTTAACTGGATGCAAATGGATCCAGTCCTGACCGGTCATTATGAATACACTGCAAAAAAGATATGATTTTAGCTGTGACAAAATGCATGGCCTTGGACGCTTGACTATGGCATTGAAAGTGCAATGCTCTATTATTTGAAATACAGGAAAAATTGCCTTTTGTCTAGTGAACATTTTTGCTGTTAAAATCAATGGAACAGGAATGCATGCTTCACATGCAGTCTTAGGCTACGTTCACACTGCAGGGCTTAATGCTCAATTTTGATTATTTGAAAAAATTAGATTTTTTTGCAAGGCCGTTCACATTTCCAATTAAATGTGACCTTTTGTGATCTCCTGTGTGAATGTGAAATAACGCAGAAGTGACCCGCATGCGCAGAAGAGTACTCAACGGTCAGACGGCGTCACTTGTTGTTTGCGGAAGTAGCTAAATGGATGTCTTACAGTGGAGCTCGTTTAGCAATATTAAAGTTATTTTCACAACAGAGCAGCACACTTACAATCTTCTCGTTTTAAGAAGAAAATTAAACAGAGAAGCGTGTGGGTGCGGAGTCGCAGCTAGGAGTGGTGGGATACTAATGTGAGTGGCTTCACTGATACAGAATTCATCCGTAACTTCCGAATGACCAGATCCACCTTCGATTATGTTTGTGAGCGCCTCCGATCAACTCGGTCACGGGAAGAGACACGCCTGCGGCGGCCCATAACAATGCAGAAACGCGTTGGAGTTGGAGTGTATCGCGAGCTAAAGGTGCGTGCAATGACGTGCGTGTCGGATATATGTGACCTGGCCGTTCAGATTGAAGTCGAATTTCAAAAGATCGGATACATATCGGATTTGGACCACATACCCAAGTGGCCTGGGTCGCATTTGAAAAGATCGGATCTGTGTCGTTCAGACTGTCATGAAAAAATCAGATACAGGTCGCATAGGGGCAAAAAAATCAGAATTAGGTCGTTTTAGCCTGCAGTGTGAACGTAGCCTTAGTGCCAACAACACCACTGTCATTCTGTAACACAAAGAAATAAACATACCTGCAGGACCCTGAGCCCCAGGAGCACCTTTAGCAGGTGGCGCCCCCATCAGGGAGGAGGAATCATGTTCACTTTTTAATTGCGTTTGACGATGAGAGGTGGAGGCAGGGGCTGTAAGAAGCTGAACCTGGGAGAAAGAGCGACAGGAAGAGAAAGAGAAGGCAGAAAGAGTGATTGATCAAACAATGTTAGGGATTGTTTTGAATGATAATGAAGGACTGGAGTGATAAGGACACCGCATCATCAAACACTGAGGTACAAATAAACAAAGCTATCAGTGGACACAATTCATTCTTAGTGAATTCCCCTTGAAAGAAGCTCAGAGTGAAAGATGTGACTTTACCTTGGCCTCCAGAGAGCTCACACGATCTGTGAGGGCAGTGATACGACTGCAATTCAGACAGTCTGAGAGAGAGGGACGACAGATAGAGAGAAAGTGGGGGACAGAGACAAAGAGACAAACCATGACCAATTCGAATTTCTGCACGGATCTCTTTAACACTTGTCAGTTTTTAACTAAGAATAAATTAAATATGCATGCTCAATTGGTAATTAGTTTCAAAAGAACCAAGAACTGCACTCAAAAATGGCAAACACAGGTGGACTGTTTACTGTTACAAGCTGGTTACATCATTAAGTCTTGCAACAAAGGGCCTAGGGTACAATTTATAACAGTTCCAGATGGACAAGTTGCTTTAAAGGTGTTTTATGACACTTTTGTCTTTTTTGGGCTTTCCACTGCTGAAGTGGAGCATATTTAGTTGATAATAGAAATTAGAGGTTTGATTCTTACTCGAGATCTGTTCTCCTGTTTTAGCAGCATGTTTCAGAAATGTAGGCTGTTTCCTTACAGCCTCCTGGGGCGACCAGGTTACTTGATGATCCTGCATAAAGAGATTCAATTGGATAGATGAAGACAGGAAGTAATTTGATACTATATTGATTGTACAGTAGTGACATTTTTTTTAACACTGTAAAAGTGTCGTGTAAATACAAAATAAGAAATGCACCAAAACATGATTTCTTTAGGATCATGCGACACTGAAGACTGGAGTAATGATGCAAAAAAATTCAGCTTTGCTATCCCAGGAATAAATTACTTTTTAAAAAATATATATAAATAGAAACCTGCTTTTACTGCTTTTCATCTAAATGTTTTACCGTTTATCTGATTAACTAAATGTTATAAAATCTTTAAAAGACACCAAACTTTTAAACAGTACATTTTGTTTTACAACCAGAAACAGAGCCATAGAGCAAACCTACTAGAGCCAGGTTGATATTATTCGGCCGATTTTAGGCATTTTCCAAAATATCGGTATCGGCAGTTATTATGGCCGATAAATGAATATTTCAAAAATAAAATAAAAGCGGACGGAACACGCCTCAATCATCTCTCATTGGCCTGTTATATTGAAAATGTATGTTTTACAATTTGCAGTATGACGTTATCTATTGCTAAATTATGGCTCATCATAGACTTGCTAACCACAAAGCTAGCTAATACCACTATCATCAATGGAAGACTGCTAACGTTAACATTAATGACCTTGGAAACCACAATGAACTTTTTCTGCCTAAATAAAGTAATGATTTATATATATTTATAACTAGCATATCTCTATTTACCGTCCCTGCATTGTAAAATGTAAGTTAGACTGTAAGTTAGACAGAGAAAAAGTATCAACACGTATCTTGTGCATAAAAGTTAGCTTTTCTTTTACGTGTGTGAAATCCAACGCCAAGTGTGCGTTGCAGACTGACGTTCTGTAATGGATTTAGAATCGCTAAATAGTAGTAGGTTTTAGAAGGCAGGCAGCAACTGATGAAAATGGTTTGATGTAGCTTGATGGAAAAAATTTAAAACAAGTTTCTTTTAAAAATGCTTTATCATATTATTTTAGTTAAAACTCATAAATAACTACAAATAACTATGTTAGGGAAATCTGTTAATGTTTTGTTGCGCGTTTCTATAAAAAATAAAAAATTATCGGCCGATATATCGGAATTTAAAACCCAAAAATATTTGTATCGGTATCGGCCTTCAAAATCCTTTTTCGGTTAGAGCTCTAAAACCCACCCAAACAAAGAATACAGATCAACGGTTGCAGTTAGAGACCAACTTCTGTTTTTTTTTTTGTTTTTTTTTTCAGAATCTCTCTGTCCAGCTCAAATTTGAAGCCAAGCAGCAGTGTGCATTTAACTCATGGCTTTGGCTCTGCATAGGGATAGTTACGCTCTGAAAAGCACTAATAATGCTGCTTCATATCTGCAGGAAAGGCACAGAGGGGCCTCCCTGACAGGTAAGCCCACACAGAACCCTGGCACGAGGGGAAGGAAGGGTCCACAGGGGTGGGCTGAACAGGATACAAATGTGGAGGGAGAAACCTGGAATCGCTTTCCAGAAGGAAACTAATCTTTGGGTATTATATGTTTAATTTAGGCTTAAATCAAATAATTTTATGACAGTTTTTCTCTATCTTCATAGTGATCTTGAGGAGGACAAGGTTACTTGGCAGACAGAAGAAGATAGAGGCTGAATTTAAAAACAATGGTTTCCTTGTGCCGTTCAAATAACCTCAATTCATATTCCTCAACTCCTCTCTTTCTTTCTCTTCTTCTATCTCTTTTTTCAAAGTAGTGAGAAGTTTTAATGCTCCCTGGACTGACCCGAATTCAGATTACTTCAGCAAACGTCTAAGGCAGTCTGTGGCTAGCTCAGGTGCTCCAGACATAAACAACTGACCCAGTTCAGAGCTTCATTACTGGCAAGGGACAGGAAGTCTGCTCGGCCGGTCTGATGTAGCTAAACCACAGCAGCAGCAGGACCAGAACCAATGAAGTGGCACCTGCCTTGTTCTCAGGCCTGGTAAAAGAATCTTGGTCTTGGATTCTCAGAGTGAAAAGGTAATGGGGTCATATGACCAAGTCAGGATGTTAGAAAAATACCGCAATGGAAAAGAAAAATTAGACACTTTTTTTCAATTGGGTTAGGCTGCCAGTCTTGGTGGGTACATCAAAACAGAATTCAAAGCGGTAGACAAAATGTTTTGTGTTAAATAAACACAGTTCTGCAGTTAAACCATGAAACATGAGGTAAATGTTCCCTTCAGCAACCTCTTTTGATTACTTTTTGTGTGTATAGAGGAGACAGAAAGTACATTTTCCATAATGCACTGCTCTAATGGTTGTTTTGTTCCAAATGGCCTTGTGATTTTAAAATATAGACTTTTCCACCTCTCTAATCAAGTCTTATACCAAAAGCAAATGGTAACAACCCCTCCATCTCTCCCAGCAATGACATTGGATGGAAAATTCACCCCAAAATTGTCCACATTGCTCTTTACCATATAACAAATGCATGTAGGAGTGGGACCAGGGGCAGTCAAACCTTTGTCCAAAAAAGACAAAAAATGCACCAGTTTTGATTTACTTTAGGGTGGTTTTTTTTTTTTCATTTTTAGAACTAAACAGCGAATTCGAGCAAACTTTTTTTATGAAAAAGAACAATCTGCTGTTCCACAAAATATCTTCGTTTGTCTGTGGATTACAAATGAGACCGGGATTAGTAGATGATGACATAATTTTCATTTTGTGTGAACTATCCTTTAAAAACAAACCTAAATCTATTTTTAAATGTAAATCCAACCCAATTCAATGATATACATCAGGGGTGTCCAGTCCTGCTCCTGGGAAGCCACTGTCCTGCAAAGTTTAGCTTAAACCCTAATTAAACACACATGAACCAGCTAATCAATGTCTTACTAGCCATACTAGAAAATAGGTGTGTTGAGGCAACTCTGCAGGCCCTCCAGAACCGAGTTTGGACACCCCTGATATACATACATATTTATAGCTCCATTCATCTACTTATAACATTTAGGATATTAATCAGTATATTTTGCTCAAAGTTTCATAAGAATACAGAGCTGAGTGAGAGTCCATCCACCCCATAGATTTGCAATATCCCTACTTGGACACACGTCAACCTGCAAATGTGTGAGAGATTGACCTCTGACCCCTGAGTGTGTGTGGATGTACACAAGGTGGGAGCAGCCGTCGATTTTATCAGCTGGTTTTTAATAACTAGGTTTCCTCTGAGTCTTAAAGGAGCAGAGGGGATGGTGACATCAGAGCATGTAATAAAATATAACTCTCTAAGCTCTAAGAGGTCAGAAGAGGCGCGTGAATGTGTGTGTGCGTGCCCGTATGCTAGATAGTTCAAGGGTTGGAAGCTCTTAACACCATTGCGAGGTCACTTCCTGTTAAGATGCTTGGGGAAAGGCTGGATGGGGTTATCAGCAAGTTCATTTGACTAAAATATCAGAGAGGGGAA
Organism: Hybognathus amarus; assembly: GCA_030378365.1. NCBI lineage: Eukaryota > Metazoa > Chordata > Actinopteri > Cypriniformes > Leuciscidae > Hybognathus > Hybognathus amarus. Next base: position 700,073 of record JAQIUQ010000299.1, on the reverse strand, counting down.
AGAGTATCCCCAGTACTGAAAAAACACAGTTGATTCTCTTTTCACCTTCAGAAACAGCATGAAATGTGGGAGTATTTATCCTGAGAGGTTTTCCTGTTTATCAGCTTATATACAATTAGAGAAGTTCGTGGAAGGAAGCGCCAAGCGTTTGTGTCTGTGTGTATGTGAATGTGTCTGAGGCCTGAGTTATGATGCATTGTGTGGGGCTGCACATGTTAAGTGTGGGTGCACTTATTTTGACAAACTGTTCATTACACATTAAACCAACTGTTGTGCTAATCTCAAACAGCTGAGTCTTCATCTTTCTAATCACTGGACAGAATTACAGTCATCATACAGAGATCATTCTCTTCAGGCTCAGGTTAAGGGCATTGAGATGATGACATTATTGATCTTTCATACAAGCAGCTGAGGAAACAGAGGTGTGTGCCTGGAGAATTATGGGTAACATATGCACAGGGCCACAATAACTCACAGGAATATTGTTCCTTGCTCAACCCTGAATTTAATAATGGCCCAAGTTCAGCCCTTAATACTCCTCTCAAAATAAAAATAAACCAAGGCACACTTTGTCACAGGACGGCACAGAAAGTTCATCCTCTACAGAAGTGATCCCAATTCTAAACCTAATCTTAACCATTAACAACTAAAATAACAGGAAAATCATCAGGCGGATAAGAATGGGGGAAATCCACTAACCCAAGTCCTAACAAGGATTTCCTATATTCCAAACAAAGGTCTTGGAGTTTCTTTTTCTTTTATAATTATAATAAATAAAACCATAATTTTCAGTTCCATTCCAAAATCTTCTATGTAAAGAAAACAACATAATTATTAAATAATACATCCCAAAACTATACATTTAAATTTAGAAAAAAACAAAAATCAATTTTACAAAACAACACTTTGCTATGATGACTGAACATTTTAAAGGACAAGTTCGGTATTTTACAATTAAAGCCCTGTTTTAAGATTGTTTCTGATGAAATAGAGAGGTTAGGATTGTTTTTTAGACAAATTCTGCTGTCACGAGAATTTTCTGTTTCTGTGTTTGCACCCCCCCCCCCCACCTCTACAATGGTAGCATAGGTGCACTGGAACAATTATTCATAAAAAGGCATAAAACTTTAGTTTACAAAGACGTGAATCTCACCGAGTGGTCTGGGGTGTTCACTGATATGCTCACACAAAAATCGCCTAAAAATCGCCTAACAAAATTCGCCAAAAGATGCTTTCCAACAGGTTTTATCGTAGTTTCTGTCCAACTCCATTGACTTGTATTGTGATGTCCGTTATTACTCCACCGCCTGGAAACGGAAATAGGTTTTTTTGTATTCTTTCTGTAGTCTTATGCAGTCGCGTGCATAGGTCATGTGTATACAAGTGGTTTGCTTGCAGTTGGCAAAGGTGCATTATCGCCACCAACTGGGCTGGAGTGTCTATTATTCAAGCTCTCAACGGAAGAATGTACGGCTGTGAGGCGTTCGGAAGAATAGGTCTACAGTTTTACAACGATTCGGTAAAACCTGTTGGAAAGCATCTTTTAACACGATTTTTTTGTGAGCATATTAGTGGACACCCCAGACCACCCCAGATCTTTGTAAACTAAAGTTTTATGCGTTTTTATGAATGATTGTTCCAGTGCACCTACAGGAGTTGGACAATGAAACTGAAACACTAGCCAATGTTGGAGGTTTCACATCTATATGCCTGGTGGCCAATCTTCAGAGTGAAGCACGGGTGGATCAGTGATGGTTTGCGCTGCAATATCATGACAATCCTGACTGTGTTTGATGGACACGAGTCAAAAATCATGAGCTTGGAGGATCATGAGCACCTGATGCTCAAACCGTGTATCTGCATGATCATGCACCAACACACACAAGACTTGTGACAGAAGGGTTTGATGAAGATGAAAGTGACATTGAACATCTCCCATGGTCTGCACAGTCACCAGATCTGAATATTATTGAGGCGTCAGAAAACATTTTCCTCCACCAGCATCATATAGTGACCTGGACACTGTTCTGGAAGAGGAACGGATCATAATCCCTCTGGTCACTGTGAAGGACTTCGATCTGTCATTCCCAAGATGAATTGGTGCTTTATTTGGATGCAAAATGAGGCCCTCACCATCCTAATAAATGATTGTGTTGTAAGACCAGGTGTTTCAGTTTCATTGTCCAACCCCTGTATGCTACCATTGTAGAGGTGGGGGGGTGCTAACACAGAAACCAAAAATCTCGTGACAGCAGAATTTGTCTAAAAAACAATCCTAACCATTCTATTTAATCAGAAACAATCTTAAAACAGGGCTTTAATTGTAAAATACCGAACTTGTCCTTTTAGGATTTTGTGCACTATTATGGGTTTAGAGTACAACTGGCTTCAAACTAAACAGAGGCTTTATTCAACCTGATTAAACTCTGAGTATAGTAGAGCGGAGAATCGAGGCTGGCCGAGCACACAGCTGTAGACGAACGAGAAGAAATAACAGGGAAAATAAGAAGTCTCCATCCATCTCTGTCAGAAGACTGCTGCCCTCAGCACCACAACCTCATTAGAGACCAGGTGGAAGTGATGAAAGCAGGTGAGGTGGGTGTGTATGTCTGCATGAGGGTGTGTGTGTGGGATGGAGAAGTTTAAGTCATGGTTGCTCTTTTTCATAGGATCCGCCCTATAGAATGTCAAGTCTACAGGGAGTTGCTTGTGCTGAGAAAGCACTCTGTGTTTTAAGATAAAGTGGAGACCTTATGTCTCTCTCTCTCTCTCTCTCTGTCTCTGTTAAACACAGACTACATTGTTTCTGAGCTCTCCAGAATAAGTGCCCATATAGCTCAAGGTCGAAAGGGACCGCTGATGTTCATAATCAACCTCGAGCCATATGGACATTAACCCAAAACTTCAAGAGACATCCCGTCCCTTACTTTCTTTCACCTGCAGTACACAAAATATATTATAAAGAATGTTTTTGTCTATACAATGAAAGTAAATATGGTACGAAACAAAATTAAACCCCAGTTACATTTACTGTATGAACAAAAAAAGCAACTTTTGTTGTCATATTGTACATTATTGCAGCTCCTCTATTCCTAGTCTGTCTGAAATGCTCTGATTTCTACAAAGCCCCTCCTTCCAAAAAGCTCAGAGTTCTCTGATTGGCCAGCTGACTCAGTGCGTTGTGATTGGTCAAACATCTCAAACGTGTGTCATAAATGTAACGCCCATTACCATAGTCATGAGCTTCTAATCTAAAGCATTTGTAAACAGTTAATAATAATGTCATCAGTTTAACAATATCAGTTTGAGTCCAGAGTTGGAAAATCGAATTCTAATAATGCGGACGATTGATATTGAGCATAATGTTTCACAGTGGTAAGTTGTCTTTGTACATATACTGCATATATAAATCTCTCATATCAACCTCGAGCCATATGGACATTAACCCACAACTTCAAGAGACATCCCATCCCTTACTTTCTTTCACCTGCAGAACACAAAAGATATTATAAAGAATGTTTTTGTCTATACAATGAAAGTAAATATGGTACGAAACAAAATTAAACCCCAGTTACATTCACTGTATGAACAAAAAAAAGCAACTTTTGTTGTTTTTCACAGGAAAAGAAATTCATATTGGTTTAGAATGAAATGTCTAAACCAGTCAGAAATGTCCCTTTTAGACCGAAAACAGCTGTATTTGCAAAAAGCAGCCCACACCTGCCCAAAAAACATATAATGACTACTTGGGTGCAGCCTTGGAGGTCTTGGAACAGACCAAAGCCAAGCTAGAACAGACGGAGAGAGGGAGTGACGGATTGAAATGAGGAGGAGGGGGGCGAACTTACCTCCTACATAATATACATACGTCTCACCTCATCAGTCAACATTCCCTCATGATCACACAAACACACTTTAGTCTGGCTTCACACACTGCCAGGCACATCACGTTTAATCAAGACCTAGTCTGACTACAACTAACGGTAATGCAATTGCTGCACAAAACTATAGAAAGACAGTAAGCGACAACTTGATTGTTTATATGCAGTGGGGTCCAGAAGTCTGTAAGCACTAATAATTTAACACCAGCATAACAATTTGAGTGAAAATTTTAATTGAAAGTGTAATATAATATTGAAGCATAAGCAATAATCACAAGGCTGTGAGATGACACAGCCATGCTGATATTCAGGAATATCAGCTTGATCGCCAGCAAAATACTGCATTTATAAAACAATTCAATAAACAAGAATTAAATATTGAGTAACTTACAAACACTTATGTTGTGCTGTATACATCTAAAAAAAATCATGATCTTAACCGTTATCATTATTCAAATGCTTAGCATAAAATATAATGCTATTTTAAAAGTTCATTATTTTGGTTATTGGGTGTAATAGAATAGGTTAACATGCTTAACAAAAACAACATTATTTTTCACGTATTGTACATTATTGCAGCTCCTCTATTCCTAGTCTGTCTGAAATGCTCTGATTTCTACAAAGCCCCTCCTTCCAAAAAGCTCAGAGTTCTCTGATTGGCCAGCTGACCCAGTGCATTGTGATTGGTCAAACATCTCAAGCGTGTGTCGTAAATGTAACGCCCATTACCATAGTCATGAGCTTCTAATCTAAAGCATTTGTAAACAGTTAATAATAATGGCATCAGTTTGAGTCCGAGTTGGAAAATCGAATTCTAAAAATGCAGACGATCAAGCCAATTGATATTGAGCATAACGTTTCACAGTGGTAAGTTGTCTTTGTACATATACTGCATATACAAACTCTACCTGGTTCAGGAAGCTGTCCTCTGGAAAATGTGCTGTGCCCAAGCAAACTTTTGGGTTGTAATGCACAAGAACAGCTTTATAAATAAATCTCTCTAAAGAACCTCTGAAAGAAAAAGCAGTTTCGCATTTGCATCCAAACAGAGCATCTCCGTGACATGACGACAACATAACAATAGAGGGAATGCGTGTGACGTCACCGTCTGGCCACGTGCCTGCAGTTCCTCACAGTGAGTGGCAAAAAGACTGAGTGGCTGTATATGTGTTCAGCGTGAATGGCGCAAAAAAACAAACACAACACATATAAAGTGGGAAAGAGCTTTGCGATTGACTGTACAACTAGATTTGACAAAAAATCTGAGGTATATTTTTACAGACTGCTATAGAAAGAGGAGCAAATGGATCACTGCAATTCACAGAAACAACTGGACTCCAGTCAGCGAAAGGTGGATTTGCAGTTATCATTTTGTGTCAATATGCTGAATTTAGCTGTAAAACCATACCCATATATTTTGTATTGTTATATATATATATGTTATATATATTTTAACAGCTCATCAATTAAATATTTATCATTGCATATTCTGCATTATTGGATGTTTTTTAATAAACACTGACAAAAAAAAACCTATAAAGTTTTATAGGGCTGGACGATATGATGATATATAGGCTATATATATATATATATATATATATATATATATATATATATATATATATATATATATATATATATATATATATATATATATATATATAACACTGATATAAGTGATCATCCGGATATAAAGCGTTCACAGGCAAATTTGCTTTATGTTTACCGTCTATATTGCTTTTATTTCCCCGCCATCGAAATCAGGCAAACATAAATGTCAGGCAACACGATTCCTGGCTGCATGTCAATATCCATGGATCACTGGATCTTTAGTAAGTTGTAAGGAACACTATATTGAGTCCAACATTTAGTTTAAATTGATATAATTGTTCGTTTTAGTCGCATTTTCGCAGTTTTACGCAGCAGATGTTTTGCCACTCAGTCAGGCTGAGGGGGTTGTTCCGGCAGGAAAGTGACGTCAATGCATTCCCTCTATTCACTGAAAACTCATCTTCTACCTTTGGACAGGCATTATGCTAATAGTGACGTAGACTATACTAATAGTGGGCATTATGCTAATAGTGACGTAGACTATACTAATAGTGGGCATTATGCTAATAGTGACGTAGTGGCGTTCAAATCATGGCATTTTGGGCACATAAGGGTCTCTGTTCTCAGTTAAATAGTAATTGCATTTGGGCAGCCACTGAGCTTTGTAACTTTGTTGATTGTGTGCACAAACAGATGCATTACATACTAAAGCTTAATACGCCCCTTTTAAAGTAAATAGTGCTCATAAACGGCTGTTGAGAAGGTATTCACACTTGAAACGGAGTAGAGACTTGTTCCCGGAAACAGTCTTCATTATGTCACAAGCGAATATAGCCGAAAATAGTTTCACACAGAGGTGCAGTACACCTGTTGTGGAGTCTCTGCAGAAAACACAGTAGCAGTGTTTGGTAACCTGCAGAAAGAGACTTACTTAATGACCTATAAATAGTGAGAAATTTATCATATTTTTTTAAATATTTATTTTTGGGTAAAATTTCTTTTTTTTTCTTTTCTTTAAAAAATGAAATGAACTTGTTTTCAGGTTTAAAATTTTTTGACTCCCGCAACATTTTTGACCCCTCTGTACATGCCATCACAGCAGCAGTTGGCCTACTGAAGTACTAAAGTTTTCAGACATAAGTGTTTCTGTCAGCGGGGTGACAACAGCTACTCATCCTGCGTCACTTAATCGCCTCTCCTCTAAATGTGTGCCTGTCATAAGCATCCAGATGTGCACTTGCAGAAAGCCTTTAATCTTTTACAGGAAAAGAAAACTATCTCTTTTCTCTCGCTATTTGCTATACTGTAGGCCTACATTTTCCCTCAGTCCACTCCACCCAATATTAATTTTTCATTTTACTCTTGGAGTGAATATGATTTAAGACTTTTTAACCTTAAAAGTGTTTCACTCTAACCCTAGAGCAACAGCAAATCTTTCTGGCACACACCTTCAACAAAGTGGACCATTTTAACTTATGACACAATAAAGCAATGAAGGCTGTAAACTCAGAAAACACAAAGTTTCACCTGTGGAAAATCCAGTTAATAAAGAGTTGCTATGGTGTTTGGAGTGGTAGTTAAAACGTTGCCTGACAGTCAGGGTCATGTGCCATTTATATTCCAATCTAATTCTTGAAATTGTACTGCATTTCAATTGTGCCTGCAAACAGTATTCAGAGCTACTATCAATTGTTACGTAAGAAAGTCCATTTAAAATCCATGGAAATTCAAAGAAATTCATATAACTGTATTTTTGTTGCTCTTGTCTATGGAAGGAAGTTGGTTGCTAAAGTGCTCTGGGAGATTGCTAGGTGGTTGCCTACAGGCCCAAGTCTAATTGACCACTTGCTTTAGTAAGCACCACTAATCAATGGTGTCTAAAAAGTGGTTTCCTGAATAACAGTGTCAGGTTTTAAACCACTTAAGCTTCTTCTTTTATAAATATCTGAGAAAATGACTCTAGAAGAGGAGGCTGCCCTCCATCTGCTTTGATATCTTTTGGCCTATGTGTGGAAACACATCTTGAAGAGTACAAATGGAAACACTTTTCTACAGGAGACAAACGGTCATGTGGTGTCTGTGGAAGATCTAAAACAAGCCCTGGGAGCATGTGTAACCATGTAGGCCACAGACCAGTACCGTATAAGCTCCTGCGTTGAGACGTTCACACCGCAGATCCGCCTCTTCGTGCTTTGACACTTCCTCCCACACTAAGAAAACAGATGTTAAACAGAACGAAGGCTGGCCCACTTGTCCTTATTTATAAGGTAGAAACTCAAAACAGCTTTTCCCTTCCCATCTTAAAACACAATCCCCCTTTCAAGTCTTTGTCTCGTGACCTCTGCTGACCTCATGTCAGACCCGCATCGCTTCATCTCACTTGTGCCCTACTTGTCTCGCACAATTTCCTTGAACCCTTTCACTTCCGCAATTCAGTAGCCGACACCTCCTTTCCTTCCAATCGCCTCCTAAAAGAAAAAACATTGGGCGCTACTGAAAAATGGTCTGTCTGAACCACAGAATGTTGTTTGTGAGCAAGACAGGCAGGAGGGGATCATCTTGGCTACCCACACCAACCACTCCAAACACTCCACAGTCGTTAAAAACCCCTCAGCTCGGCGGACACGCCACCACAAGAGATTCACAAAACAAGCACAGGAAAACAACGCCTGCCACAATTAGGACCTCACAAAATCAGCTCCTTAGCGCGCAAGAAATTAGCAGAGGCATCAAAGAACAGGTCCTTAAATAAGTGAATGAGAGCCTAAAAGTAGCAAGTACCACCAATACAAACTTTAAATGAGAAGAAAAAGCTGTATTTGTTCTATTGTGCCAGAAATAGTACTCGTATTTAAGTTGCTTTGTTGCAAAAACAGCCAACAGTTTTATGATCAAAGAACAGTTTTATGAACAGGCTTAAGTTATATACAGATATATTATATATATATATATATATATATATATATATATATATATATATATATATATATATATATATATATATATATATATATTAGGGGTGTAACGATACCCTCATGTCACGATTCAATACATACATTCACGATACTAAACTCAAGATAAGATATTATTGTGATACTCCAAGACATGTGGTAAAAGGTTAACAAAAAATGTACTGTTGATTAAAATGCTAAATTTGGTATTGCATTGTGTGTTTAAATGAATAGGCTTGGACTTGGTGCTTGTAACCCAAGGACAATGGTGACACCAGAATAAAAATATTCATGATTCTGAAGCTGAAAATACAGAATTATTTTAGATGGATATGCTTGCACTCTTTCACTGACTAGATATATTTAAAATAATGTCAGACACTTTTTACTGGCAACATCAGACATTTGGAATGATACAGGACCCACAAATATTCCCCATTGCATTATTATATTCAACTTTACATATAGTAGTTTTCTTACACTAAAACTCTGAAAACTTGAATTTTACTCACACAGTAGTTTTTATTTTGAGTGAACTATCCACAATATGTATTGTTGCATTTTTGTATTGCAATATATTGTGGCAAGATATATTGTTACACCCCTAATATATATACAGTATATATATATATATATATAATATATATACTGTATATATATATATATATATATATATATATATATATATATATATATACACTGTATATATATATATATATATATATATATATATATATATATATATATATATATATATATATATATATATATATATATATATATATATATATATATATATACACTGTATATATATATATATATATATATACACACACACACACACACACAAACACGTAACAATGTTCAATAAGCATGTAATATTGTAAAATATTGTAATATTTTATTATGATCTTTTATATTAATAAATTGAATAACCTAGGAATGCACAATATATTGCTGCCATATTAGTTATGTATAAGCAATAAGCCATGAAATTGAGGTTGTGTGTTATAATGATTTATTAAGGGACTCATGCCAAAAAAAACACCCATTACCTGTGGTAAAATCACTGTGATGCATAGACTCAAGTGGCTTATTGGTATAATTGAAGAAGAGAAACGATAGAGATTTTGTGGTTTATGTGAAGATCGAGGTCAGAAACACTATTATTAATGTGGCACGTCCTCCTAAACCACTCACCAAAACAGTCTAAAAATGACACAGACTCAGGTCCTTGCTTGTTCCATAAGAAAAAAAGATCTTAACCAAAATGATTCCACTAAATCTAATGCCTGTGTTGTTAGATTCAGCAGAGGTTTTATTGAGTTAGCTCACAGTAAGTTCAGACCATATTCACAAAGTATTTTTGGCCACCAGCTGCATTGTAAGTACAGCATGACTTTTAACAAGACCTTCAGGCTGTATGAGCGCAGCACAGATGGCCAAATCTCATTCCACCTTTAACCCCCAAAAATAACAAACATTTTGAGGTCCACTAAATACTGTTGCTATGGCAACACTATAACAATTACGTCAAGCCCAGGAACCATATCGTTATGATGGTACAGCACTAAATGCTCAGTCCAATATTCCTCGCAGCATCTCCTGTCTCAATCACAGATCATAAATCCATGTTAATGTGCTTAGGAACACACTCGTACTCATCAAACCTTATTCAGCCTCATTTCACTCTTCGAAAGAATACCTTTTCCTTAGGCCACTTTAGGCCAGGTTTTCTCACTGAACTGTGTCTGAGTGGATGATCCAATGTTTGGCATCAGACCACTAAAAAAAAAAACCCTGTCTCACAATTTCAGATAATTTCCCTAACAAAAAAGTGGACGCACAGGATGGAATTTTGACAATCTGCTTTAGAAGGGTTCGGAAAAGCTGTCTTCTAGTCAGCAAGTGTAGGCCTATACGGGAGGCCCAGAGGTCAAAAGGGATTTTAATGCAAAGATAAAATAGCTGACCTCGACATGTACAGGGAAAACACTCTCAAAACAGATTCCCTGTAGAAATGTAGAATTCCACAATCATTCGGAAACGAGACGAGAAAACGGTCTGGAAGATTTGGAAAGCTTTCTGTTATTAGTCCCTCTGGATAATGTATAAACATCACAGTCTTTTATACAAAACAGCATATGCAGATAAACAGCAATCGTAATACAAAGAACTTTGAGACAGAACAGACATTTAACCAACCACAGTGTAGTATCAAAACTGATACTGTACAGACAACAAGCCAGCCATCTTGCAAACAGATGCTCTTTGTTGTGGCTAAAAAGGATGGATGTTTTGAAAGCAGTGATAAATAGGGCTTATATTATAGTCTAATGACATAAAAGTGCTGTAATAGCCTCAGAACACCTGTAATTTTTATTTAATGTCAGTTATTCCGTTTCTTTCTGCAAACGCCATCTTAGCATCATAGCATGATTTGATCAAGGTAGTAGTAACAATAACCAGCAAATCATCATTCTCACTTTGCCTCTTTCTTCAGCCATCCAAAAACCCTCACTTATTCATTTTTTTCATGTTTGTTTTCAATGAGCAAAGAATTGTTCCCCACTCACACAGTCAGCCAAAGGCATTTAGTGTGTCTGTGCATGTGTGCGTGCCAGTATATATAATTAGTTTCAAAGTCAGAGTTAAAGTGAGTCTAAGTGGTCAGTGAACTTCAGGGTGGCCATAGACCATTACAGAAGCAGTTTCACTGTCCTTTGTGGTTGTGGCTTCCCAAAGTAAGTCACATGAGTAATCATACCCCATACCTGTTTCCTTGTGTTTAACTCAACCTATTTAAACACTCACACACAAAGGCAAGACATTAAAGTGCTTGAAACAAAGACGTGCGGCTGCTATTTTAATCGGTGTCCTGAACCTGAACGGATTTCTGTGTGCTGTACATTCTGCGCATTTCTCTGGATTAGAAATGTCTTATTTCTAGAAGTCAGAGGTGACAGTGAAAGGCATTTTCTCATTAGGTTTAATGAGTTTGACAGACATTTTTAACTAAACTAAATTGTGAGGAATTGGTGACTATGGGCAGACTGATTCGTTTAATTAGTTAGCTCATTCAGCAGATGGTTTTCAAGTGACCTGAACCCCCCAAAAAAAAACACTAATTATACCACAACCAGGACGTAAAAAAGCTGATGTAGCCAAATTCTGAGCTCATCCTGTCATTGAGCTGGTAATCTTTGAGTATGCAGGCCAGAACCTTAACCATACAGCAACAATCATCCAATTCAGACTGTTTAATATCTTTCAACATCCCTAATGGCTAGTTAATGTGAAATGTCAAAACAGAGACTCTCAGAATCACATCCCTTGGGATTTGATTCACACACATTGCACAGTCTCACATTCTTACAGAGTTTGCGTGCAGGAATTTTGACACCTCATCTGAACCGTGTGCTTGAATTCAGAGCTTCCAGCCTAACACTAAAATAACACCTGCCAGGACCATGATGAGCATAGACACCTGCATAGAAAGAGATCAGAAGCATACTAGATGCCTACTACAGAATACAATACATTTCTATTGGTGTCACAGCCTAAGTATGTTGCAATTCAGCCACTGTTATAATCTGCAGAATAAAACCAAATATTTGCATTTTAATTGCATAAAAAATATGCAAATGGCCTTATGCTTATGTTTTGGAAGTCTTCTGAGTACACTAGCAGCACCAGAGATCATACTAACTTATTAAGGCCCGATATCAGCAAACAGGTCTAGATTAAGCCAGGGTTTGGCCTTTGTTCAATTAGGACATTTAAGTAGTTTTTATAAATGTTAAAAGAAAAAAAAAAGAAAAATTACTGGTGTGTATCTTAAGACAAAACAATGACACTGATGTAATTCAAGACATTACAGTGCAAGTTTTTTTCAGTTAAAACAGCTCAAACATGCATTTCAGTCAGTGAGGGTTAAGCCGTGTCTGTGAAACTGGGGTCAATGTATAAATAAATCCAAAGCAAGTTACCCTGAATAAAAGTATCTACCAAATGCATTACTTAAATATAATTTGCTGCACATGGAAGGTAAAAGTGTGTATTCTACACATACAGAAAATATGTATACTGTAAACAATAGACACTGCAAAAGCCATAAATGCATACCCTATTTTACAGTACAAAATTTGTCCCCAGGCCATTTATTGTATTGTAAATAATAAAATTAGCATTAAAAAAACATTATTCAATATTTTTAACAATAAATAAACTTTATGATGAAAATAAAAACATTAATGATGATTTTAATTTTTAGGGTACGGTAAATGTATATGACAATACAAATTATATATAAAACATTTTGACCAACATACTAAATCAATTGGCGGAGTGTATAAAAATGGTTGAGGGGTTGGAATTGGCTTATGGACCACCAGCTGAAGAGCCCTGAACTCTAATAAGCATCACAATGCCTGCGACTGTAAGAGCAATGAGGTCCATCTGACCCAGCAGAATCCTGCTATGCCTCTTGATATCAGTTTAATGGGAATCTAAACAGAAGATGCTCATTTACACTGAGCACTGAGGTCAATCCCTCATATCTCTCCAGCAATGTTGGGAAAGTTCACTTTCTACATGAACTAGTTCAAAGCTCAGTTCAAAAATTTGAAAATAAACTACTAGTAGTTCACTTTATTGTTCATATATTACAATTTTTAACTTTTATTGTTCATATTGTTTTATAAGTTCACAGTTCCAAAAAATTAACTAGTTCTTTTTTATTATTGCCACAATATAACACACTACAGCAAATATTTTATCGGCCGGCAAACATTTTCACAGAAATGTAAGATTTTTCCCATCCGACCTTGTCTTAAAACTGATCATCGATGCCTCCTTGATGCTTTGTCAACTGCATGCTGTTTTTTGTCTTGATGACGCAGGCACTGGTGGCTTGTGTTGCCAGATTGGGTTCAGTTTTTTTCCGCTACATATTAAGGCCAGTTTACGTGTGTTTTAGCCACCAGAATGAACGCGCTCACAGTAACGTTCATCAGACAGTAATACAGTACGTTCAGTTCTCGTTCGCCTAAAATATGAACGCATTTAAGCACAACACTGCTCTCCAGGCTTCTGGTATGACTGACAGGCACACAGAGATGAGTAGGAACAAGATGACAATAGTGAGGTTGTAAGCGCTGGGAGCTGAATGAACCGCTGTTTGCCAAGATCTATGTATGTGTGTGAGAAGAGCTCTTGTTATCACTGGGACAAGCTTCTTATCTCTTTTCACTCTTTCTGCCATCAGAACACACACATGCAGGTTCTTGTTCTCAGTGTTATCTAGACAGGTGTAATTATCTCTTATCTAACGTCATCATAACCTTCTTCTCTTTATCTAGGTCTTGCTCTTCTTGTTCTACTTTCACGTCTGCATCTGGCCAGCATCTCAGGTGGACGGGCACAGTCAGGTTTTCAGAAACAAAGGACACTCCTGTGGCGTCATCTTTTGTGGCTTACTTGACCCTGGTATGCACATCTGATGTGGTTAATGGTCAACAGTGGTCAGCTGAGACAGTTTAAAGGGCACCTATTATGGAAAATTCACTTTTACATGGTGTTTGAACATAAATGTGTGTTGGCAGTGTGTGAGCAAAACCACCCTAGAATGATAAAAAAATCCACCCAGTGGTTTTTTGACAATCTCAATAAATCATATGCACTGTCTCAGAACGAGCTGTTCTAAGATTCAGCGCTTTGTGACGTAGAATTGAGCAAGGGGTTTGATTGACAGTGTGGTTGTGGAATAGACCCCGCCTCGGTGATCTGTACACACCATCCTCCATTGTTTCAACGAACACGACAGCCGGTAATGTCTCTTGGAAACATAAGACTTCGAGTCGTGGACTCGTCGGTTATTTCCTGTTGTTGTGGCTTAAAAGTTAATCCTCAAGTGTGGATCGTCGTCTACTGTTTGCGATCCAAATGTCACCTCTAGTAAGTGTATTTTATGATTTTTGAGCAAATAGTCATTTCAGTCTGTCAGCCAATTCAACAACAAATGTGTCACACGTTTATAAAAATATATATATTTAAAGATATTGTATTAAAAACTGCATATGTTGTTCTTTAAGTTAGCCATCTTCTCACATTTGCCATAGAAGCACCTGTATGACAAGTAAACATGACGCCACAGGTCCATTGCATAAATGTAATTTCGCTTATACGTAGCAAACTTTATCACAGAATGTGTATGTAACAGTTAGTTTAAAAAAATTGTGCCAGTGTTTGTGTGTGTCTGTGTGTTGCCCATCCATACTTGCTAAAAGACGCGATTATCGAACTCTATAAGTACATAAATGTATCAAATAACCATACCGAGACGTACTGGTCCATTCTCATTTGTGTTTATTCTGCCGGAGTCTCTTCGTACTATTTATATATTCCGATTCAACGTTTGCTGAATACCATTCAAAACAGCGCGTCTCGTGTACTCTCCCCTTCTACTTAGACCGCCTGCCATGGTGTCTGCAAGTGTACGCTTCGTGCAAAGGCAGGGCGGGGATATGCAGCTCATTGTGCATTTAAGGTGGTATACACCCAAAACAGTTCATTTTTAAACAGGCCTCAAAATGACATTTTCAAATGGTTATAATAATTTAACTATAGGGTATTTTGAGCTAAAACTTCACAAATACATTCTGGGGGCACCCAAGACCAATGTTACATCTTGTAAAAGGGGCATAATAGGTGCCCTTTAATACATTTGAATTTAACAAAACCCTGATGTTTGATATTAAATGGTCGGTTATTTTAGTTGTGTACCTGCATTGACTGAAATGGTTTACATTAGTTAAATGTATTTATTATGCAGACATCCATAGTGAATTAACTTTTATTGCACGTGGCAATCTGAAGATGTTCTGCAAGCCTGTTGACCTCCTTATCTTATTTTCTGTCCTCCCACCTGAGTCTCCAATCAGTTCTGCGGTTCAAACGCAAAATCCAAAGATTTTTTTGTGTGTGTGTGTTCATTCAATGAATATAGTGGGGTAAATGTTGTTTTGAACCCCACTGACTTTACTATGTACAGTATGTAGACTGTGTAAATGTAAGATTTTTTTTAAATACAATATGCTTACCAAGGCTGCATTTTATTAGATAAACAGTTATTAGATATACACTTAAAACTGTAATATTGTGAAATAGTTTTACAATTTAAAACACATGTTATCTATTTTAATATCCTTAAAAATCCACAGTATGTAATTATTTAAAAATGGAAAAAAAAAATTAGTCTTCAGTGTCAGATGATCCTTCAGAAATCATTTGAATTTGGTTTCAAGAAACATTTCTAAATATTATCAGTTGAAAATTGCTTAATATTTTGTGGAAACTGATAATTTTTTTTTAACATTTATTCATTTAGCTGACGCTTTTATCAAAAAAAAAAAAAACTTACTGACCCCAATTTTTTTAATGTACAAAAACAGAAGAAAGCTTCAGTGTTTCATCATCTTCCTTTGTGTTACTCAAAAGAAAGAAAGTCCAATATCTATACACAAACACAGCCTCTCACTTCAAGGCATTTCCCTGAAGTTCAAGAGTCACTCACAAAGGCTGTTTATGGAGCGTGTGATAGCGCTACTGCAACAGAGAGTTCAGTTTCAGCCAGCAGAACTAAATCTTCCTGCCCTTCAGACCTTTAACATTCTTGCTAAAAGAAGCTTCATCCTTTCAAGCCTGACAGGACAGCAGATCAACACCTTGTCACTCTTGTTTGTCCCATTTGCCTGTCTGTTTTCATCTAATGAAAATAATTAGACTCAATATTATCACTCGGCTGTCCCCACTACCACACAGGCGCATACTAACACTCCCCAAACACTCATTTTCACTGACAAGAAGCAGACCAGACCATTGAGAGGTGGGTGAGAGAGACTTAAATGGATGCCCACATTCCCTCCCTCTATTTCTCTTCCCACAGATCAGAGGTTTATCTTCTGCAACCACTTCACCAGAACATCCACACGGCCTTGTGTTTGTGTTATTATAGGGGTGGATAAAAGATCGGGTTGATGGGATGAGAGAAACCCTGCGAGCGGAGCAATGAGGGGTATTCAAATACAAGAGGAGAGGAATGTCAAACAGCACCGATCTCACTATAAGAGAGTCCTGGATCAAAACACACTCAGATTTTCTATCACTAGTCAGTCAAAATAAATGTGTGAGTCAAGACCGGAGGGTCACCAGGTCAGGTCGCTGAGGAACAGCACCGTATGCTCTGAAAGGTTTTAAAATACATAGGCTATTTTAAAACCCTGAAAGTGTGGCTACCAGAGACCGACCTGATGGTTAATAAAAATGCAATAATTATATGATTTGGTTCATGATTAAAAGCAACAAAAGTAACACGTTACAGCTTGACTACATTTATGTGGGACTGAAAAAAAGTGTATAACAATTAATATTTTGATATTTTTCACTTTTTTCACCAAGGCTTAAAGGGTTAGTTCACCCAAAATCAAAATTATGTCATTAATGACTCACCCTCATGTAGTTTCAAGCCCATCTTCAGAACACAGTTTAAGATATTTTAGATTTAGTCAGAGACTTTTCTGTCCCTCCATTGAAAATGTATACACAGTATACTGTCCTTGTCCAGAAAGGAAATAAAGACATCATCAAAGTAGTCCATGTGATATTTTGAAGCATTCGAAAATACATTTTGGTCCAAAAATAACAAAAACTACGACTTTATTCAGCAATGTATTCTCTTCTGGGTTCTGTTGTCAATCTGCGTTCAGTGACACTGCTGACATAAGATGCTGCTGTTGTGTTATCTGGTGCGTCCGAGCTTCGTTCACAGTCTGAGGGAGATGCACGCTCTAAACAAAACAATCTTCCCAAACATATCTAAGGATTTCGACACAGAGGAAGACTTGCATTTTTAGTCCAGCAATATTTATTTGAACCCGAATACACGGGCAACAGATACACGTCAGCAGCATCTTACACCATCAGCGTCACTATGGACTCGTGAACATGGTTGAATAAACTCGTAGTTTTCGTCATTTCTGGACCAAAATGTACAGTATTTTCAATTCTTCAAACCATCCACATTTTCAATGGAGGGACAGAAAGCTCTCGGACTAAATCTAAAATATCTTAAACTGCGTTCTGAAGATGAACGGGATCTTATGGACTTGGATCGACATGAGGGTGAGTCATTAATGACATAATTTTCATTTTTGGGTGAACTAACCCTTTAAAAGGGTCTTTTTTTGAAGATACTCTGCATTATTTTAGTTATTGTGAACTAAAACATTTGTCTCAATGTCATTGCATGCCTAATAATCCACTTCAAGCTGCAATATTAATTAAGAGGCATATAGCCATAATAACAAATGGGGAAAATAATATCTCAGTCTAACTCAGCAAATTTCATTTTATCAGCTGCTTGGCAGTCAGCTCTTTCAACTCGTAAAAGCTTTTAAGAAAACAGGGCGGTTAGGCCTTTCAAACTTATGGATGTCTTTAAGCTTTATGAATACAAATTACTTCACCCAGTGGGCAGATAATGAGACCGTATGGGCGAAATGGAAACGAAATCCTGCTGTCTCATCAGGAAAACGTTCTTTCCATATATTTGTGTGCAGGGTTGTTGGGTTATCGTAATTAAAGAAGACTTGATATATGTAGCACTAGGCTACTGGATGTCTGAGCAATGTGGGCGAAGGAGCTTTTATCTGAAAATCTGACATGACTCATTGAGGGTGTCAGACTTTGTGGTTTTGGTTTGATGGACTATTGGCCTATGAAAGCTCCAGAAAGAATTGAACCAGATGACCTCCGAGAAAGAAGCTGAAACGTAAAATAGGTTGCTGCTTTTCTTGACTGTTTCTGGTGGAATAATGTTCATGTGCCCCTTCAGAAGGTCAAGCACTCAAGTGGACACATTTCAGACACTAAGATTCACCATTATGCACTTAACTAGCACTTTGTTCTCTGTAAACGCAAGTCTTTCAAGGATGTTACAAATACTATAAACACTGCAGCGCTACCCTCTGCCGGCAATGAAATATGAGGCCATGCAAAAGCAACTGAATTGGAAAAAAGAGATAAAAAGGGGATAGACACAGAGAAGGGGCACCAATTTGTCCAAGAAAAACATGTTTAAAAGAAGAGCCAAGTGTGGTGCCAACGTGTGGGAGATGAGTCTACAGGCTGGCACTAGTGCCATCTGAAAAGGGATCAGCAGATTGATGTGGGAGAGGGAGATTACAGTCACAAACAAACAGAGAGATCTTGAAAATATTTTGAATTTGGATAATGGTGGGCGGTGTATTGTACACTTGAACAAACATGGTCTGCAAGATAAAATCTAAAGAGAATGAATTTGTGAGTAAATGAGAATGTACAGTTTCAGTCGGTTCTACTAAATATAATACATATAAATAAAATAAATTCAGTAAGGGAAAACCATGAAGTAATGGTGAGTCTACACTGCCGTTCAAATGTTCAAACTAAACATATTTAGATATACAGGAAATCGCAATGGAAGACGATTTTGATGTATCTAAATATGTTTAGTGAAAGGTAAAACTTCTGAAATCTCTGTATAAACAAAGAGTGACATAGGCACGCAAGCGATCACTTCCAGCGCATGCGCAGACTCGAAGCGCCCATGCCGTCAGATCAGTTTGACATGGCTGTGTTACACGAGGTAAAAACGATATAAACACTGTTCGTTTTCTCACACAAACCGCTCGTTTCGTGTCTTAGGCCATCAATGTGTACTCACATTTACAGAGTCTTTCAATCATGTTTAATTTTGACTTATCTGTGCATGCTCTTTGAGGTGAACCAAGGGAGGATCCTATTAACCTCCATTATATTACTGATTCAGACAACAACGGTTTGACCGAAAAATGTCAAAATTGAAAATACTGTGGAAACAAAGACACCTACATCTTGGATGCCCTTGAGGTAAGCTAAAACATATAAAAACGTTATTTCAAAGTGAACTATCCCTTTAAATATTTTACATAAGTAGTGATTCAACAAAATGACACTCAAAATGACAATAATAAATGTATATACTATATATTTAACATTTAACAACACTATGGCAATAAAGAAAAATCATGAAGAAAAGCCAAACAATCATAATTTTATGATAAATCCTAGGCTAAATCGTCCTGTTCAAGTGCAGAATTCCAAGAATATGGAGTCTACAATCATTTCACAAACCAAACTAATCTACACAGCTCTAATGATAGTGTAAAAGCCGTGCAGGCCGGGTCGTATCATTCAGACATTCTGAGGTTCACCACTGACTTTTCTTTCACATGTCAGGTCTAGTGGAGAGAAATGAGAAACACAACTCCAAACAGACAAAGCAGCCCCATAACACTCAAACCTCTTACAGAAATACCACAACTATATATACACTCTACATACACATGACAAATTAATCTCTGTTTTTGGGCAGTTTCCACCAAACATAAAAACTGGTTTGCTTATGCCAAAAGAGCAAGTGGCTGTTATGGCAGTGTTCAGTTAAATATGGGCTTGTTTGTACAACCTGTCTTAGTTACAGTCTGACAGCCACATTGTTTTGCCCAAAAGACTCAAGTTTCAAACATTTGAAATTATTAAAGCCTCATTTCATAACTCTTTTTAATGTTAATAAAGGTTTCTTT
Organism: Hybognathus amarus; assembly: GCA_030378365.1. NCBI lineage: Eukaryota > Metazoa > Chordata > Actinopteri > Cypriniformes > Leuciscidae > Hybognathus > Hybognathus amarus. Next base: position 680,027 of record JAQIUQ010000299.1, on the reverse strand, counting down.
GAAAAACATAATTCAGTTTTACCCACTCTCTGACTATAAATGGGCAGTTTTGTCTGTTTTTAATTTGTGCTATTGTACATTTAAGACTACCATGTAAATACAAAATGCAAGTAAAACAACCAGATTCAATCTGATCAGATTCAACATATTTTAGCTGGCACTGCTCAAACAACAAACCCACATTCCAAGACATGCATGCATATACTGTGTGTATATATATATATATATATATACATATATATATATATATATATATATATATGCAGTATAGCATTAAACAATTTTATTATTGTTATTCGTTAGCATGAGAGTCCATTACCAACCCTAAACATTTGAACAGTAGTGTACAGATACAAATGTGAAACTATTAACACAACTAAAAAATCGTTCAAACTAATTTAAAAATGTATTCAAATATTTCAAAACTAAAAATAAAAAATAAAGAGAAAAAATTTGCACTGCACCATCCTTCTCTTAAAATTTTTGAATTTACGTTGACATACAAATAGATCTGTAAATGTGGGTGTCATATAAATGTATTTGACTGTCTGACCACATAATTTAATGATTTCGCAATGAGACGTTTTTACAGTTTCGTTTCAACAGATGGTCGCATTGGACGAGAGCTGGGTTGTAAAATTCTATTAAAATTGTTTAATTTGAAAAACATCAAGGAAAATTCTATTTTTCATGAAATTACATGTTAGTCTCGCATAGACTGAAGGCAGAAGGTCTGGACTGACATATAAAGCAACCAACGTGTCGTGTTTGGGAAGTGAACATGTAACGATGATGCCCCTACACTCTCAGAAAAAGGTACAAAAGTCGTCACTGGGGCTGTACCTTTTGAAAGGGAAAACTTTTGTCAATTTTAGGTACTAATATGTACATTTTAGGTGTTAATATTTACATTTTAGGTGCTAATATGTACATTTTAGATGCTAATGTGGACATTAAGGTGCTAATATGGACATTGTAGGTGTTAATATTTACATTTTAGGTGCTAATATGTACATATTAGGTGCTAATATGTACATTTTAGGTGCTAATATGGACATTTAGGTGCTAATATGTACATTTTAGGTGCTAATATGGACATTTAGGTGCTAATATGTACATTTTAGGTGCTATTATATACATTTTAGGTGCTAAATATGTACATTTTAGGTGCTATTATGTACATTTTATGTGCTGTACCATTAAGCCAGCTACCAATATGCTCCCTTAAGGTACTTTTGAAAAGGTACAGCCCCAGTAATGGCTTTTGTACCTTTTTTCTGAGAGTGTACTATAACAGACCACGTTGCAATTCATTCAGGAACATTGTGCAAGTTTGATGCAACAATGGTGCTGTGAACTTCACATACTTTTTTAAAATCTAACATTTGTTTAGTTGATCCTGATAAGCGCTCATTGTCACAGTTGTAAAGACAACGGCTTTCTTCTTCCATGAAGAGTTTTGGCGTAACGGGAGCTTTGTTTCCAGGTGGAACCTTAAAGAACGCAACAAACGTCTCACAGAAAGCCTGAGAATCCATCTAATCAGAAGACCACCTCAAAACTCCTGAAGTGTTTCCCTTTTTGTTTGCCGTACATATCAGATGTTCAGTCAACGGTACACTGGCGTGATGTCTGAGGCTGAGACTACCCTTTAAATACCTCCCCTCTAAAGCACATCATGGTGTCCTGATCCCATGAGCAATGTTTAGAAAACATGATCGCTGACATGTGACCACATTGAACAAAGCCCCCTTCCCCACAACAAACTGAAAGCTCTGTCTTCATTTGTTGATCTTCCTCTCTCTCCATCTTTCTTTCATTCCAAGTGCCCTACAATAACCATTTTTCACTCAGAGGGAACTGCAATCTAAACCCTTTAGGAGCCTCTGCCAAAGCGAGCACAATGTCAGCCTTGACAATGAGTTAGAGTGTTGGAGAAAGAGAGAGTGAGAGAGCTGATTGACTTATTGCGGCCCTGATGCCTGGCAGCAGACATAGGAAACAAGTATTTTTGGAGTTTCCCCAGACTTTCACTCGCTTATCCTTCATCATGCTCTTTCTCAGTGATGACAGAGAAGGAAAAGATATCGTGATGCAGAGAAAAGAGACGGGGAGCCTTTATCACACTGTCTTTCCATCTGGAACTAAAAGCGATTGTTTATACGGCAGTTGGGAGACCTTGCAGCACGTAACAAACTAATTTTTATCAAAACGATTTGAAAAGACAGATTGTTTATCCAGTTTTTAAACATTATAACATGACCTTAAATTTGATTCGAGTGGTTTATCCAAAAGGATAAGTAACAGGAACTGACATCAAATGAAGGATACTTTTGTCCAGCTAGCTTGATAAGTCAAACTCTGGCGTGGGAAAAGCTGTTCAAAGCCTTAACATCAGCTCTATAAATACAACAAGAGTTCAAGAGCAGCATGTCACTGACTCCAGCTAGACTGATTAAGGTCCATAAACAGTTCAACTCACACTGCTCTCTACTTCAGGTGTGTGTAAGACCGTTTTTAAGACAGACGATGTGGGACAGGTCCAGCCCAAATAACAGACCCAGACATCATCCTACCAGTGCTGAATAACCCTGCCTCCACTCTCCTGTCCCGTCCAGTGGCATCACAGGGAACTCTCAGCAAGCCTTCTCATTGGCTGGTGGCTGGACGGAGTCCAGATCCCTCCGCACACATTATGTCACAGCACACAGTCTATTAAAGTGATCTACTGCCCTCACTGTCCGTCTGCTAGAAAGAATGGCAGTGAGTGAGTGTAAAAAGCAGTATAAGCTACATTGAAATCATGCTACAAGCTACTCATAATTAATTAAGTAGTTAAATTAGACTAGTTAAACTACAGTCAAGCTAAAAAGTAGTTGGACTACAAGCTACTAACAAAGTGCTATTTGGAGGGAGTCTACTTAAATAAAAAGTACCGTTCAAAAGTTTAGGGTCAGTAAGATTTTTAATGTTTGTGTAGTAAGAGCCAGATTTACTGAACATGGCAATTAAAAAAAAAGCATGATGGGAAAATTCCCAATGGGAGTGGAAAGTTATGTGTGTGATCTACCGACAACGTGCAAACTAAAGAACACAGACCCAGCCGTATCATTTCCATTAATGGTAAAAAAAAAATCTATCAAGAGCAGCGCAAATTAGCGTCTGGTTATATAATGCCACAAATACCTGTAAATTGTCAAGCGCAAACCTTAGTAAATCACCTTGCAAAGCATCTACCATACAGGGAATCCAGAGAAATCTCAGTCTGTGTAGGGCAAAGCAGAAGACCTCCGTTGAAAGTGCATGACCTTTGAACCCTCAGATGGCACTGCATGAGAAACTGTCATGCTACTCTGTTAAATATAGCCACATGTGCTCAGGAGTACTTTGGAAAACTGTTGTCACTTAACACAGTCTGACGCTTCGTCCCCCACCCCTGCTTGAACGTAGGGTGTAAGTTACTGGTTATATGTATTAAAAAAAGAAAAGAAAGGTCTTTTTGATTAAATGAATGTACAGTTTTGTCCAACACATTCTCATCCCAAGAAGTCATCAAACTGACGCTTTTGACCATACGTCGTCAACATCCTAACATTTTAGGGTACCCTTTAATGTCAGTTAGATCCTAGGGCGTCATCTAACTGACGCTTTACCTTTAGCGTAAGATAACGCGGGTAGGTTTAGGTTGCCCTAAATGGTCAGATGTTAACGTATGGTCAAAAGCGTCAGTTAAATGACGTCTTAGGATGAGAACGAGCTGGTTTTGTCTTGTTGAATACCTATTAAAAGGATTGGGAGAGTAATGCAGAGATGCCGGTGAGTTCTCTGGGCCAGATCATCTCAGATGGTCTAGAAGACAGTGGAAATGTGTGCTGTGGTCTGATGAGTCCATGTTTCAGCTTGTTTTTTTGGAAAAATCTGACATTGAGTTCTCAGTCCCAAAGATGAAAAGGACCATCCAGACTTTCATCAGTGACAGGTGCAAAAGCAAACATCCGTCATGGCATGGAGGTCCATCAGTGCAAACGGCAGGGGTGACTTGAATTTGTGTGAAGGTGCCATTGACGTGGAGACTTATATTGGGATTGTACAAAGACATACACTCACCGGCCACTTTATTAGGTACCCCATGCTAGTAACGGGTTGGACCCCCTTTTGCCTTCAGAACTGCCTCAATTCTTCGTGGCATAGATTCAACAAGGTGCTGGAAGCATTCCTCAGGGAGTTTGGTCCATATTGACATGATGGCATCACACAGTTGCCGCAGATTTGTCGGCTGCACATCCATGATGCGAATCTCCCGTTCCACCACATCCCAAAGATGCTCTATTGGATTGAGATCTGGAGACTGTGGAGGCCATTTGAGTACAGCGAACTCATTGCCATGTTCAAGAAACCAGTCTGAGATGATTCCAGCTTTATGACATGGCGCATTATCCTGCTGAAAGTAGCCATCAGAAGTTGGGTACATTGTGGTCATAAAGGAATGGACATGGTCAGCAACAATACTCAGGTAGGCTGTGGCGTTGCAACGATGCTCAATTGGTACCAAGGGGCCCAAAGAGTGCCAAGAAAATTTTCCCCACACCATGACACCACCACCACCAGCCTGAACCGTTGATACAAGGCAGGATGGATCCATGCTTTCATGTTGTAGACGCCAAATTCTGACCCTACCATCCGAATGTCGCAGCAGAAATCGAGACTCATCAGACCAGGCAACGTTTTTCCAATCTTCTATTGTCCAATTTCGATGAGCTTGTGCAAATTGTAGCCTCAGTTTCCTGTTCTTAGCTGAAAGGAGTGGCACCCGGTGTGGTCTTCTGCTGCTGTAGCCCATCTGCCTCAAAGTTCGACGTACTGTGCATTCAGAGATGCTCTTCTGCCCACCTTGGTTGTAACGGGAGGTTATTTGAGTCACTGTTGCCCTTCTATCAGCTTGAACCAGTCTGGCCATTCTCCTCTGACCTCTGGCATCAACAAGGCATTTCCGCCCACAGAACTGCCGCTCACTGGATGTTTTTTCTTTTCGGACCATTCTCTGTAAACCCTAGAGATGGTTGTGTCGTGAAAATCCCAGTAGATTAGCTGTTTCTGAAATACTCAGACCAGCCCTTCTGGCACCAACAATCATGCCACGTTCAAAGTCACTCAAATCACCTTTCTTCCCCATACTGATGCTCGGTTTGAACTGCAGGAGATTGTCTTGACCATGTCTACATGCCTAAATGCACTGAGTTGCCGCCATGTGATTGGCTGCTTAGAAATTAAGTGTTAACGAGCAGTTGGACAGATGTACCTAATAAAGTGGCCGGTGAGTGTATACTGCAATCAAGATGCAAGACAATGCAGACCTCATTCTGTACGGGCTACAACAGAATGGTTTCCACTCTACACCATAGAGTGGATGTGCTTGACTGCCTGCATGCAGTCCAGATCTGTCTCTTATTGAAAATGTATGGCCCATCATGAAAAGGAGAAACAGACAGCGACGACCGACCACAGGCTGTTGAGCAGATGTCTTATATCTGGCAGGATTGTGTAAAAATTCAACTCGCAAAACTACAACAATTAGTATTCTCAATTCCCAATTGATTACAAAGTGTGATTAAAAGGAAAGGTGATGTGAAACATGCCTTTGCCCTGCTTTTCTGGAAATTAAGTTGTATTTTTAAATTGTTTAAAACTTTTTTTCTCTGAAATGGGAAAGTTTATCCTTTTCTTACCTTTGAAAAAGTAACACATATTTAGTTGTAAATTTAAAAGTAATGAGTTGCTTTACTAGTTAATTGTAAAAAATAATCAGGTTAAGAAACTTGCATTACAAGCCTGTGTGCCTTACTCAGACATGAAGGTTAGTAAATGATGATACAACTAGATTTATTTTTAACTATCTCTTAATCCACCTTTACATGTTACATTTAAAGATCCTACTACTGTGCACGCATACATTTTAAGTTAGTCACACACAAGACCAGCAAGAAATCAGTTCACTTTAAATTTCCTGCTGCATTTCATGATGGATCTCTTTTCCGACACAGATTCGGTCTATTAAAATGAAGTCAGCACTGCACACCCCTGGCCAAAACCACAGGCAGAAGTCTCTAATGCACACAACATACTGCAACTCCATCATCTCTCTGTGAACACCAGCACCTCCATCATCTCTTAATGGAATAATGCTGTCGCTAAAAACCCAACACAACAGATTAACATCAACACATAGTCACTAACATCTGACTTTATTATTTGTACAGACAGATACACTGCTTTATTATCCTGCTAGTAAAAAAAAGGTCAGGTTGTAAAGGATCTGTTGAAAATGTGCTTTTCTAAGTGCATTTAACTGCACTCAGGCTTTATGTGATGTGGCAATACGCAAAAGCTTACTTACGATAATGCATGTCACATTCTTTTGTTACATGCATTCTTTTTAGCATACGATTTACAAATGTACTTTGAGTAACATTTGAGAAACATTTGATTTCCTGGTTTCAGTTATAACACAAAATATAAAGACATTCTTATTTTAATATAATATAAAATGAGGGAATGAGAATAAATTCTGACCTTAATGATCAGCTGAAAATTTAATGGCAAGGTGTGTACAAACTGTACATACAAATCCATGTAAATTTTAATATACACTAAGGGCTAGATTTACTAAATAGAGCAAATTAGTGCGAGAGCGTAGATGGGAGTTGGGCTGGGCAACGATTAATCACGATTAATCTCATCCAAAATAAAGTTTGTGTTAACATAATACATGTGTGTACTGTGTATGATTATTTTGTATATAAAAATCCACACACATGCATGTTATATTTAAGAAAAATGTGTTATTAATATATAAAATATTAATATTTATATTTAATATAAATTATGTAAAAATACATATACAGTATATACATGCAAATATTTCTTGAATATATACATGCATGTGTGTGTATTTATATATCCAAAATAATTATACACACTACACACATATATTATATAAACACAAACTTTTATTTTGGATACGATTAATCACTATTAATCGCGATTAATCGTTGCCCAGCCCTAGATGGGAGTGGAAAGTTCTGCACGTGATCTACTGACAAGGTGTAAATTAAGAAACACAGATGCAGCCAGATTATTTCCATAATGATAACGCAATCTACCAGTTAGCATCTGGTTTAAAACATGCTTTTGTTTGGGCAGTAAATAATGGCGGAAACACCAGTAAATTGACGTGTGCAAACCTTTGAAAATTACCTTGCATGATTCATTGAAATACTCTCCTCACATAAATTGTGTCTGAAAGGGAAACTCCTACAAATGCAATAAGGTCAGCCACAAAAAATAACCCTGTCCATGCTGTTCAGTGCTAATTTTTCACAGCGTGTTTTCAGTAAATCCTGACAGAAGTTGAATTAACTGTAGCAGATCTATACAGGTGAAGATGGGGAAGGTGGAGGTTTTCTGAAAGCGCTCTGCACTGCTAAGGCAAATTCTAACCAAGTATCTGAAGGTTGAGCATGTGAACTCATTAGCAACTGATACAGCAGGAACCAATCAGCTGTGCCCTATAAAAAATGATGTGATTGGAAGCAGGTTGAGTTAAAGGGATACTCCACTTTTTTGGAAATAGGCTCATTTTACAGACTCCCCCAGAGTTAAACAGTCAAGTTTTACCATTTTTGAATCAATTCAGCCAATTTTCTGATTTTTAGAAGAATATCAGTAACCGGACAGTTTCTGGTCTCATTGACTTCCATAGTATATTTTTTTTCCTACTATGGAAGTCAATGAGACCAGAAACTGTCTGGTTACTGATATTCTTCTAAACATCAGAAAATTGGCTGAATGGATTCAAAAATAGTGAAACCCAACTGTTTAACTCTGGGGAATTGTAAAATTAGCCTATTTCCAAAAAAGGACCTAGCCTGAGCCATCATTTTAATGCATCCTCACTGAATAAACATTCATTTCTTTTCTTTTTTAAAAACGTACAGACCACAGGCTTTGGAACAATTGTATATTGAATTGACTACTGCAAGTGTAATGTGCAAAGACAACGGTAAACCCCATATACTTATACTGAAGGAGAAGCTTGAGCCAAATCTTGAGGCCAGAATATCATATTGACCACAAACACACAAAGGCTATTTTCACTTTGACCTGTAAGAAACCACCACAAACACCCTGGCAATTGTACAGTAACGTGCTAAAAACACTCAGAACACCATTTTAAACCAGAAATTTCAAACCTATTCTATAAGCAGAAAATATAGATGCAATCTGACAGCTCTTAATGCACAATTGGGAATAACTGCAGATCTATTGTAACATAAAACCCCCTGCGGCCACCCCGGTTCCTTCCTAATCCTTTTATCCTGTGAGTTTCTACAGCATTGCTGTGCGCGTGGCTCTAATAAGCATGTGTGCATGTAATGATCATCCAAAACCTGCCTCTCTAATCACAACAATGTCTATACCACCACATAAGCACATACAGATCCAATCCAGACACACCAACACGCACTTATAAATGTTTGCAAATGACATCAAAGAAACATGGGTTTTTGTGTCTTAGCTTAATCAGCATCTTAAATGAGCTCTTGGCAACCACAAGATAATTTGAATATATGAATGACATCATAACTGCTCACCATAAATGAAGACTTCTGTGGTTGTCGGTCAGTCTCAGACGACCAAAGAAGCGAGAAAGGGAGGTGGGAAACAAGAGACAAAGTCTTTGTCTTTCTAAGGTTTTCTAATCTTCAATATAAAATTTGCAATGCCTTTTCATGTGGCAGACGCATAGTTAATTTTTACAGGGCCATATAAAAATAACAATAAAACCAAAACACACACCCCAAACAAGACGTGATATACAGTGTGCTTAGCAACAAACCTCTGTTTTAATACATTTAACAGAGGAAGAAAGGCGAAGAACAACAGGTAGAAAATAAATGAAATGGCTGAGCATTGGTGCAGATGGGTTTTCAATCTTTTTGATGCAAAAGCCCTCCAAACACAATAATCCCCTTGTGAGGGAGACCCTTGTAAATAAATATATTAAGAGACCTTGAAAGTATGTGAGAAAAATATTAAGCATTATATTATAAATACAAAGTTTGTTCTTTAAAATTAAGTTACTGGCTTTTATAGTGTCATTGTTCCAAAGCAACACTGATGGAAAAAAAAAACAGAAAAAAAAAACAGGTAATTCAATTAAAAATGATCTCTGTTGCACTTTCACAATAAATATGGTTCCAGTTTTACATACAATACTGCTTTAAATTTCATTGATTCAGCTAAAGGAGAGTTGCGAGGAGGAAAAACAAAAGTAAAAAAACTAAAACATGTTTTTATGATAAAACTTTAGGAGCTAAAAGCTAAACTTGCTTTCCAACATCCCTAGAAAAAAGCAACTTCTTGAAACTGCACGCTTAGATAAAGTAAATGTCTCCTCCATAAATATGTACTTTCTTTCCTTGTACTCAATTTATTTGTTTCTATCCATCTTCAGACCTCCACTTCCTCCAGTGGGGCCCTGTGCAATGCAGCACTTCCTGTTTGAGTTTAAATGGTGGGACATAGAGGCCTGTTCAATATGACATGTTCTGGTTTACACTAAAATGAATGTGTACACATAGATTTCACACTCATCTCAGTAGGTGGGTCATGATGTCCTGCAGATTGACTGGGACCATGGGAAGGAATGGACAACTCAGACCAAAGAAATGAAAAGAAGGGAGTGATAATGAATATATAATAGGCAGCAAGAATTTAGAATAACAAACAGCTTACACAACAAAATTGTGTTGTTTATAACAGATGGAAGATGTGGGGTGAAAAGAGAAAATCTGACTCCATATGCTGGTGATGAAGAATGTGTAGTGTGTGTTAATAGTGTGCAATTTGGTTTCTATTCAAGCTGTGTGAATGGTGCTGAATTTCCCATTGTTGTATTATTTTTATTATTTATGTGCTCAAGTGTGTTCAAAAAGTTCTGATTGTGTGCTTACAATGAGCATTCTTATGGTGTTCACAATGTTTGAACACCAGAACACCATTTTAACACTCAGAACACCATTTTAAACCAGAAATTTCAAACCTATTTGACGTCCAAACTAGGTCCACTATTTGGACGTCCAACCATGACCTAACTTGGACTGTCATTCTTGACGTTCAAACATTTGACCTTTGAACTTGGTAATTTTTTGGACGTCATTTGGACGTCTATGACAGTTGTAGAAAATGTACATGATTTATTTGTTTTATTTACAAATAGTGCCAATCAACATGATTAATACATATGAATACAGATTATATAAACAAACACAATTTATTATCTGTATGATTTAATTTAAAAAAAAATTCATTTTGTGAAATTTTTTTTTGTGAATGTTCATTCATAAAGTGTTGGAACTGTGTCTTGAAAGAGTGTGTTTAGAATGTTAGTTCAATTTAAATTTAGTTAGTTGCATTTCAAATTTTTCATTCAAAGAGTGTATTCAGAATGTTCGTTCATGGAAGGACTGGCTTCCAATGATTATTATCAACGAATAAGTAAGTGTTGTAAAATGCAGTATAATGTCGCTAAAGTGTGGGATGTGCTTGACATTAAACAGTTTAATATACGCGCAAAAGAGACACTGTTCCCCAGGCAGCTTCCTGTGCACACACTCCAAGCCAGAACGGAATGCGCATAAGCAAAGTATACTGTGGGTTATGGATACATGCCTACAAACAGTCTACAAAGCCCACAAAAAAAACTATTTGTTGAGTATACCCGGCCGTAAACAGAGTCGGTTATGTCTTAAGTGAATGTAAATAGTTGGGAAAGAAAACGCATGTGTGTGTAACAATGTATTGGATCCATGCAATAGCTCTTAAAGTGACAACAGCCAAATATACCTGCTACATAAACAACAAGAGACAAAGATAAAAAATACTTAAAATAGCAAAGATATTCCAAAGTTAAAATTACTTATACTCTCATCAGTAAAAGTACAATATATATTTACAAATACTTTACAATGTAATATATCTCAGGTCAGGCAGTTTTTGTTTAATTCTTATAAAGAACAATGGCTACAGCAGGCGTTAAATAAGCCTAAATTGAGAAGTTAGATTCACTTTAAAAATGAATACTCTGCAGAACCTTATTTCAAATTCTGGCCAACTGAGATCGCAAAGGTCTTTGTGTGCCCAGCTTAGAGCTGGGGTGTTGCCTTTGCAGATTCGAGGTGGGGCACTATAAAGGTGTCCCAGAAGAGGACAGATTATGTGTTTTGTGTGATTTAAAGGTTGTTGAGGATGAATGGCATTTTTTTTTTGTCCTTTATATCATGAATTAAGAATGGGTATGTTTGAGAGAATTCAATATAAAAAGCCTGATTTATTTTGGATGACGGATGGGGATATGTTGAAGTGGCTCTTTGAAAATGAAATCTATAGTTTGGCTAGATATGTGGAAAAGGCGTGGAAACTTAGGCAAAGGAATTTATATCCTGATCTAAATTGACAGTGTCGTGTTTTGTTTTGTTTGTTTATATTGAGAAAATTATGGTAATGTATCTTTTGTGTTGGTCATATTTCTTGTGCTTTGTACTGTATGATGGTCATCTTGTTTTTGTATTATGTTTTATTAGTGTCTTTAAGCCTATTTGGGCTGGGCATGTAAGTTCAAGACACTTTAATAAAAATAACTAACTAACTACTGCTCTTGCATTAATAACTTTTGTAGTTTTAATAATGATTCGTCTATATTTAATGTATAAGTGAAAACTATGCAGTTATTATACATTAGAATTAGTTTCTTTGTTCTTATTGTATTGCTAACTTTTTTTCTTGTCTTCTGTAATTGTTTTAAGTACATTTATCTTAACTACATTAGTAACGTAGTATTGGTTTTGCTGAATTATCGATAATTGCAAAATTTCACTGATAGGCCTATCTAAAATTACTCATATCATGAAATAAGACTTTGATCATTACACCCATCAAAAAAAAAAAAAAAAGTTAAATAATCGTGGTTTAAATATTGACCAAAATAAACGTGATTTTGATTTTTGCCATGATCGAGCAGCCCTAGTTCATAGTGTGTTCAGAATGTTAATTCAAAGAGTGAGTTTAGAATGCTTGTTAAAAGCATCAAGAATGTTCGTTCAAAGTGTGAATTCAAAATGTATTCATGGTGAGTTCAGAATGTTCATTTAAATTGTTTTCAAAAAAATTGTTCAATGCGTGTTGATGCTCACAACAGTACAAATACACTCAGACACAACAGCTGCACAATGCACTCCTTGACACCTCATCTCCCACACACACTCACACAGTGCCTCACTTGAGGTGCATAAACACACTGTGCCACACAAAACTGACTGGCTAACACAAAGACAGACAGGAGGCTCTGCCTGAAGGTTTGGCACTTTCCCCAAGTCATTAAGGACAACTTAAATCATTCCAGAATATAAAGTGCTCTTTAAAAATGAGCTAAAAAACGCTCCCAGCTGACTGCCTCTATAGTGAGTGTGTAACTGATGTTTGGAGCGTAAGAGCTTAGCGTGGAACCCCCCGATAAGCTGAACTGAGCTGTGAAAACACAGATTACATTTCTGTGGCTTTAAAGCATCCATCGCATGCCTGCGAGCTGAGCGGGTAATTAGTGCATCAAAAGCGCACAGCCTCACTTTGACCGAGGGCCAGGGTTTGATTCGGGGCCCTTCGCGCTTTTAGACAAGCGTGCTAATTCAACACGTCCTCCCACATGACAAACACACAAGCTGTTCACTTCCTCTCAATCACTCACCGACTGTCAGTCAGATTCTCTTACGCACTTGAGAAGGGTGAAGAGTTAATGTATATGAATATAAACCTCTCAGAATGAATCCTCATCATTTATTTCAATAAACAAAAAAGGCCTGTGGAGAATTCTTCTTTAGACACAGGGGAAAAATAATGATTTAACAAGTGTTAGGTCATTACGCTTATCAAAAAACATGATCTGTGGAGCTCTGTTGAAATAATAAACTGAGCTGAAAGCAGATATGACAGAACACTATTGTGACATAAAGCCTTGATAGACAGTATTTAATTTTTCCTGGATATTACATGCTCTAAGTTGTTTCATACTTGGGTTTTTATATCCTCAAATCTATTGTGCAGTATTGGCGTGGGGTATTTTTGTTGCTTGCAATTCTAATGTATTCTCAACATTGTAACAAGAGATATCATATCCATTAAAGGGATACTCCCCTTTTTTTGGAAATAGGCTCATTTTACTACTCCCCAGAGTTAAACATTTGGGTTTTACTGTTTTCAATGTATTCAGCCGATTTTTTGATATTTGGAAGAATATCAGTAACCAGACAGTTCTGGTCTCATTGACTTCCATAGTATATTTTTTTCCTACTATGGGAGTCAATGAGACCAGAAAATGTCTCGTTACTGATATTCTTCTAAATATCCGAAAATAGGCTGAATGGATTTGAAAACGGTAAAACTCAACTGTTTAACTCTGGGGAGTGGTAAAAGAGCCTATTTCCAAAAAAATAGTGGAGTATCCCTTTAAGGGTTTGCTTTTAGAATTATTAATTTAGCACTTTTATCCAAAAGACTAAGATGAGAAACAAAAAAATCTTCATGAGTAAACCAGAACAGTACAAAACTTAAACCAGAAATTACAGAACAGTAGAAACTGATTTACGGTTTATAAAACTCTTTGCATGCCGGATGTCTGTGACAGAATCCTGTGAGCATTTCCATCTGTGAGCACTTACAGTAATGTATGTAAAAACAGCGCAAAAACTACATCATAACAGCTCATACAACACAACAGACCTCAGGTGTTTACTAGAAAGCTACACATCAAGATTTTCAGTGCCCATGTGTGTTTGCATGTATACATGCATCATCACTCAAATATTTGGCGTTTGTATGATTTGTTTTGAATAAAATTAATATTTTTATTCAACAACAATTCACTGAACTGAGCAAAAGTGACAGTAAACACATTTATTACAGTATAGGTTACAATATTTCTATTCAAAGTCGGCATGAAATCAAATTTGACAAATCTTCTTTTGATATGTAATATTGTAGTGTTTATTATAAATGATTTATCTGTGCACTTCATTATTTAAAAAAAAATCATGTACTTTTATAATCTTTAATCAAATACATTACCCTTCCCTCCCCCATCAAAACAACCTCTCTTCTATTTCGGTCACGAGCAATGGCGAAGGGTTCTGGCCAGAACCGATGAGGACCGCCTCTTAGAGAATCGCATTCAAACCTGCCTCCATTTTGTTTGCAACACCCAACCTCCAACGATCAAATCAATTCCTGAAGGATCGAAACCAAGCCCTGCCCTACATTTTTTTCTAATTTCAGAAGCCATTTCACTCGGATATATACGCCACGACAAGGAAAAAATGACACTCAACTTCCGTTTCACAAGGACTTTAAAAAAGAACGTTGTTGTGTTGAACTTTCTATTTATCAAAGAATCGAAGTATCACAAAAATGTTAAGCAGCACAACTGTTTTCAACACTGATAATAATTAGAAATGTTTCTTGAGCAGCAACTCAGTATATTAGAATGACTTTTCACATGATAATGTGAAGACTTGAAATCAAAATTTTTATTTTAAAACAAAATCGCATTTTAAATGTAACACTATTTCACAATATTACGCTGTTTTTACTGTATTTTTGATCAAATAAATGCAGCCTTGGTTAACATTCAAGACTTTTTTCCAAAAACATTGGTGTGAAATGGTAAGAATGGTAAAGTATATATGTCCAAAGTTTCCAACATGTTCTTACAAATAGAGTAAAACCTGTTCGAACACTGACTTGACATGTGAAGGGATCTTGGCAAACAGATCTTCAAAAGTCAGTGTCCAATATGTGTGTGTGAGTGTGTGAATGAGGGTGGGACCGCTGGGACGCCTGATCTTTATGCAATGTACTTCAGATAAAAAGCTTGACATTTACTTCAAATATGTTTTTGTGTCTTATCGGTGATGTAATGTTTTCACTAGTTCAGACTACGCTGGTGAGAAAGGGAGAACTAATGTGAAAAGAAAAAGAGATTACAAGCATGAGAAAAAGTGTTGAGGTCCAAAAATGTGCAAAAGCAAACAAAAGCCAACTCAACAATTAATATAAATACATACAGATCTTTAAGGATCTTTAGAAGAGAAAAATGCATATCAACATGGCAGTAAAAATGCTTATTCTGTCATGTATTTCCTGATAGCTCTGAAATGTTTCTGACAAACAAAAATGAATGTTATAGCGTTGATGTTTTATGTACCAAAGAAATCCCTCAACAACCCAGAATCACTGCGCTAAGATGCTATTACACTTTACATTTCAAACTACAACCCATACCCTAAGCATAACAATGGTCTGGAGCCAGTGTAGACACAAACAGAGACAGCCGGTGTTATAAAACAAGGTGGGGGCTGTCTGGATGGTACGACTCACTATATATGAGAGGATAAAGCTCATTCTTCATGGTCTCTGATATAACAGACGCTAATAAATGTTAATGCATACATAACATGCTTTGTAGTTTCTGTCTGTGGCGTATTGCATCAGCGACACAAATGATATCTTGAGGGTGCCGAAGCCCACTGTGGTGTCAGAAAGAGAGACAGAACGGAGCTGTCAGTTCTACTCAGGCCTGTCTGTGATCAGAGTTTGTCTCACATGGTACTGATAAGACATTAGTTTTCACAGGCCTAAGAGCGTCCCACTTAAGATGCTATCCTCTCCCATTTGATCATCCCTCTCTTATAAGGAACAGATTTAACTTAATTCAGCCACTTTATCTCTCATTTCATGGATGTCTGCAGCCTTTGGGGTATGAAATTGTGAGAATAATTTCCATTTTGGTTGGTGGTGTGGGTGTGTTTGTCTGTATGGTTTATTCTTTAGATAAAAGTAAACTCATTCCCAAAATGAGGAACTTTTAAAGCAATCATCAAAATTGGATTTACCCTTTTGGCTAATTTCTGATCTTTAACCAACTCAACTAAGTTAACAGTTAATGTGTGTCCATGAGATAAATGCATAATGTCAGCGTTTCATTTTTTTATTAATCTGAGAGCAGAAATAGTTTACCCAAAATTTCATTTGAGAGTTACAGGAGTAAGAGTTTTTAGAGAATAGTGACTGAAATTTTTTATTTAGATTCATTCATGCTTTCTATTAAGTAGAAATCTCTCAGGTTTAAATAAAAATATCTTCCTTTGTGTTTCGAAAACGAACAAAAGTCTTATGTGTTTGGAACAAAATAATGATGAAAGAACCTTCGGTTTTAGGTGAATTAATCCTTTTTTTAATAATTTGAAAACTCAGAAGTTAGTGTTTAAATCAGTCTGATGGACACTGAATTAATTAGTTTAATCCAGAGTAGTCACTGAATAAAGTGAATAAAAAAATACCTAAACAATATTTAATTAAAAAACAAGGTTTTTTTATATGTAAGCAAAATAAACTAAAAATGTATCTAAATTAATCTGAATAAATGTAGCCTATAAAAATATGAATCAAATATAAATTGGATGAATGAAATCAAATAAAATCAATAACTGACATCTAACTGCAAACGGTGTGTAAAACATCTCATTTTGTTTTCCATAAAAAAAGCTATGTATAAGTATTTTGAACCACACAAGGGTGAGTAAATTTAGCCAGAAATGTAATTTTATCCTTTTAAGTGTCTTTTGCCATTGGCTGAGGGCTAAAGATAATCCACTTTGCCTCACAGACAAGAAGTAGTAAGTACAGTTAGCGTTCAGCTACTACTTGATATTATAGTGTACACACATACAAAAACAACCACATGAAAGACATACTATACAGCATTAACAGCCCTCAAAGCAATTTAAAAGACACATTAAAGCTCAAACTGTCAATAAAAGTAAATTAAAGTTCAGTCAAATAAAGACTTGCCACCTTGGGAATGCCAACCACATTGAATCATTTAGCGGGCCTTAAAGGGATAGTTCACTTTGAAATACATTTTTGATATGTTTTAGCTTACCTCAAGGGCATCCAAGATGTAGGTGTCTTTATTTCCACAGTATTTTCAATTTTGACATTTTTCAGTCATACACTGGAGGCTAAGGGGTCCACCAAAAAGCATGCACAGAGAAGTCAAAATTAAACATGATTAAATGACTCGGAAATGTGAGTACACATTGATGGCCTAAGACATCGAAACGAGCGGTTTGTGTGAGAAAACGAACAGTATTTATATCGTTTTTACCTCTTGTAATCATAGCCATGACAAAATGATCTGACGGCACGGGCACTTTGGTCTGCGCATGCGCCGAAAGTGATCGCTTGCACGCTGTACGTCACTCTTTGTTTATACAGAGATTTCGGAAGTTTTACCTTTCACTAAACATATTTAGATATACGGGAAACCGCAATGGAAGACGATTTCGGTATATCTAAAATATGTTTAGTAAAAGGTAAAACTTCCGAAATCTCCGCGTAAACATTGAGTGACGTCACACGCAAGTGATCACTTCTGGCGTAACATAGAACTGATTCAGTTCGGTTCAGTTGGACACTGCACAACTGATTCAGATCACTTGGACGTCAATGTGATTACACAAGGTAAAAATGATATAAATACTGTTCGTTTTCTCAACAAAAAACGTTCGTTTCGGTGTCTTAGGCCATCAATGTGTACTTACATTTACGAGTCATTAAATCATGTTTAATTTTGACTTCTCTGTGCATGCTTTTTGGTGGAACCCCTTAGCCTTCAGTGTATGACTGATAGACAAGCAACGGTTTGACTGAAAAATGTCAAAATTGAAAATACTGTGGAAACAAAGACACCTACATCTTGGATGCCCTTGAGGTAAGCTAAAACATATCAAAAAATAATTTCAAAGTGAACTATCCCTTTAAGAGTCCAACGACAATGTATAAACTACTGGGTCAGAGGGTACAGCTGGTTTAAACAACAGCTTGGAGAGCCCAATTTTGGCCAAATCACACAAGAGTCAAGACCTGGTGCAGTTCGGAGAGGACAGGAGACTCATGGCTGCTGGCTGGTCCTCTCGGTTACTCCCAGCACGACTCACAATGAGGCTCTGGCTGACACTCAGAGAATACAGCCAAACACACACACACACGCACACACACTCAGTCAGTCACAGAGCAAAGCAGCCAGAAACAGCATCCAAACACAGCTGAGACACACATTAATCAGACACTCACTCGCACACACGTATACATTCACAGTCTCACAATAGCCATCCATCCTGTTTCTTTTCTTTTGTCTTCTCCACAAGTTGTTCTCCTGACATTGGGACATGATTTACAAACAGAAACGAGGAGTCAAAGTCAAAGTGATATGTAAGCTGTAGCCAGGGCAGGACATTAGTTTTGAGGTGGTCTCCTTGTGTGAGCCTCTGTAAACATTAAATAACAAACATGGCTACCTCACAGACCCCAAACACTTGTGAATCATTTCTCATTCCAGATCATATCTAGTTCTGCACCGTGAACAGTGTCGGGGAATAGAGTAGAGACGCAGCTATTTTTTAATTTACTTTTCTTCTCAGCAGTGCGACAGCAGTTTCCAAAATAGTGTTGCTTTTTCCAGCAACATTTTCCAAAGAGTAGCATGATGAAATGCTACATGGCTGCTTTTGTCACACTGTGTTGTGGAAACTAAATGAGCAAATATATTCTCTCTGAAGAAATTGAAGCTTATTTGTTTAAAAAAAAAATGCAGTCCCTATGCAATATTTTTACAAATATAATGATATAAATGATTGGGTCAGATTCCGTTAAATGCTGCCTTTATATTGGAGTGTTATTATTAACTTGGTTTTAACTGCATATTTACGTGTTTTATTTAGTATAGGCCTTTATCACACTTTGAAAAATATAACTTCCACGGTAGCCTACATGAATGGCAGTTGAGTTCCCATAGCATGGTATTGTTGTGATTTATTGATGTACAGTTCATCACAGATACTTCATCTAAACACATTAATCGGGTATGATGAAAAATAGTGCCATGTTATTCAGGCGCTTTTCATTATTTAAACAGGAGCACTACTTCAGAGTCCTACTTTCTTATTTAAGAAATGCAAGAATAGAATACACATATATGAATTATAAAGACTGTACAAATTGAATCATAGTAAATATGCTGCAATAATAAAAACAATAACATTAAAAATAAATTTCTGATTGTATTCCAATTATTCCCTCATCAGCCTGACTGTGACAACATCGGCAGTGACAACATCGGCAATGCCGACGATCGCTTCACTCACATAATGTTGCACATTGAAATGGAAGATTACACATTTGGTAGGGTATGTAAGGCTATGTAAACGTTTGCAATATTAATGTTTTTGTCAAGTTCAATTAAAGCTACACTGTGTGATTTTTACCCCATCTAGCAGTGAAAAGGTATATGACTATCCAGTGAATATTAGTTTCTGTTACTCTCAATTCCGATTTCATTTTAACTCCTACGGTGGCCAATGTAGTCCAAGATTAACATGGCTTCCACTTCGACCTCGTCCATGAGTGTTAACTCAAACGTAAACGCGAAAGCCAAAGCTTGAATTAACGGGTATGTCCCTCTTTGGCTAATGTACTTTTAAGATGGAGGGGCAACATGGTGACTGACATTAGAACCCCTTACCCGTATGTATTTTCAATGGCATATAATACACTCACGAGAATACTTTATTACTTGAACGAAGTAAAAATACATTAATGAGCACATATATTTTTGAAAGAATATATGAATAAAATAAAAGAGTTACAGAGTGTAGCTTTAAAGGTGGCATATGTAATAATTGAGGTCAAAATATACAGAAAATGAGCTACATGCATCAAAAGAATGAGAAGAAATAAGTGCAATGATGTCATTAAAAAACTGACAAGTTATATTGCTGCCGAGATATAAACCTAAATTAGCATGCTAAATTACTATCCCCGGCCCGTCAGGTGTCGTAATACCAGTTTCAGCCATGGGAGGCGGTATGTGGGCGGGCAACATAAACACCAGCCAAACTGCAATAGACGAGTAACTCGCGCGGCTTGTGTGTGTACTTGAACCTGATGTCAGTCGTGTGGAAATACAGCCCACTACTACATTTCAGTTCAGGAAAGAGTTCAAAAAATGATTGGTCGACATTATGCATGAGGAATACATTTTGGTAGGTTCTATCATACTGTATCTTTCAACAGTGTTCGTGTTCTTTTTCCATTAGCTAGTAGAGATGATCGGTTCACGTGCGCTAGGGATCTGTGGTGTAACATGTACAAGTGCCAAAAAGTTGTTTTTTTTAAATTGCGTAATAAAATTGACAGAATCTGAGAGCTTAACTAACCTGCTTGCTAAGTGTCAATTGCGTGTCTCACGGTGAATTCGTGTGAGTTGGCAGCTCTGAATGGCGCTAGCTTGATCAACATCAGCGAATGCTGTCTGTCAAATTAATTCAAACTAACAATAAAAGTGTAATATGAACAAAACGAATACCGTAAGCTTAAAATAATAGCCCAGGGTTTTATTTTCCCATATCGTTGAAATGCACCAGCTTGTTTTTGAGACAGGCGTCTATGAAACGGTCTTCATCATTTAGTGTTGAGATGTTGTTCATTGAGTCTCTGATCTCTAAAAATCTCCAAATGCTCCACGGTTTTCCAACCTTTTACTATCGTGTCAAATGATTTGACAGAAAAAGAGCAAAACAGCGCTCGTTTGTGTTGTTTGAAGACGTGAGAGTGCGCGCGGCCGCGGTACAACTCACTTTCTGGAGGTATACTGCCCCCATCTGGTATGAAAAATGGAATATGTTTTGATTTTTAGTTCCAGATGGCATCTTTAAGGCCGGATGCGTTCTCTACCTGATAAACACTCTTCTAATCGCACAAATGTGTTTCATAACCAGATAATTAATGTAGCAAACCATACATTTTCAAAAGAGTAGCTTGTTTATAAGTTGAGCTTCAAATTTGGGAAACTTAAAGTAGATTCCCCAACACTGAAAAAGCATAGAGCACAACATAGAGATTCCTTCTTCACAACTGCATGTTGTTCAGGCTACAACTACTGTACCATCTCTAGTCAGTCTTACCTTCCTCACACTGAGATCCGCTGTATCCAGGACAACATTTCCACTCCAGAGAGGTGATGGTGCGGTACACAACTTTATAGGATGGCCGGACCACAGTGCGATAGCTGCAACACACACGCATAAAGTGTAAGTCTTTACGAAAGTATGTTACCAAATGACTCATAAGACAGCATAGGTTCTTAAAAAACAGAGGTTCCTAAAATGATTTAAAACCCTAAGTGAATGTGTGCTGATGATAAACTCACCTTCCCCCATTGCAACCCTGAGGCCACCTGCAAGTCTGGTAGACTCTCTGGAGTGTGGTGCCATTCTGTACCTGACAAGTCACAGTCTTTGTCACCGTCTGAGGGCACCAGTTTCTAAAGAGAGATAAATATGAAAATCAGAGCAATCTAATTGAATTTGATGGTTCTGATGACATTGAGAATAAGAACACACACACACACTTAGGTGGCCATGAAATGATCTAATCCAACGCACACTGTAAAAGTGATCAATGTTTCGTTGGACGATCGCACTTCAACAGTCTAACCGTCTCTTTTGAAAACTCTTTATGGTGTTTACACAGATTAAATGACCCGTATGCCCGGCAGGAGAGCATTGTCAGTGCTGTTTACTTTGCAGCCTTTCTCTAGCAAATCACATCCGCCCATTTTTATTCTTTCCGCAGCACTACAAGCAGGTCAAGTCACGGAGTGGGTCACTGCCCCACATGTGTGAGCGTGTGGGCTCCTCATCTAGATTTAAGACAGCTTTTAGAAACCTGAGCCAAAACCGGAGCAGAGGCACAGTCCCTGGGAGAAAGAGTGGCTCTTTTGTGCTGCTTTTTATCAGTGCTTCACCTCACACAGCTTGAAAAGCCGAGAAACACTTCACACAGCTTGAAAAGCGACTGCTGGACAAATCCCTGAATCAGGCGCCCATATATTTTAATCCAATATTAAAAGGAAAAAGTAACATTAACCCAAACAATGTCTCAAAAGGTCTTTGAAAAGTGGACAGTCTACTACAGGAAAGATTTGACTGTGTTTTGAAAGGCTTATTTAGAGTAATATGTTCCTGCCCTAAAACATGCTATATAGGGCATCTTCGTGACAGCAATGTAATGAAGAAATCCACTTAAGGTATGATTTCAGTCATATTTCAGTCTCATTATTGAGCGGAAAATGCAAACGAGAGAAAACAAGCCTGGAAGACAAAAGTCATCTGGAAAGTTTTCTACGGTAATCACTAACTACATAATGTGGAACCTTCTAATTGGGAAGCCAGTGGCAAATCCAGCCCTGATGAGGAGCAGACTAGAGTCAGGACAGACGAGAGGCGGAAAGTAACACAGAGAACCAAAACAAAGCTGCACGGCCCAAGCCCAGGATCTCGGCATATGCCAGAAGTCACAAAAGAAAGGAATGAACGTGGGTTTGAAGAGAAACACCAATCAGATCTCTTTCCCCCTGAGCTCCCTCATGATTTTTACACGGAATGGCTAGAAACAAAGGGCCATTGATAAGTTCACCTCAAACAGACCTTTGTATGAACCATTATGCCTCAAGTTGAGCAAACATAAGTCAAAGAGATGTGGAGCAGAATTCAAAGAGAGTTAATGCATGTGTAACATATGGAGGTCATTATATCTACTATACTTCAGTGGTTATTATCAATGGCTCAGCTTATGCACAGCTATGATCACACATCAAGAGAACAGGACAGAGGGCCACATGCTCAATAATCAGCATCAATCTGCCTATTAGTGTAGATTATCTGTCTGTAGATTTCAGGGATTGATGGGTTTGTGTTCTCAAACACACTTAAACATTGCTGTATAATGATGTGCATGTATCTACAAAACTATATATTTAAAAAAAATCTGTTTAAGAACAACATTTGTGGCAAGACAAAAAATACAAGGTGACAGTGCAATTGAAAAGTAATTAATTTAAGAATGGGTATCACCTAGCAGATTAGACAGGTCAAAGATGAATCTGTAAGATGAAAATGAATATATACATACAGTACTATGAAGTTGTAACCAGAAGCAACATGGGTCTAACATGGAATGCTCACACTTAACATCTCTTGTATGTGCCGTTTCCCAGCCCTTTCCCAGAACCTGCTAAAACTGTGGCCCACAGAACCAGCCCTCAAATATGCCAGATATTTCCAAAGCCTATATGTATTTTAGGGGGTTTCCATGCCCAGCTCTGAGACAAGGGCCTCCGGGACACAGAATCTGGAATTGAACTGGGGTGACCACAGGCTTATCCGGTCACTACCTGCCCAACTGTTCTGGCCCAGCCAACAAACACACACAAACACAGAAGCCAGTCTGGTCACAGCTGAAGACCATGGGGCTATTTCTGTGATCTGCTTGCTATTGAATTTAGAACCACAAATCATACCCTTGCCCTACTCTAGGAAACACAGGAATGCATAATCAAACTCTACCATAAATACAACTGCACAAAAAAACATTACTACAAATAATTGACCCAAGCAGGCCATATTTTTGATTAAATTTGAGAGCTGGATCACTACCACATAGGCACTCCAAGGGATTGAAACGTGATGGCCCAGAAAGTAATTGAAAAAAATGTTTAAATATTCTCGTGACTACAGTGGCTCAACTATAAGTTTATCAAGCAACGAGAATGACAAGGCCTGAGACGAGAGTTCAAGAGATTTCCACGACGCATGTACGAAAACTGAACAAGGAGTAGAGTCGTGGAAATCTCTTGAAACTCTCGTCTCAGGCCTACAAGGGAAGAAAAGAAATAGTCGAATAAAGTCGTTATTTTTGTTGTTGTTCTTTCGCACAAAAAGTGTTCTCGTCGGTTGATTAACTTATAGTTTAGGCACTGTAGTCACATGGAATATTTCTGGGCCGTCAAGTTTAATTAATTTGTTTTGTTTTTTTAAAGCTACACTGTGTAACTCTTAGTTTATTCTTTAGCTAAAAACACTTAGTTCTTTCAAAATATATGTGCTCATTAATGCATATTTACTTCGTTCAAGTAATAAAGTATTCTCGTGAGTGTATAATATGCCATTGAAAATACATACGGGTAAGGGGTTCTAATGTCGGTCGCCATGTTGCCCCTCCATCTTGAAAGTACATTAGCTAAAGAGCTTCGCCTTTCGCGTTTACGTTTGAGTTAACACTCATGGACGAGGTCGAACTGGAAGCCATGTTAATCTTGGACTACATTGGCCACCGTAGGAGTTAAAACGAAATCGGAATTGAGAGGAACAGAAACTAATATTCATTGGATGGTCATATACCTTTTCACCGCTAGATGGGGGTAAAAATCACACAGTGTAGCTTTAAAGAATTAAAGTCATATGGAATGAGCATAAGTAAATGATGGCAGAAATTTTATTCTTTGCAGTTTAATTTTGGGGTGAACTGTATTGGAACAGTCACATCACCTCTGTGTCAACACACCAAATCCTGTTAATTCTTATTTAGTATAAACTATCATCTACAATTGTTCCCATATTTTACCATGATTTCAGTTACTCTAAACTCCAACCAACTGACTCTGTCCATTTAGGATCATTTTAGCCAGCAAAATACTACTACATAGGTTGAATAGACACAGAAATGAGCTGAACTTCCAAATAGTAGGAGTAGGCGTGGGCATGCAGATAAAGATCGGCGGCACAGTCATCAGAAAACAGTTCCCACACATCCAGCTAAGTGAACAGGGCGATTTGTTTGAATTGTCCCATGCCACCCCCCACCCACCTCATCTGATCCTGACTTCATTTGGTACTTCCCCAACAGTAGGCCTACCTTCAATTAGCCCCTTGAATTTAAAACACACAACTATGTAAAAATTCAGGCAAAATGCCCTCTCCATTTTAGAGAAACACCACACAGTGCATGGTATTCTCTGGATGTTCATGAAAACTAGATTCTGGTAACAGTCCAGCTCCATATGAACTAATGAGAGGATATATAGGGAACACACAGAACAAAAGCCTTTCAATGGGAAATGACCCCTCGCCTGCTTTCTGAACAGAAAGATGGAGGCACAGCCAACTAAACTCTGCTTTGATCCAGATTTAAAGCTTGAGGCAAGGAGGGACAGAGGGTTAAAAAAGGGAGGAGCAGTACTTATAGACCATTATTCCAGTAATCTAAAATCTTTCCTTCACAAAGCGTTTATGAGGGGTCATTATGCAAACCAGTTATCAACACACTCTCTAATTCTTACTACTTGTTTTTGTGCCTTAAAAATATTTAAAAAATAAGAATAGAATATAACCCATAGAATATTGTTTTCCACTTGTTTACATGTCGGGGACTATATCATCCAGTGAAAGGATGTGTATGAATGCATTTGTTTACTAAAATAACAGGGCTACTAATTTAACAGTGCAATTTAGATTTTGTAATAAATAAATTTAGTGCACTTTAAATAAATAAATGGGAATAAAAAATAGCACATTAATTTAGTGCACTTTAAGATTAAGACACATTGCACTGAAAGCTTCATTGCAACAAACTGCTTCTAGCTTCATTCTCTCAGATATGTGGTAGGTAATGAAACTCAAGTTAAAAGGTGCGAATGCTTTCAACAGCCCAGCAATGCTACATTTCACTGGCATTAACATGCACTTGGCCAACAGATCGAAAGCCTGACTCTCTTCCTCACATACACACATGGGACCAGAAACCTAATAAATAACTCTGCATTGTGCACAGATCATAGCACAGACTGTAAGGGGGAGACAACTCAAATCAGAAAGAGATGGCAAGAGTCACACAGAGCTGGACTGAGTGCAACTCAGCGAGCAGCAAACAAGGCAAAGCCATAAAATAAAAAGCAGCACAACGCACACATGCATTCAGGCTAGAGGAACAATCATCAAACTGTCTTGTTTTAGACAAAATGAAAAGCAGCATGCTTCATTTAAAGCATGAATGCTAGCTTTCAACACACAACGCGTGAGACAACGCTGAGACTCTAATGTTGACTCCCGCAATGTAGCACAGACTAGAAACATTATTGACTCTGGAGGCAAATAAATTAAGTTTGAACAAGAAGACAATAGAGAGTTGTGGCAGCTGGACAGGAGGGTTGGAAAGAGAGCATTTCATCATCGGGTCAGTAATGAAGCCCTCCTGGGATGCACTAGGGGGGTAAGATAACCCAATTAGGCCGCGTTCATGACGTCCGAACGATATAGGCAAAACAGTGAGCGACAAAGAAGATTAATGACCTGCTGAAAGAAAGCATCAAAAAGTACTAAAAGAGAGAAAGAACGACAAAGCAAAAATTAACAAGTACCCTTTTCTGTCCCTGAGATTTGCTCAAGACTGGTTCAAAGGACAGGTCAAAGGCCAAGGCGGGAGACAGTCCTTCTCCAAAGTCAGATTTAAGGACCAGTCTCAAGGGAAAACAGCCCTGAAGCGAATGCTATGGATGAGTGAGACTCCACATAGAAACACCCATAGATCATAAAGATGATCAGTGCATTCTTCCCTAAGAATCTCTATCCTCACACTGAAACTGATTCCTTGATTGATTGATGTGAGTGTCATGCTCTTCACCCCATGTGACAATCTTTATTTATATCTGATATCAAATCAGGGTTTCTTTTCAGTTTAGAAGATTTTTATTTCTAAAACAGTGGCCAGATTCACAAAACATTTTCAAGAATAAAATTCTTCTTAAAGGAGCTATATAAGAATTTTTATCGCAAATGAGTGAACAGCTTGCAACGAAAGTGAAAAGACAAGACCTTCCTCAACTTCCTAGGCTGTCTATGAAAGCCTGTAGACTGATTTGTATGTGAAGGATTCAGGAAAGTCAAAAGGATGTGACGTTCACGCACACTCCAGAGAGCCTTTTTTTCCATTCAATGACACATGATATGAATGCTTATACAATGTCCAGCACAATGCTGAAAGAGCTATTCTGTACAGTAATGTCAATGTGGCATGCAAAAAAATTGAATAATTCAAACAGTTAATCTCACATAGATCAGATCAACAGTCTATAGATAGACTCTTTGAACATACTTTAGAATCAAACTATAATAAGTGTAATTTGAATTGCCTCATCTGTCTACAACGTGATGCCAGAGAATTGCAAGGCTAGTGCAAACATATCCATATTGCTATGATCAGATGCTTTCTTAAAGGGATACACCACTTTTTTTGAAAATAGGCTCATTTTACAACTCCCCCAGAGTTAAAATGTTGAGTTTTACCGTTTTTGAATCCATTCAGTCGATCTCCGGTTCTCTGGTACCACTTTTAGCATAGCTTAGCATACATCATTGAAGTGGACAAGACCATTAGCATTTCTCAAAAAAGAAAAAAAAATTTAATGACCAAGGAGTTTCAATATTTTTCCTATTTAAAACTTGACTCTTCTGTAGTTACATGGTGCACTAAGACTGACAGAAAATGTAAAGTTGCGATTTTCTAGGCTGGTATGGCTAGGAACTATACTCTAATTCCTGTGTGATAATCAAGAAACTTACTGCCGTACCATGAGTGCAGCAGGCGCAATGATTTGACACAGTGCCTGAAAATAGGCTAATGCTAATATAGGCGCTGCGTCAGAATCATTTACACCTACTGTAAGTTTTAAATAGGAAAAATATCGAAACATCATTTATTGTCATTTATTTTTTTTGTTGATAAATGCTAATGGTCTTGTCCACTTCAATGATGTATGCTAAGCTATGCTAAAAGTGGCACCGCCAGAACCAAGATCGGCTGAATGGATTCCATAGACACTAGACGTCACCTTGGCTATGGCAGTTCATTGGAACAAATGCGTCAATAGAGCCGCCATCTTAGAACAGGGGAGCCCCTCCACTTTAATGCATCAGCGTCAATGTAGACTCAGGTCTAACGGAAATAAAAATAAATCATCTTGAATGCGCTTTATCTTGTTTTTTGGTTTGTTCCAACGGTCAGACATGTATTTATCATTGATTACAGAAAAAAAAAATTCTTCTAGTTCAGAATATATCCGTGAACATCATACACTGCACAAAAGTCCACCACCATCAATGAATTCGAAGTAAAGGCAGAGATAGCAGCGTTACCTAGCTACTTCCTATGACAAGACCCCTGTTCCAAGATGGCGGCGGTTTTGACGCATGCTTAGAACCCCAAGGTGAGGTCTAGTGTATATGTCTATGAATGGATTCAAAAACGGTAAAACTCAACAGATATTCTAAAATAAGCTTACTTCCAAAAAAAAAAGTGGAGTTTCCCTTTAACTACCGTTTTCTCACCACTTTCATTTCTATACTGTGTTTGTTATTGAGAGAAAAGAACGCATCACATATTATTAATCTAAACTCTCAGCAGTGTGGCGGCATCAGGACTTTTGTAAAAAAGCATATTGCTGCAAAGTTGTTTTTACTTAAAGAACGAAAAAAGAACTTTGTATATCGTGAGTATATCAGCGCTTTGAAGTCTCTTGTACTCAACTTATCTCAAATAAAAATGCCCTCTTCCTTTTCAATTTGCAGATGCAGAACTTACGACTTACAATGCAGAGAATAAAAATGACGTAAACAAAAACATCTAATGTGTATAACCAATAGAGCAATACTTAAGCATCAAAGTGTCAGGCAAAATGAGGGTGGAGGTATGCTTGTTGGTGTTGATGGGTCAGCAGCTAAAGGTCCCTCTGGGGCCCCGAGTCTCACACTCCCACCCTGAGTGCTGCTCTCCAGGGCAGTGAAGCCGAGCAGAACAGGAAATAGCTGCTGACTTAACCCCCAACTGTGTTCGGCTTCACCGGCCCCTAATTCAGACAGATATTCTAGAGGTTTTTTTTTTCCTCAGGACATTTATATTTCAGGAATTGTCTTTGTCACATGCAAAATGGTTTAGGGTAAAGGTTAGGATGTGGATCAGGGTTAATTATGATTTATGGTAAGAGTTCATATGCCTGTTGTGTTCAGCCTCTCTTGATGCTTTCGAAAGTAGAACAAACTGTGCTCTAGCATGGGAAACTAAGTTCTGTATCCATCATCATGGACTGGTGTCTATACAGAACGGTTCAAATGTGCAGTTTTAATCTATGTACATTAGTATTGTACAAAGCTGTACTACAATAAAGGCATGACACAATGTGTAATCGAATGTGTGAAGGATTAAACAGTGATGCTTATCCAAGGCATCTCAAAGATGTCTGTGACCCCTCCTCTCTGCATCATCACACAGCAGTGCAATAAACTTCCCTCTCGCAGCATGCAGACGATGCAGCTGGATGTGTTTAGTAAACACCGTCTGTTTCATCAGTCTGTGACCGACGGGAGGAGGGGTGAGAGATCAAACCTTCAGCACAGAGAGCAAAGACTCCTCCACACCTGCGTACTTCAGACACATCCCACCCACAACAACTCTAAGCCATTTACCCAAACAGAGTAAATATTTGTATGAAGATACAAGGGTCAGATCAAGGCCATAAACTGTTGTCACAGGTCAGTCACAGGGATGCAGTCTGGATAGAAGTTGGAGGGTTTACATGTTGAATGTTTTGTCTAATTTCTCACCTTGTTATGTCTCAAAAAAGCCTCATCATCCACATGCACTAGACGAGGGCAATGAGAAAGATTATATACTGATTTAAAAAAAGCACTGCTGATTATGTCTGATTTAGCATTTGCTTAAGAGATACAAACCTGTTAGTAAGACTTTGAAAACGTGGGAATCATTCAAAAGCTCTCTGGGTGAGTTGAAGTTGTCTGAGAAAAGTGATGCCAATCTATTTTTCTGCATGTTTTAACTGGAATAAACCATAAGACAAACATCCCGACAGAAGAGATGGGTGTTTCCTCATCTCAGGAAAGAGGGAAACAGACTGTCCGACTCACAACAGGGCTAGTTGATAGCAGAGAAATCAGCATTATTATTGTAAGATCCACAATCTCTGTGGACAACTGATAAATAGATTATCCTCACAGTGTATCAATCTTATTTTTTATTATTTTCTATAGCTACAGTAAATGTAGTAATTTGCTAATTATCATTAAACTCTGCTGTGTTTCCTGTTGGAAATATCTTAAACAATTTTTAAAAACATGCAGCTTGTTTCTAGCTGCTTTCAAGCTGGTCTAGCTGGCTTAAAGATGGTCAGCTACTTGACCAGTCCCCATGTTTCAGAAACCAACTTGACCATAGCTGGTTTATTCTGGTGTGCTAACTAGGATCAATTAATTTGACCAGCAAAAAACAAACAACTGACAAGCTTAAACTGGATTTTCAAACTGGTAAATTCAACAAACATTGAAGTAGGCTAATATGAATTTACTGGTCTCAGCTCATTACAGACAGACAATGTTACGTTTTTGTGGATATTTTAACTCACTCTGTACGGGAAAAAAAGCCAAACATTTGTAGGCTAGTAGGCTAAACATTACTCAAAGCAATATAAAACTTCAACTGACAACTGCATGTTATTTCTGTTATGTCACTTCTGTTATGTCAGAATAAAACCGTACCTTTTCGACAGATCTTTGAGGAGTGCTGTCCCGGTCTGGTATTTGTAAACTCCGGGTCCCCACGTTCCCTGGACGCATGTCAGCCACAGTGTCAGCAGCAGCAGCGTCCACAAGAGGAAAGCGCTCCGGTGAACCGGAGACACCGAGCGCCCGTCACGCGCTCCCATTTCAGCCGCGTCAACTATACGGAGGACCTACTCAGCAAAAAAAAAAAAACTTCTAATATTGACCCACTTATCTTGCAAGTGCAATTGTGACTAAAGGACAAATATAAGACTCGGCAAGACTAATTTCTGAACTGAGGTTTTCTTTTACGAGGATTAAAATAATAAAAGTCTTGTTTATGTGCACTCCTGCGTCTCAAACACGAGAGTTAAAGTTTCAGAGGATTGTCATCGGCAGACCCCGCCACAAATAAATATCCTCGCAAAGTTTGCTCGCAAACCGCAAGACAAATGTTTCTTAGCAGCCACACAAACCGGTCCCGCCTCACTCCTCCATCTCCGTCTCTCTGTAGGTAGGCTACGTTACGGTATATTTCTTGACTACATCAACACAATGGCCAAGAAAGCGGTTTTATAGTCGCATTGAGTCCCACAGCCTGTGTAGTTTTTTTTTCACCCAGCCCAGTTCCCTCTTTCTCTCTCTGTCCTCTCATGCAGCACTCCCCCTTTCCTGCTCTTCCAGTGAAAACTTTTAGACATTAAACAAATGGATTTATGGTGTCCTTGTTTAAGAAGCAGTTAATAAATGCAGTCAGAGGAGGCTAATAAGCAAATCCACAGCCAAAAGAAATCTCAGCTGTTTCTCTAAGCAACATAGATCACAATAATATTTCTCAAAATGACCACCATGGTTGTCAATTCAAAAGTTACTATGAATCTGACATGAATATGTCTTCTTCCAAGCTATCCACATTCATTTTTAATTTTAAGCATCTCTTATGTGGACATTGATTGTTTCACTGGTGTTTTTTTATGTATTGTATTTATACACACTCACCTAAAGGATTATTAGGAACACCATACTAATACTGTGTTTGACCCCCTTTCACCTTCAGAACTGCCTTAATTGTGGCATTGACTCAACAAGATGCTGAAAGCATTCTTTAGAAATGTTGGCCCATATTGATAGGATAGCATCTTGCAGTTGGTGGAGATTTGTGGGATGCACATCCAGGGCACAAAGTGCCCGTTCCACCACATCCCAAAGATGCTCTATTGGGTTGAGATCTGGTGACTGTGGGGACCATTTTAGTACAGTGAACTCACTGTCATGTTCAAGAAACCAATTTGAAATGATTCGAGATTTGTGACATGGTGCATTATCCTGCTGGAAGTAGCCATCAGAGGATGGGTACATGGTGGCCATAAAGGGATGGACATGGTCAAAAACGATCCTCAGGTATAAGCCGTGGCATTTAAACGATGCCCAATTGGCACTAAGGGGCCTAAAGTGTGCCAAGTAAACATCCCCCACACCATTACACCACCACCAGCCTGCACAGTGGTAACAAGGCATGATGGATCCATGTTCTCATTCTGTTTACGCCAAATTCTGACTCTACTATCTGAATGTCTCAACAGAAATTGAGACTCATCAGACCAGCAAACATTTTTCCAGTCTTCCACTGTCTAATTTTGGTGAGCTCTTGCAAATTGTAGCCTCTTTTTCCTATTTGTAGTGGAGATGAGTGGTACCCGGTGGGGTCTCCTGCTGTTGTAGCCCATCCACCTCAAGGATGTGAGCTTCACAAATGCTTTTCTGCATACCTTGAAATGGTTGTATGTAAAAATCCCAGTAACTGAGCAGATTGTGAAATAATCAGACCGGCCCGTCTGGCACCAACAACCATGCCACACTCAACCATGCCGCAGATCTTGTCTAATCACCACTACCACAAACAACTCTGATATATTAATTATATATATTTTTAATTTAAAACAACCCAAACACACCTATATTTTGGATGCTGTAAATAATAAATCAACTGCATGGCTGATTCCAAGTGATCCAAGTGGACTTAGGATGTTCCAATTCAGCCAATTGCAGTTTCCACCAGTAGTGGGCACTTGTGCAATGTAAGCAATGACGTACATCAGAGTGAACAAGACAGAGGGAAGTTAGCGAGTGAAGGGCATGACAATCGTGGCCTTTGTTCATCAACGCCTATCATAGCTATGCTGGTCGCCGTCCCAATACTTTGATCCCTAAGATCAGTCTTTTTATATTGATTATATTTACAAAGCTCTGGTTAAGAACTCACCTAGCTTCCGTCTTAATGTTCTGCGGTATTTCCCGAATTTCAAAATGCATCAGTACATATAATCAATCAATACAATTGACACTTAAAAAAAATAATTGCTATTTTATCAAAAAAAAAGAATACTTAATCAAAATACATTTATTAAAATTGCATCAACACATTCAATCAATCAATGCAATACAAAATTTTCGAAAAGAATCGCTACTTTTTCAAAAAACAATTGATACTTTTCGAAAAGAATCGTAAAATTTTTCGAAAAGAATTACAAAACTCAGCTTAACGACTCAATGGCATCCAGAAGGGGCCAAGAGGAGAGAGTGATACAGAACGAGAACCGCAAGAACATTCTAACCTTTCCTCTTTCCTCTAAAAAAGGGGAACAGGGGTTTCTGAAAACCGCGAAACTGTGGTCCACGTCCAAGCTAAACACCTGGCTCAGCAGGCAGTATGAACTCCAGCCCACTCATCTATATCTGAGGTCGAGGTGACTACGCTCAGCGGACCCCCTGACAGCCAGAGAAATAAGCAAAGCACAGAGCAGGGGCATCAATTACACGGGCGGCCAAGAGCTGCAGGTGTTGAGAGGATGCCACTTGTCTTAGTTTGACAGGTTTGACTGTTTGAGTAAAATGAAGCTCAAAAATGATCTGGCATTATGTTAGGTTTTTACATTGGAAAGAAGATTGGTATTGCATCCTGTTTTATTGAACAGGCTTCCTTGTGCCAAATCTGAAAGAAAAAGAAAGCAAGAACGTTACAATGAGATGATGTGTGACATGTAAGATCCATGGCATTTAGAGAGCAGCAGGTGCAAAGTCATGCCATGCAGGCACTGGAGCATTTCAGGGTTAATATAAATCCCTGCTGTGGAAGGCGGCTGAAAATGATCTTGGCTTCAATAGAATTAAGGAGAGAGACCGGTGGTGATGGTGGGAGTTTTTGCATTAACAACCGCTTATCTTTATCTACTGAGAAATGAAAGCTTAATCGACAGTTCTTGAGGCAAAATAATGTTGATAACAAAATGCAAAATGTAAATTACCACCCAGCTCAAATCTGCTAAATGCAATAAGGCATGAAGATGTTCATCATGGTTTTCTGTAAAGATGCTTTGAAACAATGTATATTGTGAAAAGTGCTATAGACGTAAATTTGTCTTGACTTAAAAATGTTACAGTATCTCTATTTCTTAAAAAAGCAAGTAATCTTGAATTACAATGAGACAATTATGATCAAAGTGAATGGAATCTATACATGAAGAGTTCAGATGCAAAAGCCTCTAAGTGCCTTTTGAAATTTTCTTCTAAAATGATTTTTTTTTATCAAGCTTGTATATTTAAGTTCAGTAATTTCACTTAAATGGCAATGAAGATTACCTATTAATTGTCATTTAAGTGAAATTACTGAACTTAAATATACAAGCTTGATAAAAATGGTCATTTTAGAAGAAAATTTCAAATGGCATTTAGAGGCTTTTGCATATTAAACTCTTTCACATGTTAAAATTGAGACTTAAGCAACATGCATGCATGAATTTTATATGAAAAAAATATCACTTGCTATTCTTTACTGTGAAAAGTCTTATCCAATTGTACAACTTCTTTGCAAAGACAAAGTAATGCCCTAAAATGACCAACTTTTCAGCATCAAATAAAGTTGTGATATTAAATTATGTTCTTCCCTATTGTGATGTATATGTGATGAGACATTACTGGAAAAGGCTCTATCCATTAACAATTAGGTTGTATATCCAGTAAGCAACTCACAGTAACACTGTTTTCTGTCAAACAACCCCACTGAAAAGTAAGCTTGACTTTGAACATGGAATCTTCTAGGCTAAAAGATGACTTACCATTCCAGCTAAAGAGTGTTTCAGCGCTTCTTTTCATCCAAGTGTAAACACTCTTTATAGCCTTACATTGATTGTGTAAACTTTTAAAAGTGCCCCCAATGAACACTCCTTGTGGTCACCTCTATTGTTAATGGAGTTCCTGGAGCAAACATTGAGCACTTGTTCCCACTTAAAACATTCCCAAAGCAAGGATTTGCTGAAGAGAGGGGACTTTGTTCTATGGCAAAGCTGCTAAATATGTTCTACAAATGTGTTGGAAAGATTTTGTCCTACTTAATGATAAATCAGCTCACCTGACCATAATTAATCTATTTAAAGAAAAGAATCAGCCAGACTCAGACAAAAGAGTAGAGTAATAAAAAAAAGGTGGAGATATCCCAGGTGCAAAAGCTCCTTTCTGCTCTATTTGTTACAGATAAAAATTTTCCAGACTCTTCCTTTTTCATGGGCAAACTATAAGCCTTCAGACGCAGGAAATATATATCACGTTCTATAAGAATGGGTCAAATTCCTCTGGTGACCCAAAGGTTATGAAAAATGTGACATGTGCCAAACCAAAAGCATAAACATATGCAGATCGGACATGAAAAGACAAGTTTCTTAAATTTATGCTCTCATACCTATATCCTGTACGTATATGCAGCACATACGATTAGAGTCTGTCCACCCTGAACCTGACTGATGTGCTTTTTTTCTTTGAGGTTTTGTTGGAGAAATGTTCTGTTGAGGAGCACCATGAGTGAAGGGTCTGAGGGAAGCTGGTACGGATGACTGTCTGAAACATAAAGAGAAAGAATTGTTAGGACTGTAATTAAGGAAACACAAAGCATCCCCTCTTTCTTCCTCCCCCTGCGGTTCTGAAGTCTCATGGGTGTTAGAAATGTCATGTGAAATCAAATAGACAGAAGACTTAATTAGATCTATCCTCTGAGATTACATATATCAGGGCCTGGAGACTGAAGAGGGATCGGGGTGAGACGGGGTGTATGAGCGGAGCTGGCAGGTATCCAGACGTCAGGCAGACAGACAGCCTCAAAGTTTAGGCCACAGGACACAAGTCTGGAGTTTGCTGCCTTCTAGTGGTGAACAACATAATGCAATTTAACTGTATTTCTATTTTGAAAATTAAAAACATTTTTATTCATTTTATTTTGAAATATTATTACAGTCTAAATCTCGGAAGATTTTTTAATATTTAATTTATTCCTGTAATGTCAGAGTTGATTTTTCAGCAGCAGTCACATGACCCTTCAGAAAATATGTCATATTTTATATATAATAATAATAAATTGCATTTTAAAATATCTTCAAAGATTTAGACTGTAATAATGTTTCACAACAAAACTGTTTTACTGTAATTTTGATCAAATAAATGCAGTATCTTGCAGTAGGCTTTTGACAAATATAAATGGAATAATATCATATTTCTCTAGTGGGAGGCAAGTGAGCTGGAAATATATACATTTATTATAAAACGTATAGTAAATACGTTTTTATTAGAATTATGTGACATTGCCCAAGTTAACAAGATGCTTTTTGAAACATTCCTTGAAATTCATGTATGGTTTTACTTCATATCTATGCTGGTCTATAATTTTGGATGGAAAACAACATTTTTGTATTTTCTGTAAATTAGATTCAATTTAATGTATGGTCTGATTAGTGATCTTACAACTTTTGGAACCTAATTTGTAATGCTGAAAAAAATTATGGACAATATACTCCTTTGTCAACTACCCATATACAGATAGTCTTTAAAGGGGTAGTTCACCCAAAAATGAAAATTCTGTCATCATTTACTCACCCTCAAATTGTTCCAAACCTGTATGAATTTCTTTGTCCCGCTGAACACTACAAGATATTTTCGACGGATGTCAAACAGTCGATGGGACCCATTTGACTTGAGTAAATTACATATTTATTTATTTATTTATTTATTTATTTGGTGAACTATGCCTTTAAGTAGATTAATGACTGGAAATTCACGAAAAGCAAACATTTAACGACGGATATTCAGATTCTTTGTTGTCCTACAGAATTCTACTCAGATATGATTGTATTTAATGAACAGTGGCTGTGGAAAGTTCTGACTGCATGCGGTCATACCATACGGATCAGACTCTGCATCTGGATTGGTGTGTCTTTGGCTGCTCTTCAGAACTGAATTTTACAGGAGTATAAAGCAAACTCCGGAAGGCTGGGTAGCACATCAGTTTATCATTACAGATCGTAAAATGGAGATGACTCCCATTTGGAGACTCTTAAGGCAGAAAAAAATACATGAGATGCACATTACAATTGCCTATAGAAGTAAAAACATGAAACATCTGGCTTTTTTTTTTTTAATTTTTTTTTTTTTTTGTTTATTTATTTTTTGCTTTGACCGAAATTCCTCTAAAAATGTAAATAATAAGAGTTGCATTTAAATTTTACTTAGGCTAGCCAACTAATGGTCTAAAGCAGTTCATCTAAAGCGCGATAATGGAAGTCCAGATGAGGAAGTCTTTAATGAGAGCAAGTGAGCCGAAGAACGGAAGACTGTGTGAGGTTTGATGATTATTTCCAGTGATTCCTCCTGGTCTTTCATTACACTAACAAGCTGAGAGGACTTTTTACGTTTTGGTGGAACCTCCTGTCACTTCCATTTTCTCAAAATGTGTGTTTATAAAATGCCATATGGGTTAACACGGTAAACACTGTCACTTACTATTAATCACTACTAAAAATTTGAATTATATAGACAAATCCACCATTAACTTAATTAGTTATAGAATTATAATTATAATGAGTTAATCAAGATCATTCCTCACTCTGAGACTTAATTTTACAGTAAAACCATGAAAGTTACATTTTCCTTCCTTCTGTTTTAACCTATTTTTAACCTTTTCATCATTTTTTTTCTATTCATCAAAAAATATTAAGGAGCAACTGTTTTATACATTGATAACAATAAGAAATGTCCCTTGAGCAGTAAATCGCCATATAAGATTGCTGAAGGATCAGAATGATGCTGAAAATTCAGTTTACCCGTTTAATATAGTCAAATAAAACGGTATTCACAATATTACTGTTTATTTTTGAGATTTAAAAAGACATTCAAAACTCTTTATTTTCCAGCTATTTTTTAATTTTAATTACAATTTAAACTTGACATATCTAAAAATATACTTATTAAAATAAAATACATATTTTAAAATGTCAGTTCCATTGTTTTGTGTCAAGATGCATGTTATTTTTTTCTAAGGCATTCTAACTTAAATGTCCTAATTTAACTAAGGCCTAATCCTGGCTTAATCTGAAGTTTGTGAAACCAGTATCTCTTTTCTTAAATACATTTTTCATAAAGTATTCCCCAACACTGAACTGAACACGTTTTGTTTAATCTTAAGGCCTTGTCCAAGGTCCTGAAAATAATTTTACCCTGTTTGCCCCATTTTTGAGGAAGACATTAACGGTCCAGATATTCGCGTCTCTCCTCTATTTTCACACGTGGGACTTGTGTGTTTTCACAGTACAATGAAAACTAATCTCAAAAGATTAAATAATTTCTACATGATGTGATATACTAGATATCTCAGTATTAAACAATCAACCAAAAATTCTGACAATTTTTAAACTTTTAATGAGCCAAAGAACACATAACATTGCAAAAGACCATCAATTGCTTCAAACACTTTTTACCTATAAGAATTAGACTTCTGCCGCAGTAACATTTATTAGTTCACCTTCTCTCCTGATTACACCATTTGAACAACATTCTCCTAAAGCTTCAAATAAACTAATAACTTCACTAACAGCTTATTCTTTCACACCGTAAAACTGTTGAGGTTGCATTGACAGCTTGCATGATATAATAAAGTTTTTTAAATATAATTGATCTTGTGTAATCCTAAAAGTAAAGACGAAAACAGAATTTATAGACTTTTATCAATTGTTGCTGGAATCAGAGCGATGTCAGGGTTGACTGATTGATATCAGGGCTCAATATACGTTGAAGCATTTATTATACTTTGGAAAATTAAAGGAATAAGAAGTAACATAATACTTGCTTTTTTGCATTAAGATCTTTTACAAATTACCTGTTAGTTTCTAACAATTCAAGTTAACTCGAGTCAATACTGATAATGTCACTTGTTAAAATCCCCTCATACACTACAGGTCTCTTATGCTCACCAAGGCTACATTTATTGAATCAAAAACACAAAAAAAAAACTAAACAAAACACAAATACTGTGATATACAATTTAAAAGAACTGTAATTGATCAAAGTTGCCGGCAAACATATTTATAATGTTGCAAAATATTTCTATTTCAAATAAATTATATTCTTTTTGAACTTTCTATTACAAATATATAAGCAAATATGTAACTGTTTTCAACATTGATAATAATAATAAGTGTCTTGAGCACCAAATTCAGCTATTTAAAAATATATGTAGAAATTTTAAATTGTAATTATATTTCACAATATTAGTGTTTAGTGTATTTTCATTAAATAAATACAGCCTTGCCTTAAAAAAAGTATGTCAAACTTTTGGCTAAATCATAAAGGCTCAAGCCTACTGTGAAATGATCAAAACCTGTTGGAAAAGAGGTATTTGAGGTCAGGTGGTATGATGGCTGCTGTGTTTGAGTGCTCCATTTCGCCTTGTCCTGATCTCCATATCATCATCCTATTTGGAAGTTAAAAATCATTAATATTATGTTTAATCACACTAAAACTATAACTAACACATCGTTGCAGTTATCTTACTGTATCAGCTGTATCTGCAGTCTCCTCCTCCTCTTCTTCATCATCATCTTCTGTATGCTCACTGTTTTGCAAATCGAAGTCTGACAGCACTGCATCTTCATCACAGTCTGTCTGGTACTCGGACTCCTCTGTGTGAGGGAATTTAAGAAACAGCACAAAGATGAGAAAGCGACATGGAAAAGGGACATGTGTAAAGATGGTCTATTCCTCACCATCCACAACGGCCTGCTTCGCTGGCTCTATTCTGGACACTATTTCAGCCAGATCGGATGAAAGAAGCATTGGGACAGGTCACCTGAAGGACAGATAACCAGGAAATGTGTTTGTGAGGAAACAGCCTGATGCTGTGATAAGCCAAGCTCATTCAAAGCCCCTTACATTTGTGCTCCTAGATTTGTGGAATTCCTCTTGATGTTGGTCTTTGAGCATCGTCTCCCTCACCCCACTCCGACACCACACGTCAAACAAGGTTTTCCCATGCAGGTAGCCAACATCCTGCAACATCAAAAAATTCATTGCTGAAGTCAAAGCCAAGGAAACAGAAGTTTCTATGAGCGGATGACAGGCCACTCACAGCTATTTCATCAAATTTGCCAAAATCCAATGTGCCATAGCGATCTATGGGTGGTCGAAGGTACTCGCAGTAGTCACTGTCTTTTACCAGCTCCAGTTGACGCACAGAACACACGTAGGCCAGACGGTCTGAATCTCAGCCATGTTCAGCACCTAGAGGATATGAAGTCAGGAATATAAAAAAAATGCATATTTTTTTTATTAAATAAAATCTATCTCCAATGAATGCAAGAAGTAAAGTAATGAAGGGAATCGCTGTTTTTTAATTTATAAGGGTTTAAAAAAGTATTTATTTTCTTATATACAGTATATATATATATATATATATATATATATATATATATATAATCCTTTTCTTTAAACACACACACACATATATACATATATATACATATATGTATGTATATATATATATAAAATAAATACTTTTTTAAACCCTTATAAATTAAAGAGTGATTCCCTTCATTACTTTATTTCTTGTATTCAGTGGACATAGATTGTATTTAATTTGTATTGTATTGTATTTGTATTTTTAATGCATTTCATCCAATTGCATTGATTATTAGTAATGCATCCAAATGTATGGAAAACTTCTGGTCAAAGGTACTCGCAGTAGTCACTGTCTTTTACAGTATATATACACACACAAATATATATAGTATATATACAGTATATATACAGTATATATATATATATACAGTATATATACAGTATATATATATATATATATATATATATATATATATATATATATATATATAACACTGTAAATAATGTATAAAATATGTATGTATATAATATATATACACAATACCGGTCAAAAGTTTAAGATCGGTAAGATTTTTTATGTTTTTAAAAGAAGTCTCTTCTGCTCACCAAGGCTGCAATTGTTTGATAAAAAATACACAAAAAACACAGTAATATTGTGAAATATTATGACAATTTAAAATTACTTTTTTATGTTAATATATATTAAAATGTAATTTATTCCTCTGAAAAAAAGCTGAATTTTTAGCATCATTACTCCAGTCTTCAGTGTCACATGATCCTTCACAAATCACTCTAATATGATGATTTTATGCTCCAAAAACATGTTTCATTATTATC
The DNA here is from genome assembly GCA_030378365.1 of Hybognathus amarus. Classification (NCBI taxonomy): domain Eukaryota; kingdom Metazoa; phylum Chordata; class Actinopteri; order Cypriniformes; family Leuciscidae; genus Hybognathus; species Hybognathus amarus. The sequence goes on along the minus strand of JAQIUQ010000299.1, from coordinate 638,868 downwards.
CATGTTGAATACAGTTTTTTACATTTTTATTTCAGGATTCTTTGATGAATAAAAAGTTTAAAAGAACAGCTTTTATCTGAAATGGAAAGCTTTTGTTACATTAAACACTACCCTTTAAAAAGTTTGGGGTCAGTAAGAATTTGTATTTTATTTTTGGGGGAAATAAATAAGAAATCAATACTTCTATTCATCAAGGATGAGTTACATTGATCTAAAGTTACAGTAAAGACATTTATAATGTTAGAAAAGATTCTAATTAAATAAATGCTGTTCTTTGAACGTTCTATTCATCAAAGAATCCTGAAATAAAAATGTCAGGATTCTTTATATATATATATATATATATATATATATATATATATATATACAGAAGTTTTCCATACATTTGGTAAGAATGCATTATTTTTATAATCAATGTAAGACTGGAGTAATGATGCTGAAAATTCAGCTTTTTTTCAGAGGAATGAATTACATTTTAATATATATTAACATTAAAAAAGTCATTTTAAATTGTCATAATATTTCACAATATTACTGTTTTTTGTGTATTTTTTATAAAAAAATTGCAGCCTTGGTGAGCAGAAGAGACTTCTTTTAAAAACATAAAAAATCTTACCAACCCTAAACGTTTTGACCGGTAGTGTATATACAAATATGTATACAGAAGTTTTCCATACATTTGGTAAGAATGCATTACTCATAAATCAATGCAATTGGACGAAACACATTAAGATATCCGACCTTCACTCTTTCTGTCATCGGGTTCAAGCGTTTCCATAGCAGCCACCATCCAGATAAAGAGTCTCCATAGTTAGTCAGATCGGTCTCGATCCTGACTACCAACATCAACGGCAATCACCATCTTGGCACCCAAGGAGCGAGCTGTGTCAGCTTTACAGATATTTATACAGTTAATGTTTAAAATATCTTAATGCTTTTCTTCATGTAGCAGTTTACAGTCAGCCAATAAGATAAATGATAAACCATATGAAATTTGATATAGTAATAGTATATATGGCTCTATGGGAGTATACAAGCAGGTCAAATTTGTATGTGTAATCCCTATAATAAACTGTAATTTTGCAATTGGCATCTCAATTTTGCAAATTAAGAGTATAGGACACTTAACCAGGTAGATTATTGATGTAGCCTCCATCCATGAGCAAGTGCCCATCTTTAGGGTCACATAAAGGGGGAAGATATCCAGAGAGACATACTGGCACGCACATACCTCCACAGAGAGCCTAAAAAAAGAGTGAACATGCTATTAATCTGTCACAAAAGATGAGATGGAGATGACAAGTTACAGAGAAAAAGTAGTAACCATAAGTGTGCACTCTCATGGAAGAGGCAGTGATGTCTGTGGTGATGTTGAAATACGGGATCCAAAGGTCCTATCATTAAAAAAAGAGATTTGCACAAAGTTTAGACTTATTTAAGAATATAATGTTTATATGCTTTTTTATAATAGCTTGTATTGTGCAGTGCCAAGTGCCAATAAATTGAACCTCAATCTGTTTGTCCTGGAAGACTGCACTAATGCTGGAGTTAAACGATGCTCCAGTAAACATGGATGTCACTGGATAGGTCAAGTCTGTGATCTTCCTAAATATGGATCCAAAATTCTGTTGTGCACAAAAAAAATAAATCTCAATTATGGTTCTACATGTATGAATGTTAGTGTTCAGTGCTTAGATGTCTCACCATGGCCCACTGGCGTGCTCTGACAGTCATGCGACTTAACGCTTCGCTCTTCAGCATAGAGCGCTCCTATCAAGGAGCCGATGGAGGTGCCGCCAATCAGATCTACAGGGATCCCCGCCTCACTCAATGCCCGAATGATGCCCACCTGAGAGCAGCCTCTGTGGGTATAGTGTGGTTTCATATTCACATGAGCTTAGAGTTCTTCCAAGTGCATTTTGTGATATTAGTATCATTTTATAAAGCATTTCAAAGGTAAAGTGAGAATTTTTTCCATCTCTCATCCCAGTTTAATGTTTAAAAACAGGAATTTTTAGGTTGATTTCCTCAAAGAGTGTGAACACAAAGATCAAAAGGGATGGCAGAAGGATTTGGGGAACCTATGATAATGATTATTAATAAATTAAACACTTTACCTTTAAAAATACTTTATATGTAAACAGAGTCTGTATAAATATAAAAAGTCAAGATGAAAAGCATATATGGTCACAGAAATACGTATTTATAGCATAATATTCATATAATTGCAGTTACAGAATTACACAATTGAAAAATTAAGTTATCACTATGTGAAAGTAGATTAGACAGATTACACATTATATGCCCCCTTATACATCATGTTTTGACCCACCTTTAAAAAGTCGCTGATTATGACTGAGAGCAGGCAGGGACAGAGAGTAGACAAAGAGTCGCTATCATCGAGAGACATGCTGAGGATGTGAACCCCAAAACATCACTAATGGGTTAGAAATGACTATATTATGATTAGTTGATGGGCACAAAAATTACAGGATACTTGTAATAGTGCAAAGGATAAACACTTCAAGAGACCACTAAACTACAATGATTGAATAAGTACGGGGAAAATCAGTCAATGTTCCACTAATATCAACATGCTTTTACTAGATTATTCAAGTGAGAAATGTTGTTGGCACCAGGCCAGCTGGATTGAGGAGGATTGGTAATAAAGGGGAAGACAGATTCGTACCTGGCTCCACCTCCTCCCAGCACCAGAGCGATAGCATTTCCTGTCAGGATCCGAGCCAGACAGAGAAAGTCAGAATGCCGGTCGGGAGGCTTCTCAAATACACGCTGATACATCTCTCTCTGACAGGATGGGAGGAAAGTGGGAGTTTGCAAGGATAAAAGATGAGGATGATTAGATTAGACACAGAAAATGATTTGAAGAACGTTCATGTTGCATAAAATGAAATTGGATGGGTCCAATTGGGAATTGCTGACTTCCTCAGATAAGCTACTAAACAGATAGGATATGACTGTGAGATAACATGTCACAGGTGCTGCCAAGTACAAAAAAGGACTAACATCACCATAAAATCATCCTAAAATAGTCACAATAGTAATGTGAAGTCTAAATCTTCTGCTTTAAAATCTTGCTTGACAGTGGTGGTCCACATTACCTTCTTTCATTAAGAAAGCTCCTTCATTTTATTATTTTAAAGGTGCCCTAGAATGTGAAATTGAATTTATGTTGGCATAGTTAAATAACAAGAGTTCAGTACATGGACATGACATACAGTGAGTCTCAAACACCATTGTTTTCTCCTTCTTACTTAAATCTCGTTTTTGAAAAACACCCCTGAAAAACAGAGGGAATCTCCACATAATACCGACTGTTACGCAACAGTCGGGATCATTAATATGTACGACCCCTAACATTTGCATTACATTGAATACAAAAGTATATTTTAGTTCCTTCGTCCAAACCTCTGAAGAAACAATGGGTTAATTTTATTTTCTCTGGATATTTTCAAACATTTCACCGACGACTGTTTCCTCAACTTGCCAAGAGCTGGCCTCGGATCGAGCTGATGTGTTGTTGTTCAAGTTCAGACAGGTAATCCTTCACTTAAAATCATTCAATACTGTTTATGCATCGTTTCTTTTTAGTAGGATGAAAAAAAATGCATTAAAATTGTGAATTATATACAGAAAGAAAGCGATCAAAGAACAATCACAGCGCGAGTTTATCTGGACACTTGCCAAACTCGTTATGAATTCAATGACGCACGTTACACTGCACAACAAAGCTCTTGCTGTATGTACATGATCGTGTCTGTATTAGTGAAAGCAGAGAAGACAGAAACTGCGTTACAATGATAAGTCTTCATCCTCGCAATCGACAGACTGTCATCTGCTGCTCAATGCTCATCACAGCAACACTTTATGTGATGGGAATAGATCTAAATACTTCAAAAACATCTCACGATTCATTAATCTCGATAGCTGTAATAGTAAAAACCTATAATAGCTGTAGTAAAATTATCCGAGAGTGTTTCACATGCAACACAGTACATAGCTATTTCATATGCAAGCATGTCAGCCAATCACATCAGAGGCCGGTTACACACAGCAGACACGCCCCTTTAATCAGAGTGTTCAAAGCAGAGGCTAAAATCAGGCTAGGAAAAATGCCTTTTATTTCTAAATTATGACTATTTTTGATCTAAAAAACATACTAACATTATAAGGGAAACCCAGGAAACATTATAAAATAATTAAAAAAAAAACATTCTAGGGCACCTTTAAGAAATTGTTCCAAAAACACCTTTTTAATAGTGCTTTTAATTTATTCTTAGAATGAATGTACCATGTATTATGTATTGTTTTGCTTGTTTTATGTATTTGAGAAAAAGAAATGTGTATTATAAATACATTATTTTTTTTTGCTATCATTGTATGGAAATCATGCACTCTGCTATAAGTAATATTGAAAAACATAAATGTGTTCATTCCGCAAAAAAAAAGAAAAGAAAAAAAGAAGAAAAAGTCATACAGGTTTGGAAGAACTTAAAGGTTGGAAAATATGAATAATTTTTGTGTGAATTATTATTCACACAAAATCATCCAAGATGTTTCCCTGCCTATGGCTTGAGACCCTGGGATTGGCCTCAGGATCCCGCAACCCTACATTTGGAAAATGCATTTTCCGTGGCTCCTCAGGCTTGATTTAGGCATTCACATTTGCTAAAACAATAATAATGTTAGCACTGGTACCAGTTTGGGTAGACTCCTCTTGGAGAAGACCCTGTGGGGACATGAAAGGTGAAGATGCCTAGAGATCCAGCTGCGCATGTTGAGCCATTCTGCGGTCCCTCTGGGTGAAGGCCCGTCCTCACGGTGCAACAGGACCAGCTGCTTCTGAGCTCTCACAGCACTGCTCTCCAGCATACGCTCCAGCTGATACAACAAACAAAGCCAAAAAGCTCAATTTACCAAATAATTTCATAGAAATACATGTGCAGAAATTAAATTAATGTCATCATTTTGGCCCTCATGAGGCAATCCCCTCTTTGTGAATTAAATAGTTAGGCTACTGATATGACTGGATTTGCATGCTTAAAATACTCTTCTAAAGTAGTATTCATATCTTTATACACAAAACCTTTTTAATGACAATTCACCTCTCCCACAGTGGGCTCCTGTTCCCCCAGACCCACGATGATGATGCAGTCCGCCTGTCTGATGCAGCGTTGAGTCCAAGGAGTCAGAGTACTGTCGGACTGATACAGAACAATGCGGTGGATGTCCTCTTGTTGACCCAACCAGCTTGACAAACGGTACTCATGAACACTGAAAAGGAATTAATAAAGTACTGTATATGAAGAGTAAATCACAGGAAACAAAAAGACAATGTCTGACTAACGTTACTAGAAAAAACTACACTCATCTCAATTTGCATATTATTCATCTTAAATGGTATTCAATATTAGAATTAGTGCACCCTAAATCATAGTATATTGAAAAAAGCATGTCAAAGATGCCTTGATGATATTTCCAGTGGGTTTCAGTGAACCTAAGAGTTAAGTAGGCCCTTTTAATGATGTTTTAAGGTAATGACTTTAGAAAGATGTTAACACCTACATGCAAATGTTACAATGGAGTCTGTAAAATCAAGATGGCATACTGTTTTGTACATATTTAAAAGTATGCATTACACACTTCTAGTGCAAGTACTGTATGCAACTCTCACCTGTCCAAGGCTGCAACACCTAGATGCTGTCTAATGATGTCACTGGTTAAAAGCAAAGTGGGGCCTAATAAAATAAAAAAATAAAAAAGGAAGATAGTTAAGTATCTACTTAGTATCAGGTTAACTTTGAGGCAAATTAAGGAGGGAAAAGAGACTAATAGCTGACCAATAGCACTGAGAGCATGTTGCAGCTCCAGCGTGAAGGCAGTCAAAGGCACGTCCTCAGAAACAGGCAGAATGGTGACCGTTGACAGATTAGCAGCTGGGTTACCTGCTTCCCACTTGCTGGTTGGGGTGTGAAAACCCAGGCTATGCACTGTGGAGATCATTAATGTTCATCAGGAAAAATACAAAATGCAACCCACACCAATGTTTCACAAAAACACACCTGATAGTGGATCATTCACTTGCTGCATGTTACCCAAGATTTTCTGCCCAAGAAGATGAATGAGACGAGTAACAACCTATGAAAGAGTGTAACATGTTAAAATATATGCAATATAATATCATGAGATGTGTTAATGAGTGTATGGTCTAACCTGTGGGTATTTCCTCTTAATAGAGTTGAGAGCTCCCTCAGGCAGTTTGGCCAGTTCAGAGTCTCGGACTGCATGGACTGTAGTGGCTCTGTTCAAATGAGTCAAAGTTTCCACCTAACACCAACACATATACTTTAATACAGAGGGAAACTGCCACAGCATTTGTTAAAAGAACCTACAAAAGGATTCAAAATGATTTTCTTTACTGTAATGAAATTCTAAGTAAAGCCTTTATAAATAGTCAACAGCCTATTACTGTACTTGCTATTGAAACTATGTAGATGGTGGTTTTACAAGGAGAGGAAATTTCATTGGATAAGTATATGTATATATGGCTTTGAATAGGAGATGATTTCATCAAAATGGGTGATTTTACCCAGGAGAGAAATACTGTACATTTAAAATAAATATTATATATATATATATATATATAAATATATATATACACACTCACCGGCCACTTTATTAGGTACACCTGTCCAACTGCTCGTTAACACTTAATTTCTAAGCAGCCAATCACATGGCGGCAACTCAGTGCATTTAGGCATGTAGACATTGCTCAAGACAATCTCCTGCAGTTCAAACCGAGCATCAGTATGGGGAAGAAAGGTGATTTGAGTGACTTTGAACGTGGCATGATTGTTGGTGCCAGAAGGGCTGGTCTGAGTATTTCAGAAACTGCTAATCTACTGGGATTTTCACGCACAACCATCTCTAGGGTTTACAGAGAATGGTCCGAAAAGAAAAAACATCCAGTGAGCGGCAGTTCTGTGGGCGGAAATGCCTTGTTGATGCCAGAGGTCAGAGGAGAATGGCCAGACTGGTTCGAGCTGATAGAAGGGCAACAGTGACTCAAATAACCACCCGTTACAACCAAGGTGGGCAGAAGAGCATCTCTGAACGCACAGTGCGTTGAACTTTGAGGCAGATGGGCTACAGCAGCAGAAGACCACACCGGGTGCCACTCCTTTCAGCTAAGAACAGGAAACTGAGGCTACAATTTGCACAAGCTCATCGAAATTGGACAATAGAAGATTGGAAAAACGTTGCCTGGTCTGATGAGTCTCGATTTCTGCTGCGAACATTCGGATGGTAGGGTCAGAATTTGGCGTCTACAACATGAAAGCATGGATCCATCCTGCCTTGTATCAACGGTTCAGGCTGGTGGTGGTGGTGTCATGGTGTGGGGAATATTTTCTTGGCACTCTTTGGGCCCCTTGGTACCAATTGAGCATCGTTCAACGCCACAGCCTACCTGAGTATTGTTGCTGACCATGTCCATCCCTTTATGACCACAATGTACCCAACTTCTGATGGCTACTTTCAGCAGGATAATGCGCCATGTCATAAAGCTGGAATCATCTCAGACTGGTTTCTTGAACATGACAATGAGTTCGCTGTACTCAAATGGCCTCCACAGTCACCAGATCTCAATCCAATAGAGCATCTTTGGGATGTGGTGGAACGGAAGATCGCATCATGGATGTGCAGCCGACAAATCTGCGGCAACTGTGTGATGCCATCATGTCAATATGGACAAAACTCCCTGAGGAATGCTTCCAGAACCTTGTTGAATCTATGCCACGAAGAATTGAGGCAGTTCTGAAGGCAAAAGGGGGTCCAACCTGTTACTAGCATGAGGTACCCAATAAAGTGGCCGGTGAGTGTATATATAAGCTAACAGACACAGAAACAAAAACTACTAAAAATTAGTAGTACATGCATACACAGTACATACATATCACCACTCACCACACCAATGAGGTCTCCCCGTCCATACTCTCCAGCAAGCTCTTTTTCCCATCATCCTTCATGATGACAGAGCGCAAGCGGCCACTCAGAACAATAAATGTGCTGTCTGACTTATCACCTTGTCTGAGAAAGACAAAAAAATTAATGCAACACATGCAATAATACATGCATTCTCAGGTTATTATTCACATCAAAAATCAGAGCAGTGACCTGAGATATATAGATCTGGAACTGAGAGATTGTATAGGAAAAGCATGGATACCTATGAGACAGCCCGTCCGGCTTCCAGTGCCATCCAGTCCAAGGCAAAGTCAATCTGTCGGACAAAGGAGGAGACCCTCCGTACCACCGTGTGAGCTACATGTAACACCATTCGAGGCTCGGCACGCATTATCCTGGAGTATAAGTTGTACAGTTGACATGTTAATCAGGGTTCTGATATGCTACATATAATTTAATATGATGTTATAATTATTTTTATTATAATTTTGTATTTATGACCTACAAAAAAAACCTAATGGTAAATATGTTGAGAAGAAAAAAAAACACACACACAATAAAAAAAACTAAGAAGGTTTTGATAAACAAAAAGAAAACAAGGGGACAAAAGACCTCATTGCTTGGTATCTGTGCTTCATTTTCAGATGCAATTTTATTAATACCTTGTTATTCACTATATAACTGCTAAAAAGTATCAAATTATGATTTGTCCCTATTTTAATCACTTGAGATTTGCATAATCATCTTGAATTTCCTCACAGCTGGCAGAGAGTACATTTGCTAGAATTTTCAATTCATACTTTGCAGTCACATGACTACCATGGATACCTGACAGGCAACAAACGCTGACAAAATTGCGACACACAGTGGCCAGCCAGGGGAATTACAGCCTTGCAAATTTCCAATACTACAATCAATTAACTATTTAGACCATGTCACCAAATGTTAAAATTAGATATCAAAAAAAGATTAACATGCGTATAATGAGTATAATCATGTTAGCAATCTGTTAGGCTGTAATGTAGTATAGTAATAAGTGTTCAATAGTATGCATGCAAAGTAACTAAGTAGTAAGTAGACGCAGTACAAAAGTAACGTGTCATTCATTCTCCATGTATTTATCTTCTCAAATCATATATCAAATCACCTACAGATGAACGCGTTCTCGCCACCTACTGGCGAACGTGTAAACACATTTATGTTTAGATTACACGATTGACATAGTGCATCTGGCATGTCGTTTACACCTCAAAACACCAACTTTTGTATATTAAAACTGGCGACGTCCTAGCAAGATCCTTGATTAGTTTACTGGGTTTCGTTGCTAAGAACGACGTTCTTGCCCGCCAGCCAGTACTTGTACACGTCACGTGCAAAGTATGAATTGCCTTAAGTGAAAATTTGGTAAACACCACATACTCATAAAAGTGTGCTTTGGAGATAGACAGGAAGCAGCAGTCTCGAGTGGGCACGCACAGAAAAGATGAGTGGCTCTCCTGTGAGAACAGCCAGGTGGCCCACCATCTCTCCAGGATGAGTCACAAAAAGACACGTTTCATCTTCTCTGTCAATCTGTCTCTGGTACACGTGAAGCGCTCCTGAGATGATAAACAGCACGCTCACATCCTGTTACAGACACAAAGTACAAATGGATCCACATGTGAATTGAAATTGATAATTACAGAGGACACAAAGTGACCAGTTCTTACCTGGTCTCCCTCACTTGCAACCACAGACCCGGCCTTAACTTGCCTCAGAGTCACCCTATCTTCCAGAAGACTCGAGTCCTGAAGCACAAAGTATTTTATACTTCTATGCCAATATTCCACATTGTATTTAAACTTCTCATTTGAGTAGAACAATATAATGAATGTGGCCTGACCTGAAGCTGTATAATCTTGAGCAAGTCCTTCTTGGCAGCTTGAAAAATGGCATTAACTTTACAGTGGTGAATGTGGCTGGAGTGAGCCCCAGTGTCTGAGTAGTGAAACACAGCTGACGGAGAATGTTGCAGAGTCACCGACTTCTTCCGAACAGACTTCAGACAGGAGAAAAGATAAACACACATGCAATGTACAGGATATGAACAAATCTAAAAAATAAAACAGTTAATGGCTTCTTTGAATTTGTGATAGAATGATGCCAAGGTACCTTATGAATGACAATAGGACTTGAAGGGGCATTCTCTTTTGTAATGCTTGTTCTGTCAAAGGCCGTATTTTGGTCAGGAGACCCAGCTGTAGGATAAGCACACATTACCACACTCAAACATGTTCATTATGAATGATTTCAAGCTAGGTAGGGATAAATGATATTTGAGGACCAAGTTAGTTTTGAGTATTTTGTAAAAGATGCATGGTAAAACACTACCATGTGCACTGATAAAAGGGGTTGACATTGAGCGAGACTTCTTGAATAAAGGGGTTGGACTTTCTGAACGAATGGGCTTACCACCATCTGAAAACAAAAGAGCAAGTAGGACCCACAGGCTGACTTATAACTCTTAGAAATATATTTGTTTATTATTAGGGTAATGATATTTAAAGCTACACTGTGTGATTTTTACCCCATATAGCGATGAGCATCCAGTGAATATTAGTTTCTGTTCCTCTCAATTCTGATTTCATTTTAACTCCTACGGTGGCCAATGTAGTCCAAGATTAACATGGCTTCCAGTTCGACCTCGATCCGTGAGTGTTAACTCAAATGTAAACGCGAAAGGCAAAGCTTGAATTAACGGGTATGTCCCTCTTTGGCTAATGTACTTTCAAGATGGATGGGCAACATGCAACCGACATTATAACCCCTTACCCGTATGTATTTTCAATGGCATATTATACACTCACTAGAATACTTTATTACTTGAACGAAGTAAATATACATTAATGAGCACATATATTTTTGAAAGAACTAAGTGTTTTAGCTAAGAATAAACTAAAAGAGTTACACAGTGTAGCTTTAAAGAAATGTATTGAAAAGCCATCTAGCACAAAAAGTCTGCAATCTGCATGTGTAATGATTCACAGGAAATATTGCATTTAACTGCATTAAGTGAACACATCATACCCTCTCCTCTGTGTATCTGACTTGTGTCATTGTAATGGTCAAAGGACCTCTGTGGGACTTTGTCAGACACATCCTCAATCGTTTGTGATTGTCTGCGTAGTCCTTTGCCTGGACTGACCTCTCCTACAACACCAACCACTGACACCAGTGGAACAGCTTGACTTTCCTACATGATGTGACAGAAATAGACTATTCAACGTATGTACTGTATTAAAAAGCCTACAGTAATAGTGTAAAAATATTTTCCAAAAGTAGAACGTAATTTATAGATAAACATCTAACCGGATTGAAAAGTTCGAATGGTCAGGCCCAGATAGTTGTGAAGGGCAAGAAAGGTAACTCTCTGAAGTCGCACCATGATAATCTGAAAAAACATGAACAAAAAACATACGGTCCTGTCATATGTACAATAAACAAGTATTTCTGACAACTGATTTGACTTGGATTCTCATTTATCTCAAGTAATGGCTGCTGAAAATTCCATTTTGCCATCACAGGAATAAATTACATTTGAAAACATAAACGTTTAAAACATCAAATTTCACAATATTACTGTTTTTACTGTATTTTTGATAAAAACGCAGCCTTTGTGAGCATAAGAGGCTTCTTTCAAAACCTTTTTTTAAGTTACGACCCCCACTTTTGAGGGTAGTGTATCTTAGGGTTTAGATTATACCTGAACAACTCTTTTGTTTTTTGTTTGTTTTTATTAAACATACCTGAACAACTCTAACTAGGGTCTCTGGGTATTTCTCGAAGACGGACTGGAAAGCCTGCGCAGGAGGCGGAGAACGGTAGTTCGGGCTGCTGCTCTAGCAGAGACGGTTTTGTAGGGAGCTGGATGTCCCTGTGGAATGCCAGGGTTTCAAATGTGAGACATAATTTAAAACTTCAGTGGGCATAAAAACAGGTCAGAAATACAAACATTTGCATATCCAGAGTGGGTAAAAAAAAAGGCCAGATGGGTTTTACCGTAATGACGTCAAGGATGCTGAGAAGACTGTGGACACTGTCTCCAGGCAGAGACGTATGCTTCACCACAACCTCAGTCCCATCCTGAGTCAGGAGAAGAAAATGACTGCTTAGTCATAAATTGGTACACAACCATGTTTTCAGTAAGAGAAGATTAAAAACAGGTATATTGAGACCGTTTGGTTCTTTACACTCTCATGGATGCACAGGTCAAGGCGCCCATCCTGCACTACGAAGATGCTGTCATCGATGTCACCAGGGCGGAATAATCCTTCTCCTTGCTGTAGCTGCACAAACACCATATGCCGACACAGTTCCAGGAACAGAGGCTTCTCAAAATGACCCAGAACCCTGAGAAACAGAACATATCACAACTCATTAGGTGCCGAACAACACTGCCAGATTGTTAGACCTTGGATTCTGTGCACTGTTTTTTATGGAAAAGAACTCGATCACTTTTGTAAGATTAAATGACAAGGTACTAACCTCACATTTTTCAGCATATACAGGACTTCAGAGGGCAGGTGAGAGCTCTGCATGTCAAATTCAGTCAGATCTGCTTCCAAGAGGGAAGGAGGAGGTTCTTTGGGTTGAAGGGTTGGTGGCTCCCTTCGGATTACGCAGGATTCTGATCAGAGACATGGATAGGATGTTAAGATGCTTTGGTAGACATGGTTTGTTTATGGTGTGTTCGTTCTTCATCTGTGACTTTTCACATACTTGCGAGCTATCGACAATACTTTTGTTCTTTTTCTGGTTCGCTTTTGAGAGACTGGACCTGAGGTGGGTGGTGAGGACAAGGTCTGGACCTGAATGGACACAAATAACAACACTGCAATTTAAAAACCACAGTTTTGTTGAAAGTAACACACCGGGAAGTTCTGGTACCTTCCGCATTATCTTCCTGCCATAAAACATGACTTTGTCTCTTTTTCTGAAACGATATTTAGGACCTTCAGTTTGCTCTTCTCCTGGAAAATCCAAAGTAAAACAGTTGATTAAACACTCAAAAAGAACTGTCTATTTCACATTTTATTTAGACAACAACTACAGGCTATCTGTCTATTTTGTGCTTATTCAAATATGTATAAACCTAGTGGTGAAAACACTCTAAATCATAAATGATCACACACTCACCAGCCTTGAATATTCTGTGCAGAAAAAAGGTAACAATACTGATAAGGGAAACTGCAACAGCAGCTCCAATCAACACACCAGTCCACTGTATTATGAAATGGGAACAAAACAAAAACAATACACTTGTCAGCGAGACAAACATTATGGACTATTAATTGACTAAAATATGTGGAATTGCCATATACCATGGTGGTCTGCAACTGATCCTCTATGAAGTTCTGCACCCGGGCTTTGATTTCACTCCCAGATGGCAGCGCTGCCTAGAATCCACAAAAGTGCAACCAAAATCATGATTATAAACCACACCTTACAGAAAAAGAGAACCAGAGCAACTACAACACAAAGCCAAAATTGCTAACAAAAAGGTTATTGGTTCAATCTCAAGTGAGGTTGATACTGGGAAATGTGGAGTCATCAGATCACAGTGTGGCTCAATCATTGTTTCATTGTGTAAATCACAAGACTAATGCTTTGGACAAAGTCCAGTTTAATCTAATAGTGTTCCCTTTAAATAGTGTACTGCAAGTAACTTTAGTAGTATAAACAGCATAGCTTTACATGTTAGCTATTAGGTTAAAATCAAAATCAAAAATCGGCAATGGCTTTGGCTTTAATGTCTTACCGGAAATAAACTGCACGTATCATCTTGTTCTTTCTCATTCATATCTTCCAGAGACGAGACAACAAAAATAAACACATTTGACACACATCTCAAATCTAATTTCATAAAAACTCACAATATTCTTACAATATGCAATACCTATTTAAGTGGCATAAAGCAATATCTATGTACATGTTTGACCTTCAGAGACCCACGGTTAATTACAAGGTTAAAATAGTTGAAATAATACCTACTTCTACTAAATATAGGTTAAAATTTCAACATTTAAAAAGCAGCTCACATTGCAAAATTATGTCATAGCAACAACAAATTTGATTCTGGCCTGTTGAAAATGTCAATGGTAGGGATTTTGTCAAAAAGACCTGCAAGAAGACACTGCCATCTCAATGCAATCTGACACCATGTGGTGTGATTTATGAGACCTTCTACCAGGAGGAAAAGTCAAACGCTCAACGCAGAGTGAAGGTGACGCGAAAACTTAAATTGTGTGTTTTACCGAAAGGAAGAATATTGTAAATTGGAGTTTTGTTGGTTCAGGAGGAGCTGCAGGACTGACGGACGTGGCTCTGGGTCAGAGGTTAACTTAGTTGTGTTGTTTACACTCAAGCCGCGGCTGTAAACAAGCACTTGTAATCAAATAACGTTACCTTGCCACTCAATGTAACGTCAACTAACAAGATTGTGAAAAACATTATTTCATTGTATAACGCGGATATCCTGTGTGCAAATAATGTCCATGAATAAATGAAAAGTACCTTTTGAACGGCGTTTCCAAACTCTGTTTTTGTCACTCAATGTCTCCCAGGGGTTTCATTCACTTCCCACTGAATACTAGTGTTGCCAGGTCCTCTAAAACAAACAATCCTCCCGGGCTGATTCCAATAAACGAAACATTTTGGGATTTGGATTATTTGGATTATTTTTTAGGCTCATTTTTGGATTATTTGGATTATCAAGAAAGGAGAATTGCATCATTTCATTAATCAGATGGGTTTTTTTTCGAATAAACCTAAGACATACATTTTGTTTAACTGCAACTTGCTGCAAAAAAAAATATTTTGCAATATATATATATATATATATATATATATATATATATATATATATATATATATATATATATATATATATATAATAACGTTACCTTGCCACTTTATTAAAGATGACGGAGAGATGAGTATTTTTTTAACTATTTTAATAATAATAAAAATATGTTATTATTATTATTATTATTATTAAAATAGTTTAAAAAATGTATATAATCTACTCCATTACGCGCTAAGAGCATGTAACTGACTGTAGGACATTCAGCACAGTTAATAAAAAAATGAGCCCAAGGTATTTCATAACAAGCGGACATGGCAACACTGTCGAGGACAGCCATAGAGCCTCTTATCAATATTCGCTGCTCCTATTGGCTGTCTTCGTGCTGATCTGACCAATTACAGTAGATTTCTTTACTACGCTTCACGAACTGGGAAAAGTGTGATCTTATTGAAAGCGCACTAGCGCAGTACCACATCGTTCAAGGTGAGCGTGGGTCTTTCTAATGATCTATGACATTTAATTACACTATACTTCATATGTGGCCAGCGACGTTTTCATTATTTTATTTTATGATTTCTGAAAAGTGAATGTAGTGAACGATTTCAACTAACGTTACACACTGTAACGTTATAGTGTCTTCCATTCTTCATTTTGAACCAGCATTTATTTAACTTGAATGCAGTAAGACGATCTTTTAAAAAATATATTGTTGTTCATTTTGCTGTCATTCTTCCTTACTATACATCAATACATAATTTATTAAAGATGACCGTCATTATTTAATATTGGTGGTGCTCTACCAACATGGAGCATCACCCATGCTCTGCTGTAACTTTTTCGTATTATATTAAACAGCAGCTAGTTTCTTCCCAAATGACATAATTACCACCTTGTTTTACTACTGTAAAATCATAGTCAATGTTAATATGATCTCACTCAAACAATACAAAGGATTGCATAATCCAATAGTGTGCCATAAATATCTTTGCAGTTACAGTAACGATAATACAATTACAGAAATTTTATGAAATTGTGTAAATACCATTACATTTACTGAAACAATCTTATGAGACTGTTTAAAATATAATTTAATTAATTAATCATGTCATGGAGTTGTTGAAAATATAATTAACATAATTAACTTTTTGATACAGGTTATTGCTGCAGATAAATCACTCTTAAATGGGGGTGCTGTCAGGCGCTGACGCGGGGACTCATGAGAGGAGCTGACAGGATGGCGGAGTTCACGGCAAACGTGGGCCCAGGACATTCTACAAAAGCAGAGGCGCAAGACCCACTGGAGTTGTCACCTCAAGCAGAAAGTTCATACCTGTACGGGCCATGATACCAGAGTTTGTGGTGCCTAACCTGGAAGGATTTAGCCTGAAACCCTACGTGTCGTACAAGACCCCAGCAGGAACAGAAGAGCCCATGACTCCAGCGAAGCTCTTCAGTCAGGTGGTGGCCCCACAGATCGAAAGAGACATTGAGGAAGGGGTTTTCGACATGGACAATCTTGAGAAATACGGATTAGAGAAAACACAAGAGGGGAAGCTGTTCAAACTGTATCTCCAAGAACTTTGTTCGTTAGATGGAGTTTGTGTTTCAGTGATTTGCAATGGACTGTAAACAAGGTTATGTTTTGTTAGAATTTTCCATGAACAGATATCATCTAAGATTAAAACCATTTCATACTTGACTCTTTATTTGGAAATTATTTAAAAACTACTGGAATAAAAAATGCTCAACCCTTATCAAAACTGATTCATTGCCAATAAATAATTTTGTAGAGCAGGGGGGTTTAAACTGGAGTCGAGGGCCACAAAGGAGTGCTAACATGGAAATGTTAACAGAAAAGGTGTTGTTAAAATACAATAAAAACAAACTAGATTAAATTTAGTAAATGAATAAATACATACATAATAAATAACTAACTAACTAAATATTAGATTAAAATAAATGAATGTAAATAAATACAGTACTGTAATTATTAGGAAAAGAAAATGTAACAATGTAACTTATCAGAGACTAAATAATTTCCAAATAACATTTTTGACATATTTATAATATTTATTTTTCACAGTGCAAGGAAAGACTACACTCACCGGCCACTTTATTAGGTACCCCATGCTAGTAACGGGTTGGACCCCTTTTGCCTTCAGAACTGCCTCAATTCTTCGTGGCATAGATTCAACAAGGTGCTGGAAGCATTCCTCAGGGAGTTTGGTCCATATTGACATGATGGCATCACACAGTTGCCGCAGATTTGTCGGCTGCACATCCATGATGCGAATCTCCCGTTCCACCACATCCCAAAGATGCTCTATTGGATTGAGATCTGGTGACTTTGGAGGCCATTTGAGTACAGCGAACTCATTGTCATGTTCAAGAAACCAGTCTGAGATGATTCCAGCTTTATGACATGGCGCATTATCCTGCTGAAAGTAGCCATCAGAAGTTGGGTACATTGTGGTCATAAAGGGATGGACATGGTCAGCAACAATACTCAGGTAGGCTGTGGCGTTGCAACGATGCTCAATTGGTACCAAGGGGCCCAAAGAGTGCCAAGAAAATATTCCCCACACCATGACACCACCACCACCAGCCTGAACCGTTGATACAAGGCAGGATGGATCCATGCTTTCATGTTGTAGACGCCAAATTCTGACCCTACCATCCGAATGTCGCAGCAGAAATCGAGACTCATCAGACCAGGCAACGTTTTTCCAATCTTCTATTGTCCAATTTCGATGAACTTGTGCAAATTGTAGCCTCAGTTTCCTGTTCTTAGCTGAAAGGAGTGGCACCCGGTGTGGTCTTCTGCTGCTGTAGCCCATCTGCCTCAAAGTTCAACGTACTGTGCGTTCAGAGATGCTCTTCTGCCCACCTTGGTTGTAACGGGTGGTTATTTGAGTCACTGTTGCCCTTCTATCAGCTCGAACCAGTCTGGCCATTCTCCTCTGACCTCTGGCATCAACAAGGCATTTCCGCCCACAGAACTGCCGCTCACTGGATGTTTTTTCTTTTTCTGACCATTCTCTGTAAACCCTAGAGATGGTTGTGCGTGAAAATCCCAGTAGATTAGCAGTTTCTGAAATACTCAGACCAGCCCTTCTGGCACCAACAATCATGCCACGTTCAAAGTCACTCAAATCACCTTTCTTCCCCATACTGATGCTCGGTTTGAACTGCAGGAGATTGTCTTGACCATGTCTACATGCCTAAATGCACTGAGTTGCCGCCATGTGATTGGCTGCCTAGAAATTAAGTGTTAACGAGCAGTTGGACAGATGTACCTAATAAAGTGGCCGGTGAGTGTATATCGATGCCTTTTACATTTTAGGATGTGGGTCCCTTACATGTGGACCCTTAAGATCCTATTAAAACGGATCATTGGTATTTAAAAGATAGAAAACTATCTGATGTTGACTCTTGAATTGAAATGTTGACTCTTGAATTTATTATTATGGTAATGGTTTATTCATTATAAAATGTATCTTTCTATGTCTCAATGTAAAACTAAATTGGGACTAATCACACAAACTACAATATATAGTGAGAAAATGACATTTTCAAAAATTGCATTGAATACAATGCAATACTGCAGATGTTCCAGCAGGACACTGTTGAAATGTGCAGTCCCCTCATAAAAAAAGCCCAATCATAGCAACTGTGTTCAGGAAGAGTGGACAGGTTCAGACGTCATCTGTTCTTCCTCTGGGCTCCAGTCCCATCTCCAAACGTGCATCATGTGGTCGTAGAAGGAGCAGGTGGCCATCAGGCTGGACAGAGACTGGGTGTCTCTGTCAGGGCTGGTGAAGGGGTCTGGAGCTGATCTTTTTTCAGGTAAAAGACCATGATCAGGTACGTATTGCCCGAGTCATCCTCCAGAGAGGTGTCAAAGCTGGCAGTGGGCGATTCATACTGGATTCTGAGATGACCTCTGGACTCTGTGAGCCCAACACTGGTTTGGGGAGGTTCCTGAGGAGAGGGGGGCGTGGAGTTGCTTAGGGGGAGTCTGGACCAGTCTGCTCCATATGCTAAAGAGTTGTGTAGAATATAAGAGGCCAGAACAGAACATGGTGCATCTTGTCCCTCTACAAACGTGGATATTAGGGAGAAACCAAAAGTTACCATGAAGAATTGTAAATTATTACACTACAGTTAAAACATTTGGGGTCTGTAGAGATTGTAATTTTTTTAAAGAAGTTTCTTATGCTCACCAAGGCTGCATACTGCATATATTTGATCACAAATAGTAAAAACAGTAATATTGTGAAATATTAGTATAATTTAAGATAACCTTTCTATTTTAAAATGCAATTTATTCATTTTAAGCAAAGCTATCACTACAGTAACATGATTCATTTGACAGGGTTTCTGCAGGTATCTTCAAATTAAGTGTAATGCCTTTTTAATGCCATTTTAAAATGTTTTAATGCCATATACGACCCATGACTAACCACGTGTGTGTGTGTGTGTGTGCGTGTATATATATATATATTTATAAAACGGTTAGTTCGAATCCTTGATTCTGATTGGTCAAGAGCTGTGCTTTATTCACGATAAAACACCGGCTACGGCCGCTTCACCCAACGGTTCTATTGATCGCTGAGCAACACTGCGGTTCTATGTTGTTTTTATTTGAGCTTTCATGCATTTTACACATTGGAACGTTGTTGCTGTTCACGCTCATGGACTATTTTTTTACTCCGCTTCGCGTCGTGCCTAACAACGCCCTTGAGCCGTTACTTATTCACGATACAGCACAGCCTCTCGTACCTTATTGCTTACATATATACAGTATATATATATATATATATATATATATATATACATACACACATATATATATGTGTATATATATATATATATATATATATATATATATATATATATATATATATATATATATATATATATATATATACATATATATATACATACATGTACAGATGCAATGATTAATGCATCCATGGCCCGGATATAATTATAAAATATGATTTTAAAAGTGACCTATAACATCGGCTATGCAATACGCTTTAATTTTCTTAGTGCTTATAAAATTTGGGGAGAGTAAAAAATATTTGGAGAGAGAGATGTTAGACATCGTGTGATAATGAAAATATGACTACGCCTAAACTACTTGAGCAGGTGTTGTCAGTGAAAAAGTTGTATAACTGCTGTCTAAGTTACAGACACTCATAAAAAAACTGATGCTAATTATCTGGGAATCATTCTCTAACAGCAGTCAAGTTGTCACATGTCAAACAAGTTTTTTGTAACATTAAAACAGGAGATCATGACTTATCTTGAATCTTACCCAGATACAATAGTGCTATTTTCTGATTGGCTAATGTGTGGCCCCTTTCTTTTTTTTTTTATTGGTGGCTGGCTCAACGCGCTTGATTCCTGCCGGGTCCATAGTGAGAGGGACGCGGCCAGACACATTTGAGGCGCTGCGGCATATTAAATATTTTATAAATAGTTTTTCAGCATGAGAAATACAATGTACCATTAAAGGACCATTATTGCATGCAGTGTAACGGTCGAGTCTATCTCGCTACTAGCAACTTATATTCACGAACTTCTCATTAAATGACCAACTGAACACAATGTACAAGTTAAATCTAACGCGCCGATTTGTGGCCGTCACACTGCATTTGGGATTTTACACCGCTGATTCCCATTGTCCCCAACTTAAATGCTTTTTCACAAACACGCAAAATCCTTCATCATTTTTATCACTAATGGACTGCAACCATGTCTTAAATGTTTTGTTTTCCAGCCACTTTGGCTGGAATTTGAAAAAATAATGCCTGTATGAATCAAATTTAATGATTTTTAATGCCTTTTAAGGCCTTAATTTTCACAAAATCCATTTAAGGACTTTTAATGCTTTTAATGCCCGCGGAAACCCTGCTTTGATCATTTCTTATCAATGTCAGCATTGACTACTGTTGTGCTGATTAATATTTTTTAAAAAAGCGTAATATATAATATTTTGGGATTCTTTACAGAATAGAAAGTTGATTTGAAATGCAACCTTGCTGAATAAAAATAATTCACTGACCCCAAACATTTGAGCAATAGTGTGCATATTTATCATTGGCATACACAGTGGCAAAGATTAACAGTCATTCTTACCCATAGCTTTCTGGCAGTGGAGAATATGGAAATCATTGTGCATACATGCAGCTAGCAGCAGGTGCTCTTGACTGGGGTGCCACTTCGAGTCTCCACACGCCACCGCCCACTGCAGTCTCATTCAGGGGCGTCTTCATGTTCCTCCCGTCCCAGAGCAACACGTTCTCATCATAGCTACAGAGGGACAAAACATGCACACGTCATATCCTTAATTATTGTGTTTTTGATGATGCAGCAGAAACTAAGGGAAAAGACTCTTTTCTCACAGACTGCAATGATGATTTTTGCAATAAATAACAATTATTCTTTACGTGTTTTACATTTTCAGTTGCCTCCTACCTGCCGGTGGCTAGTACGTGCTCTCGATGGGGGTTACTGTGTATGCTGCATACTCCCATAGTGTGTCTGAGACAGGACAGTAGTATTTATTTACCATGACTGTGCATAAACAGCATATAAAACATAATTAAGTGGACTCAAAGGCTAAAAGTAATGTTGGCTGATGAAACATTACAGTTACTGTCTCACCTCTTGCTGGTGAAAGTGGGGGAAGAGGGACCCATTCTCAGATCCCAGCCCTTTAGTTTGCAGTCATCACCACCTGAGATGGCAATTATAAAAAATAATGGGTAACACTTCATAATAAGGTCCCATTAATTAATGCATGAATTAACGTTAACTAACAATGAGCAATACATGTGTTTATTAGTCTTTGTCAAATGTGAGTTAATAAAATACAACAGTTCATTGTTAGTTCATGTCAGCACAGGTCCATTCAATAATATTAACAGACACAATTTTTGATTTTAAAATGTATTTGTAAATGCTGAAATTAAAATGAACTAATAATAAAAATGAATGTATTTTTAATGCATAAATAAAGTATTTTTTATTGTTAGTCATGTTCACTCACTAATGCGAACAAATGGAACCTTATTGTAGGTTACATGAAACTTTTACGTAAATAGATAAATCAATGCAGTGTTATTTTTATACTATATCTATTAAATTAGCTTTTATTTTTAGTTTTTTAATTTATTTTAATTTTAGGAATTTTGTTATGTGCTTTTATTATGTAATTAGTTTTTTAAACAAATTTTTAATTATAATACTTTCAACTTATTTTACCTCAGTTAGTTGCCAAGGCACGATTTCAAATTTCCATGAAATTTATTTATTTATTTTTAAATTATTTTTTAATTCCATATTTGTTTCAATGATCCAAAATTATTTTTAATAGTTTTAGTTAGCAATAACAACACTAAATCAATGACGATACACATAACAGGACCACAGTGACAAACAGTTCCTTTCATTTGCTCGTTTTCCTCATACCTGAATAAACGATCTGCGTATCCCAGTAACTAAATGCTGAGATCCAGGCTTCAAAGTCATGAGCTTTCCACTGACACACAGCAGTTAAACTGGCTTCCCCCAGAGACAGCACTGTAGAGAGCCGCTTGAGTCACTGGACACCACTCGCACATCACTGCTGCAAAAAGACAACAGTAACCATTATATACAGAGACAAATGCAATGGCAAATCATCAGTCCATTAATGATGATGAGCACACCTTACCTCTCACCTCTCCCCGTGGACCAGTCTAAAGACAAGGCCAGTTTGTCAGGACCCAACTCTGCTCTCAACTCACACTCCAGACCACAGGTGCCCTGCTACTGGAGACACAGTCCAAACATGCAAAAGACACTTAATCAGACAAAAGCAATTAAACATCTGAACATAGTGTCTGATGCCTAATAATGTTAGGCGGACTTGGGCCCTGAGCTGCTGGATGATTCAAAATGTATGTATTATTAATATAATTTCAATCATATTAATTATGATTGTTGTAATACACTTTCAAAAGCATTCCATTGGCTCAGGATTTAACCTTAATTAATAGTGAATTGCCGCTAATCGAGCATCACAGTCCCGCCCCCAGCCGGTCCCGGAAGTAAAAATTCAATACAATTTCTCCATTGACATTTGAGATATAAGCCATAAAAACGTAACCATACGTGGTAGACTTAAAACCAGCTACGGCTGTACTAAGCGATTGCATATGCTCCTATATACACCAAAAGTTCATAGGGCACTAACCTTGTTTTAAGATAAATGCCTTTTATTCGCGATGTATTGGATAAGTACTTCATTACCCACAATCTTGAACAATCCCACAATCCAACAGTGATGCATCTGATTGGTGGAAGTCATGTCACGTGTCTGAAACCCGCAAAGGTACGTGAAGACTGAAGATTGCGTAATGACGTAGGGCTAAGTTCATTGGTTGCACCTCTGAGACGCCCCCGCGCCATTGGATGTCCAGTTGCTCATAGAAGCCAATGAGCGAGCCAGATGCTCAATGTTTTAGCATGTGCATAAGCTTCAGTAAATCGAGGAAAAGGAGTTTCCCTGCACATTCACTATATAAAATTCACTGGAGGAAAAAGTTCACGCTGCCGTCGTCAGATTTGGAAGTCGCTCAAAAGGCTCTTTCACGGTGGCTTTCAGTCGACTTTAGTGAGGCGTGGTGGCTTATGGGAGGAGTAGTTCCTTTGCTCGGAAATGAAAATATGTACACAGGCTTGTACCTTTGACTTTTTTTTGGTTTTCTCTTCGTTTTTTCACTCTAAATGATAAGTTGTATGCTTATGAGTTCAGCCGTAGCTGATTATCCTCAGACATGCTCTAATACTCTTTAGATATGGATTTTACAAAATGTCAATGGGAAAAATGAATGGGAAATTTACTTCCGGCACCAGCGCTCTTTCGGCCTGTGGGCGGGACTGTGATGCTCTATAGAGCTTAACTTTTATTATGTCTATCACAGTCCATGAATGTGCATCTCCTCATGCAGCATGAGTTTGATTGGTCACCTGAGGTTCCATAA
>JAQIUQ010000299.1:0-10000 GCA_030378365.1 Hybognathus amarus | reverse complement strand
GATGCCCCATTATGGTAGTCCGCAAAGTCAGTGTGATTCCTTCTCATTTCACAATGTATCTTACATTGGTGAACAACTTACTGGTGAAAAATCCACTGGGTTGATATTACGTGTTCTAAACATCTGATCTAAACATCTGAGCATGAGCATCAGTGCCCATTACGCTTTCCTCAAATAAGCTCCCAACATGTTTCTGGAAAGAGACCATCTCATATGTCCGCTATATACATCCTTTAACAACAAAATGCATTTGCCTCCACTCATCAGTATGAAAGTTTTTTCACGTGGTTCAGTTGTCAGAGTTTTTGACAATTTGAATTTGGAATTTAACAAAAAGAAATTAAAAATTGCGTTTTCAATATTACCTGTTACTTCAGTTCTCTCACTTTGGGCTCCTGAGTGTGATTTTAAAAATTGAAACCAGTAAATGGCATTCTAACAAATATGTAAATTAATATGAACCTGACTGACTTTCTTCTCCTTGAAAGCTACAGCAACTGAACCATCCCATTTGGAAAAACGTATGATGTACTGTCAATGCATTCTAACCAACTACAAGCAACCATAAAAAAAGAATGCTGTACATTTAATATCAATATATTTTAAACATTGCATATGTTTAAATATATTGGGGATGCAACTTTACATATGGAATACATTTTTAATTCCACAACTTGGTGCATACAGTCTTTCCATTCAAGTTTTATCCACAACCCACTTTTTTTCTTTTATTTTGATGTTTTTGAGCATGTGTAAGTAAGGTAGTAGGATATGTTCTCTCTCTAAAGTGACCTTTATTGCTATTTGTCAAAAACAAATCAAATATTTTCTTTTCTTTTTTGGTCAGACAGTTCATTGTTTTTTGGGAAACACTCAGTTGTATGTATATTTTAACAGCTCCATGTGGTCAGAACATCACAACAGAGGATGGAGCCATCGTTACTCTCCCACCCTGCAAAACCGGAGCTTGGATTGTCCCCGCCATTATGGCCTGCTACCTGCTGGTGGCCAACATCCTTCTGGTTAATTTGCTCATTGCTGTCTTTAAGTAAGTAAACTGAATATTTATATTGTGTGTGCTTGTTCTAAACAATAGACAAACTAAAAAAAACTTTGGAAACACTTTACAATAACTAGTTAATAGTTATTGTAGCCTATTAACTAACATGAACTAACAATGAACAACATTTTTGTTACAGATTTTTTAATCTTTGTTAATGTTAAGTTCACAGTGAATTAATGTTAACAAATAAAAAATGTAATAATGAATTAGTAAATGTTGAAATTTATATTAACTAAGATTAATAAATGCTGTAGATCTTCATTATTAGTATATGTTAACTAATGTAGTTAACCAATGTTAATTAATGAACCTTATTATAAAGTGTAACTGAACCTTTCAATGGTAAAAATCGCCTCTGGTAAACCTCGTTCCCTGAGTAGGGAACAGGAGACGTCTGATTGGAGGAGGTTCCAACAAATTGGATCCCTGAACAACACGCCATGGTTCTGGCCCCTTCCAGCGCCTAGCCTAGCCTCCCGCCAAAGCAGTTTCTTAGTTTTCTTTATGGTGAGATCTAGCTAGGAAGAATCACACTGCTGTTCTGCAAAACCCGCTCAGTGGATTTGAATAACACTGGAAAAGCGTGCCCAACCTGTAGGAGGTTCTGCCCACATAACAACATAGAGCACGTACAGGGACAGAGAAAAGCTAAGAGTTGGGTCTCGCTTGCAGGTTCACTACTTGATCTACAAAACGAGTGGTAGGAACCTTGGGTACATATCCGAACCAGGGTCTCTGAACATCGTGAGAAAGCCCTGTCTGATCTCCAGAGCCAACATAAGAACTGTCTTCTCAGACAGGATATTCAACTCCACAGTATTTAAAGGCTCAAAAGTGGGCCTCTGAAGAGCTTTCAGTACTAGTAGCTAAGTCCCAAGAGGGTACAGGAATCTTATAATCAGGTTGTGCTTCCCTAACAACTTCACGTCAATTGTATTGTGATGAGCAGCTAATGCGGACATGCCGTCTGAAGCTCTGACCAGTGAAATAATGTTGTATGCTGCTAATATTGTTTTTCATTCTCACAGTAACACATTCTTTGAAGTGAAGTCCATCTCCAACCAGGTGTGGAAGTTCCAGAGGTACCAGCTGATCATGACATTCCATGAGCGTCCTGTCCTTCCTCCTCCTCTCATCATCTTTAGCCACATAACTATGGTCCTCAAACACCTCTGCTGTCGCTGGAGGAAGCATGATGAGGATGAGCGTGACTATGGGCTGAGTGAGTGATAAGAAGATGCTGTTGCAATATACCGAAAGCCTCAAAATGACAGCAGGAGTATTTTTGTTTTCTCAGATCATACAGCCAAATGAGAGTGAAACCAACACATGCCAACTTAAAGATTCTCTTTGATAAATCTTTTGCCAAACATGATTATTGTGTAATAGCGAGACATTTCTTTGCTCAAAATAACTTTCATGCTGTATACTGCCATCACTACCATGCACAAGTGATGCACAGTATGTGTACTGCATATTAAGTAGGTATGTTAGTATGATGCGCTGCTACAGTGTGGTGACAAGATCACTTGGACTTCACTAATATAATGTGAAAAAGTCACAGTCACCAAAAAAACCTCTTCCCCACAGAGCTCTTCATTACTGAAGATGAACTGAAGAAAGTACATGACTTTCGAAGAGCAGTGTATGGAGGAGTATTTCAGGGAGAAAGATGATCGCTTCAATTCCTCCAATGACGAGAGGATACGTGTGACATCTGAAAGGTTAAAACATCACAGACAACACAAAAGAATATTAACACTGTAGAATGTATTTGAAACCAGGGGTATTCAGACATTTTATGGCAAGGACCCCAAATATGATGAGCCCCTTAAGGGACCCTCTTCCTGAAATATAATAGGCATATTTTTTATGTATACACATCCATACTTTGTTTTTATAATATCTCATGTAATATTTAGCTTAGTGTTGTTTTCAAAATTCATTTATTTGCTTTTACATTGTAACTGAAGCTAAAGCCAATGTTTAAAGAAATTTGAGATATATTTACTTAGTATTATGTTGACTGTAACAACAAAATATTATTAATTAAATTATTATATAAATAGTATATAGAGTATAGTGTTAGATGCATAAACCTGAAGAGAAACATTACTTAATTCAGTTACAATTTATTTGGAAATTCATTTTCACAAATATCTATTTTTCCAAAGCAGCATTTACTAATACTTTTTAAAAAAAATCAAATGCAAAGTTGTATTTGTTAAAATTAGGTAATGCATTAAATAACATGCACAAACAATAAACAATGAGGTTTAACCTGAAAGCTGTTTCGCGCACTTTTGCACTTTTATTGTCGCCTCTGGATAATAAAATCTCGTGTGATTTCTCCAATTTTTGTTTGCGGGATTTTTTCTGATTTTATAGTATTTTTTTAATCTAAACATTTTCACCCCAAGAAGTTATTTCATTCATGTGTTTAGGACTAGTGATTGGTGCTACATCTTTACATACCCTTTATTGAAAATACTGTAAAAACAGCACTATTGTGAAACTACTGTGACTTTTTAATTAATATTTTTGGTAATTCAAAGTTCAATTTATTTCAACATTACTAGATAGCCTAATATTCATGCAATCATCTAATGTCTGATCACTCAGGGTAGAGAACATGGCGATGCGTCTGGAGGAGGTGAATGAAAGGGAACATTTCATGAAAGCATCCCTGCAGACTGTGGACATCCGGCTCGCTCAGATGGAAGAGATGATCGGCCGCATTGCTGTGGCACTGGAGCGGGTTGCTGGTATGGATCGAGGCGAAGTCAACAAAGCCCGGTCCAGGACATCATCTGACTGCACAGATACAAATTACATCCTGCGGCAGAGCAGTTTCAACAGCCAAGAAGGCAATTCCTACAGGCTACAGGAGTCTCTGGAGCAGGGTGGTGAGGAGTCCATTTCTCCTACTTCTCCAACCGCTCTGGCCCCACGTGTCCGCAGTCACTCCTTCTACGTGAGCCACTCTTCCAAAGATAAGAGTGGAGCAGATCGGGGGGAAGGCTTCTTTAAAGATAGACTGTTCAGCCTCCATCGGGCCAACAGCTCACAGTCTGTGTCCTCGGGAGCAGGTCCCAAAGAGTCCAAGCCCATACCTTTGAATACTTTATCTGTGCAGCAGCAACTTCGCCCTTCTTCCTGCATAGACATCTATGTTTCTGCCTCAGAGGACATCCCGCCTACTGAGAGCTTCTTGGAGCCAGTCCGGACAGTTCCAACTCTTGCTCGAGACTCATCTCTACATTCTGAGATCATGGAGGCCGTGCTCTCAGGGGGACGAGACTGCAGTGGAAGGGCAGGGGGTAGCGAAAGACAGTCGGATGGTACGGTCCTATTTGAGGATAGCGCCGCCGCTGACCTATCGCTCTGCTCTGCCCACCTGCTGCCAGATAACTTGCCCCCCTGGGACCTGGACCCCTCGCCGCCGCCATCAGCTGGCATGCTGGAGCGGTCCAAGAGCAGTCGCTTCCTATCTGCAGCAGGGCCTCTGTTTCTGGATGAGCCATCGATGGTTAAGTCGCATAGCCTGATGTTCACTTCACGTGGTTACTATGGCGGCATGGGCGTGCAGGTGAAGGCAGCCGAATATACCAGCATCACAGATTGCATAGACATCCGTTGCGTCTCTACCCCTTATCCTGTGCCAGAGCGGTCTGACTCACCCGGAGGCTCTTTTACATTCGATAAGCCTCAAGACCTGGGCGTCTCGCATCCCGAGAAGACGCTGAGCTCAGTCACGCCGAGTCTGATCCAGAGGAACTGGCTGAGGGCTCTGCAGATACAGGTAAGGGGGGTCAATGTAGCAGTAGCGGGGGAATGGGTGCAGACCTGGGCCTAGGCCTGGGCCTCGTACCGGGCCCGTTTTGCTCACCGATCTCTGAGACTAGAACGAGCAAACAGCTGCTCCTCCTCGGAGGAGTCGCACTCCAACATCTACTCTCGAAAGAGCTTCTCCATAAGCGAGAGAATGGACAAGGGCCGTGGGAGCTCGAAGAATCCTTTCCAGAAGGCCAGAGCCGGGGCAAGACTGGAGGGTAAAACAGACTCGCTGTCCATGAGAAAACTGGCCAAACCCTCAGCGTTCCAAAGTTTTGACAGCAGACACAATTACACGTGATGATGTCAGAACAGTAGAGATGGCATTGTAGATCTAGTTCCTGTAGGGTGGCTCTACCTCGTTTAAAATCCAAGGGCCAGTCCGTTAATTAGTACTGTCTGATTGAGTAATTAGCTGTACACTGGAATGTTTTATAATGGGTATCAAATTGCTGTTCATTTCCTATTGTAACACTGCAATGCAAAGTCAGATTTTCTTTAGAACTCATAAATTCTGAACTTGACCACTGCCATTAGGCCAACATTAGTTCCAGTTCCCTCAAACTTGAAAGTGCTCTGAAAGTGTTATTGGGGCTATATTCATAATTAGGGGAAACTTTGAGATTTAAAGCCTATTGACACCAAGACGACTGTTTGGTACGAAAGTTTGGTGCGATAAACATGTTTATTTGATTTTCAATCATTGAATTTTTGGAGAGGTCTTCTAAAGCCAAGTTCACACTACAGGATTTTAAGCCCGATTTATGCCCGATTTTGCGAAATCGTTGAGCTCGCCAACTGGTCAGGGTGTTATCGCGTGCAAATCGTGGGGGATTAGCGGACGATGAACGCTCGCCAATCTGTTAGTATGAAAGAGCCAACAACGCAGCGAAGACGCTCGCAGACGCCTCGCAGACGCGTCGCCAAGCCCAGAAAAATATCTAGCCTGCTAGATATCTAGAGCCGTCACGCGACTCAAACTCAGTGATGTCATGAGTACAGCCAATCATAGCAACGCATGGGTTGAGGACACCAGGTAAATCTTAGTTTTATTAATTTTTTTGCATTTTTTCTCAGAGCAGAAGATCGTCGCGCAAACAGTGTGCAGCACTAGTTTCTACTAGTCTGATGTCTATTCACCTGTTGTGTTCTCTTCTTCGCTGGGTATAGGCGCACGTGCTGTTTCGCGTCATTTCTGGTTCGTTTTATTGCGTAGTTTTTCGTGACAAAACGTGGTTTGTAGACAAGATAGAATCGTTGGGTGACAGAGTTGTTGTCAACTCGTTATTTATTTGATTATTTTCAGGATTTTGATTGTACCATAGTACTGAAACAGCTTGCCCTTGTCATCTGATCGTGGGTGTATCTCCTGTTGTGGATCAATCACGTTGTGTTGTGTGGTGTGAACTGCTAAACAACTTGAACACTCCTGATTTCACTGAGAGCAAGTCATGTAGTGTGAAACGCACAGTTCAGCCCAACGTTTTAAAATCATGTAGTGTGAACAAGGCTTAATGTATTTTTGTTGCATTGTGAAGAGAAACTAGCTAACCAATGTGATTTGTGCTTTTAGTCACATGGCTAGAGCCTCTACATAAAACCGTTATTACATAAAACAATGACTTAGTGACAACAGTAAATAGCAGAGGCAGAATCTAAAACTGCCTCACTGGTCTCTGTACTTTTATATTGTTTATTGCTATAGTATATGAAAAAATCCAACACAGTCTCTGAAATGCGTATCTACCACAAATGTAATTTCTCGTGGCATTTATACGCCAAAAATGTTTTTTTGCGTGCATATGCTATGCACTAAAAAACCCTGGGGTAGGTTTAGGGGGAGGGGGTGAGAGTTTGTGCGTATTATACGCCATAAAGTGCGTATCATATGCACGCGAAAAACGCGTACCATATACACGCAAAAACTGTTTTTGACGTATAAATGGCATGAGAAATGACATTCGTGCTATAGATACGAACTTTCATGAGATCGGGCTCAAAAATCTGAATGGCTGTTTGAAAACATGTAAATACTGCTTGACTTCCTTTTTTGTCTCTCTGACAAGTGAGTGTCAGAAACGGAAAGTTGTGTCGTACTTTGCGTGACGGGGTAAACTATAAGCATTTCTATAAGTGACACCTACTATCTAAGAGTGATTTTGCGTTTTGTTTCTGCTATTTCTGTGCTTCACTTTAGTCTGAACAGACAAATCTAATGTGCAAATCCTACTGAACTTTTGTGCCAAACATTCATGTCTAGTGTGAACAGGCCTTAACAATACTTTGCAATGCAACTTACTGTTTTAGCTTAGATGGGTCTCCCTTGTCACAGCATGAATCATGCTTTCTCTCTCTCCATAGACTTGAGAATATGTCCTACAGGCCTGGTAGAGAGGTGGTTTCATTCCAAAATGACTGAAACCAACGACTGAACGACTGAAACCAAAGGACTGTGACAAGGTTTTTAACACTGATGTTGTGTCATTTCAAACCCACACAGCAGCTTAATCGAGTATGAGATGTCTGAATGCAGCATAAGTTTGTGCATAAGTTATATAAATAAAAAACAGATTACTTAAATTTTAAAGCACTAAATGATCATGTTTAGTCATTTGTAGTCTGTATTGTTCTAAATATATCACAAAAAGGGTGCCCATTTGAACCTATTTAAAAAAGAGTAACCAGTTGAACTCTACACTAACAGCATGTTTGGCATGGAATGCTAGTATACTATAATACACTGCAAATGAAAGGTCAAGCACATTGTATTTTCAGCTGCAGTAATAATATAATATCTAAGTATTTCCATTCATGCGTGCTGCTGTGGTAATAGTAGTATGATAGTATACCATTCCAAACATACTTTTAGACTGTTGTAAGTGTTAAAATGCATATAGCCTTTCCAAAATGGATTCAATAGCAAAAACTCTGATTGTCTTTATATAATGGCATTGTTTTACACAGAAAAGGTACTATATGTTGACTTGCTATGCAAGATGCCACAGAGAGTCGAGTCAGTCAGTAAGAAGTGTTATGCACTTTAAAGCAGGAGTTCTTTATGCACACCAGTCTCATCACTAATCAACCGGATTGAGTTATGTTAACATGCTGGAAGGACATAATGAAGACTAGTACACAATATTATCTTTTTTTCAGCAAGTTATCTTCCTGTTTCTGCAATTTTCTTCCTGTTTTATTCTTAGTGGGTATATATAATTTTATTGACTTGATTTAACTTAGTGGGAATTCAGAAGGATATAAGGAGATCTGGACAGACTCCGTTTTTAACAATTCATTGAATTCAGCTAAATCAATCAGTCACTTTAAATAAAGTAGAACATTTACTGCTCTGCAATTCACTGTTTTAAATGGCTGTTTAACTTATATCAAATTAAATAGAGAAGTTTAAAGCAATACAGAAATGGCATTTGTATCTCTGGTGTAAATTATATTCATTATAGTCACTTTTTGTAAATGAATTACTCCTATTCCATTTCCACCACATGCATCACTCATTGGATGTATTTTATTTGCCTTACAGATGTGCAATACTTCAAAGAGATTTAACATTATTACAGTCACAGTGTTCTGAAATGTAAAAAAATTGTACATTTGGCATTAGAGCTTGTATGTGAACCAAAAAATGGCATTATTATTTTTTCGTGTATAGCAGTAATTCTAATCACTGTGGTTTTCAAATAACCAATGATTTTCAAATCATTATTAGTATGACGTTCAATATATTTATCAGATTTGCTTCATTTTATATGATTTTAAACATTGTTTCTTATTTGGGCCTGCTCTCCTTCACAAGGAAGGCACTACAGACTCCTACAAGGTGATTATTCAAAGAGCCTTAAAACAGGTAAAAGGAATGCATGAACAATACACAGGCCCTTAAAACCATTTAACAAACCCTCTTGTTGGACTGGTTCCAGCAAAAGAAGACAGGGAGGGCATTTGATCGAAGTTACTGAATGCAAGTTTCTCTCACTATCCTCTGTTTCGCTCTCTTGTTTGTGATAGAAGAGTGGGCATATTTATGACACTTGTTTTTTCACATGTAAATGTTCTGTATATGATCTGTAAATCTTTCTGTGGATGTAAAAAAAAAGTTTAATATAATAGGATTTTAAGAGGACGTCTCTGTGTCTGAAGACATTACACTATGACAACCTACCCAGTGTGCCAAAATGACATGATGACTTATAACTTTATGTACAGTATTTTCTTAATATTTTCCTATACTGTAGCATAAAAGGTTGTGACTTGTATACCACTTTTAGTCAAGTTTCTCCTCCCGCCACTTCTTTTTAAACTTATTGGTAAGCACTTCCCTGCTAACAATTCCAAGCACATGTTTTCTGCAATAATGCTGTAGTTTGAACGGAAAGGTCTCAGTTTACTTATAGTGTCTTTAAAATGCATGTTGTTCTTCCAAATGATAGCGAGCTGAATGGGAGATATGAGAGAACAGAGAGCAGCGATACTGAGGACTCTTGTCCTATGGTAGAAGGCTTCAGTATTTGGATGCGAATACCAAATGTGTTTACTGTATTCCTCAATGTGAATAAGATGTTTGGCATGTATTAACAAATAAAGAATATATATAATTCAAAACATCATCGTGGTTCATTTTGTTATTAGGGGAAATTATTAAGGTCTGTGTGATGACTTACGAAAAAGTTACATTATTTGAAGATAACGGCATCTGATTTTATTATTTCAGTTAGGATTGTTGAAATTTATTTATTTTAAAAAAAGCAAATTCTGATACATTTCATACATTTTTAAAGAAATTGTTTTGGATTTTTTATTTATTTTAAATATAAATATGATACATTTTTTATCATGTAAATTTGACTTGTAAATGACAGTAGCCATGAACCAAATTTAATTGAATCTCATTTTGTAAAAAAAAAAAAAAAAAAAAAAAAAGGTTGTGCCCAGAAAATAATAAGTGATCATGTGGTCAAGTTATTTGATTTTTTTTATTAATTTAGTCTAAATCAGCAGTCTATTATGGATGTGTTTGGCTGTATGTTTTCCAGAAAGCTCCTTAAGTGTGCTATGGTTGTTTACATCCTGGAATCCCAAAGAACA
>JAQIUQ010000298.1:0-228540 GCA_030378365.1 Hybognathus amarus | reverse complement strand
CAAATTCACTACCCTTTCGTTATGTTTGTGGCTGAAAAAAGCCACTACTTTAAACTGCTGTAAAAATGTATCAGATAAATATTTTTTTTTTCAATTTTTTTTGCATACATCTATTAATCAACCTCAGTCCTGATCAAAACTACTAAATTTTTATATATATAAATAAATCTGGATTTTAACTCTTTAATTGCCAAATTCATAAATGATGTCACTGATTTGGGGAAAAAACACACAAAATGATTTATTTTCAATATAAAATATGATTGTGGACTGGATTTTTTTTTTACCTTTTATCACAGTCTTGGACATGTCAAAGATTAGAAACAACATTGGTTTTGATGCATTGTTAGTTTTTGTGCAGCAACAGATTTTAACTTTTTCTCCCTCATTTACTGTTCGTGGCTGTTTTTGCCCCATTGACTTCCATTATAACTACATTTTTTGATTGCAAAGCCATGGTGCCATATAATCATGCATTTTTGATTGTTGGTGGTTTTCCCTGTTGGGAAGAGGTAAAATTAGTAATTTTTACTGTTGATAACCAGGTGGAACCATTAACCCTTTTAGATGCAGCCCTGTGCAAAACAAGCTTAGTTTCTGACTTTTACATGGAGTTATATGGAGTATAATAGCATAATCAAGTGTGTGTATGAGTGTGTGTGAGTGAGTGAGAGAGTGTGAGAACTCACCTTGATGCGTCTGAGAAAATAAAAATATGCACTTCAGCTCTCAGAACTACATGGAGTAAACAAAAACAAAGTAAGTGTATTTATGCATCTGCTGCCTTTTGATGGTGAGAAATGCAGACTAAACAAAAACAAAGCAAGTGGATATAAACACTTGTCATTTGATGGTGAGAAGAGCAGCAAGCAACATGAGAAAGGGCTTGACTTGTAGTGAAGTTTTAGAGATGATTATGCAGCCTGACCCCTCCAGCGAGCTGCAGGAGGTATTGTCTTCTCACTCTGACCGCAGACTCAGGAGAGTCAGATCCTGGTTTGGATGTGGCACCCTCATCATCATCTCAAGCTTCCACTGAAGGCAAGGAGGATTCAGAGGATCCTGGATCTGGGTGGACTGGGAGAATCTTGAGAGGGACATGGTGGCTCTGAAAATCGAACGACCACTGCGATCATCTCACAGGCAACATGTGGACTCCCCTCTGGATCTGTAGATGCTGGCCAAAATCAGTAGCCCCATGTAGGCACAGAGATCTGTGGAGTCCACAGATACAGGATCCTCCAAATCCTCCTCGCCTTCAGTGGAGATCGAGCTTCACTGAAAGCAGGAGGATTCTGTGGATCCTGGATCTGGGTGGATTGGGAGAAAGGGTGAAGAATGGTTTTCCACCACTGCGGAGACAACTCCCTTTCTTCAGCCTGCCAGAGGCGTGAGTCGAGGGCCGACACGCTATGCTATCACAAGGGTCCAGAACATGGATTCTGTGTTCAAGTTGTTTTTTACGGAGGAGATGATGAACCTCATTGTCAGCATGACCAACCTCCATGGGCACCGCACAATGAGAAACTGGAGCGGGGTGGACTCCACAGATCTCTGTGCCTACATGGAGCTACTGATTTTGGCCAGCATCTACAGATCCAGAGGGGAGTCCACACGTTGCCTGTGGGATGATCGCAGTGGTCGTCCGATTTTCAGAGCCACCATGTCCCTCTCAAGATTCACCCAGTCCACCCAGATCCAGGATCCTCTGAATCCTCCTCGCCTTCAGTGGAAGCTTGAGATGATGATGATGAAGGTGCCACATCCAAACCAGGATCTGACTCTCCTGAGTCTGCGGTCAGAGTGAGAAGACAATACCTCTTGCAGCTTGCTGGAGGGGTCAGGCTGCATAATCATCTCTAAAACTTTCACAACAGCCACGAACAGTAAATGAGGGAGAAAAAGTTAAAATCTGTTGCTGCACAAAAACTAACAATGCCTCAAAACCAATGTTGTTTCTAATCTTTGACATGTCCAAGACTGTGATAAAAGGTAAAAAAAAATCCAGTCCACAATCATATTTTATATTGAAAATAAATCATTTTGTGTTTTTCCCCCCAAATCAGTGACATCATTTATGAATTTGGCAATTAAAGAGTTAAAATCCAGATTTATTATATATAAAAAAATAGTAGTTTTGATCAGGACTGAGGTTGATTAATAGATGTATGCAAAAAAAATTGAAAAAAAATATTTATCTGATACATTTTTACAGCAGTTTAAAGTAGTGGCTTTTTTCAGCCACGAACATAACGAAAGGGTAGTGAATTTGAACAATGCACAAGGGTTAATAAAATTAGTGTGCATAAAAATCTGTGAAATGCTTATAGGTCAATAAATGTTTATTTAACTTAAATAAAGCAAAAATACACATTTAAGTTGCTAGACATGATTAAAAATACTACTGTCCATTTAAACTGGGAACAATTTTTTTTTCACAATAATATGCATTATTACATTTCTTTAAAGACATTTTTGTGGGGCAAATGCCAGCATATGGTTAGATGTATGTACAGTGGAATAAATTGTAACAATAAAAAAGACAAATGTTTCAGATAAAGTTTTCAGCTGCAGATCGTCATTTATTTGGAATTTTTTGACCATGCGTTTCATATAAATTTAAATAATGAATGAGTCCACACACACCAGATATATTTTGATCAAGCTCTAACTTTCAGAGAAGATTCAAGATGGACTTTGCTATAAAAAGCACACCATAAGATAAGTTTCAGATACGGTCGCTAATTATTCACATGGACCATTGATGCTTGGACCCTGATGATTTCAGCTTGTGGCTGTATAGTAATTTGGTTTTCTCCCAACAATAACGTTGTTTCAATCAAATAAATGAAATTGGTCTAATAGTCCTTGATTATTACACATGCCTGATAGCGAATCCGGCACCACGCCGGATTTCCGGAGACACCCCTCGCTGCAGCCTGTAGCACGATGACGTAGCTGGATGGTCCAATACGTAGCGGACACAGCGTAACTGCTTTTAACAATTTAGATTGTTTCAAAGCAGCTTTACATAGATTATACGCATAAAATTTCATGTAACAGAGATTATTTGGGCTTTATAGCGGTTCGTGAATAATGTTATTTTCCAGCTAAAGTTAGTTTTGATTGATTCACTTCTGTCGAAATGATAATTTTGTTATTAAATTATGGGACGACACCGTTTCTCTAAACAGACTTTGAACGAGATCATACGTGATAAACGCTGATGGCACATGCACATTAAGAATTGATAGTTATTGTAGAGAGTAGAGAGTTGGTGAACAATCGCACATTGATCTTCCAAGAATACATAAATATAAATGATCACGAGTAGGCTATGGAAGCTCTTTTTAGAGCTTTCAGAATAAAACATTTAAAAAAAATAATTGCAACTTTATATCTCCCAATTTGCGTATTATTAAGTCAGAATTTCAAGTAGCCTCGCTATTGCTAGTTTATATTCTCAATTTTGACTTAATAACACGCAATTGCGACCTTATATCACGCAAATCTGACTTGATAACACACATTTGCGACTTTATATCACGAAAGTCTGACTTTAACCTGCAATTACGACTTTATTCTGAGAGTAAAAAGTCTGACTAGTAGTGAGATAAAAAGTCGCAATTACCTTTTTTATTTCTCACTCTGTGGCGAAAACAAGCTTCCAGACATGTCTCACTGAATAATAATAATAATAATTCATTACATTTATATAGCGCTTTTCTGGACACTCAAAGCGCTTCACATCTCCTCAACCACCACCAGCAAACTGAACAGCAAATTAAGAGGAACCTAGCTTTTATTTCGTTTTTTTCCCTACATCTGACAAGATGTTTTCCTGATGCTGTTATTATTTTAGCATTCAAAAAAAAATACTTGCGGTGCACATGCTATTAATCTATCAAATGTAGGTTTAAAATCATGTGATTCAAAATGTAAAATAACTTTGAGATCGGCACTGCGCATGCGTATATGACGTCACCGAAACACACCTCCATCCCACTACGTATTGGACCATCCAGCTACATCATCGTGCTACAGACTGCAGCGAGGACCTTCTGGATTTCCGGCGTTCAGACGTGTCTACAAAAAAAAAAAAACAGGTTCGCGTTGAACGGACAATTTCCAAGATCTGAGAGGCGCGTAACGCGTTCACTAAACCAGTGAATTCCCAGCTCGTGAACACGTTCAGCCTAGTACCGGGCCTTGAAAAATCCCCCGATTTTTCTTCTTTTTTTTTTTTCCATAATAATAATTGTCTTTTTAAAATGCTGTTTAACGTGTCATGTTATTTAATCCAAAACACAAGCAATACATAAATACAAATAAATACAAATATTAAAATGTGTTTCTTTTGAGCGCCTTCCGATTGCTTAGCAATGCGTCATATCTAAGCCAAACAGACTGAGCGCGTGCATTCATGGGTGCGTGCAGCTGAAGTGACAGAAGTATGCGGAGAGATGAGCGCGCGCAGACTTTAATGTCTCATTTCATTGCGGACAGTTCCAGTAAAAGGAAAGGCGATGACCAACTTGAAATATAGAGAAAGAAAAAGTCAAGCTTCAATCGCAAATATGATACCTCATACATTAGGTATGGATTCACGACAACAGGCGATTCCGTGGCGTCAAATCCGTTGTGTGTAATTTGTGGTGAAAAACTCTCAATGAAGCAATGAAGCCGTCAAAACTGCAGCGGCACTTCACCAAACATCCGAATCACGGTGTGTTTGCTATTGTTTTCTGAAACTGTTACTATATAGGCCTAGTGGGCTGTGTTATGTATCCTGGTTGACTTTGTGAGTAGTTTTGCACATGCATCGCCACAGAGTTAACTAGTTCTGACAGTACCGGATGCCTCTGCCTCGTTCACTTCACATCTGTGGGCGTCAGTGTCCAATTTACCTTCAAAGAAATCTAACCTTGGTGTAATTGACAGAATTACTAAAAAATATTTAGCTACCTAAAAGTTAAAGATTTTTAATAAAACTCAAGAGATGTGTGAAATGTCAGGATTTATGAAAGATGTTAGTCTAGTAGAATTTTCTAAAAAATATTTTGCTACCTAAAAGTTAAAGATTTTTTTGTCATGCATGTATGTCTATTTTCCTCCTTTATTAATGGAGTATATAAACAGCCTTTTCAATATATTAGTATTAAAATGCATTTTCTGAGAATTTATATTTCAAGTTTTTACTGCACATGTCGAAATGTGTGCTCTTTGCTCCATCAGTGCTTGTGTCACCATATCGGAAAACATTTGGAATGGGTCAGACATAATTCTGACCAATTATTAAGTTTTCTGCGTATCAAATGCATGTAAAAACTAATTTTCGCGTATAAATTGCATGATAACACACAATGCATGCTAATGCATAATCCTTATTGAATCCTTATGTGAATTTAGGGGGCGGCCGGGGATGGGGGTTCCAACGTCTATGAATGGGAGAAAAGAGACACTTTTTGTGAACCGTTCTGAAAGTTTAAAAAAGATGCAAGGTATGCAAGGAGCCTTTGTTGCCACCTAGTTCATTATATGCAAATAAATTATAGGCTGTTACTGTTTTGCAAAGTGATATACCGTATTCTGAATCCAAACGATTCATGTTAAAATTGAGGCATTCAAATTGACAACTGGTCCCTGGAATTTTTTTTATGAATATTATAAGTGAGTATTATGAGTATGCTATACAAGCAATAAGTACGCAGGTAAATGACTAGTTAAAAGCAGGGATGGATTAATGAACAGGCCTACTAGGCCCAGGGTCCCAGTAGCTCTAGTGCTCTACACAGATATGCTACTGTAATATAGGCTTGTATTGGGTTTGTTCATCTCATGTCTGAATGATGTCCATTTATATCTACAAAAGTCACCAGAATCTATAATTTAAGAGACTACCTGTATTTATCAAAATGTTCTCCCAGGGGAGCACACCCCTGTATCGCGCTTGACAATTATGTTGATCAGGGCATATATCTCTTGGCTTAGGGGCCGCTTACCTCCCAGGGAAAAAAGTTCAGGCTCAGGATTTTTTTCTACTATCACCCCTGATTACAGTACCTTTCATGCTACTGTTTCGAACATGACAAAGCGATTGAGGAAAGCTATCTTAACGTCTCTTGAAACCAGCAGTGTCCAAATTCGGTCCTGCAGAAAGAAAAATTAGTTTGTTGAATCGGTCAATATGACCCCATTTACACCTGGTATTAAAATGCGATCTGTATCCAGATAAGTTATCCGGATAATAAGTGTTCTGATCTTACCGATTCCATTTACACCTGGCCACATAAATGTGTTTTTGCAAAACGGATATAAATCCGATCTTCAACTCCCGCGTTATATGCAGATTTAATGGATTGCACGCCACCAAATGCAACAGATATGAGCTGCATTTTATTGATCATCAGCTAATTTCAAAATCAAAGACATCAATAAGAGAGAGTGGCAACAGCCCTGGTAAGATCATTTCGTTTCTTTACTTGAAGATGATTGTGTGTTAAGCGTCTGTGACTTACTTTCACTTTTATTTGCTATGTTTGCACGTTAGCTTGATGAATAGACGCTCAGCTGCTCATCTGCGGTGATGCGTGTCGCAGTAGCGCCGTCATATCTGACTATTGCATGACATTTAGCCTACATAACACGCTTCTAAAATTCCCTTATATGTTTGTTTAGTTGGTCTTAAAAAAAGGTCTTTGTACACTACCTCTCATAATTCGAGAACGTGAAAGCAGAAGTAATAGTGAAGTAATGCAGAAAGGTTCTCAAATAAATGGCAGAGTTGAAAATATAGCATAAAATAGAAAAGAGAGCATGAGCATTTTTTGGAATATGTTTGCATGTTGCCATTGTTCTTTTCTTAAAGTCTTAGTTTGTTAATGTCAAAACTCCTCTCCATCTGGCATTGAAAATATTGAATTACCTTTGCATCAGGCATGAAACAGCACAGTCCAGACCAAGGTCTTATGGATTTGCTGCAGATGGAAATATTCAAGAGATAGTCAAGGCAAGCAAACATTCATCCTTGACAATTGATACTGTGTGTTTATAGAAGAGTTGAGGTACAACGTTAATTACAAATGACTTCATGTGACTTTAAATCATGTAACAATGGAGGTTTGAATTGAAAACAGAATAAATGTGTTCTATGTACAAGCTTAGTGTGCTTGATCACAATCAACAATGTAATGCAGAGAATATCAAGCCAAAATGTAGTTAATTGAAACTACAGTACATATTCAGTTCTTCATTTAACTAATGGATTACAAGGTCAGCAAGAGTACAATCACATGCAATGCACACACAAGATCTCACACACACAAAATGGGGCAGGCGTAAGCAAGGTATAAAAGGTAGTTATACCCGTGTCTGAGAAGACAGATTGATCACATCTCACTGCAAGTCAAGAACAAAGGTAAAAAAAAATTAATTAAATATTTTTGGTCTTAAAGAATACACTTAAATGTACAAATATAACATTTGGGAGGAAACAATTATTAGGGTGTCTGTACATATTTGATGCATTTTAAAAATGTGAGGTGTATGTAAAGTGTTGTAAAGTGTCCTTTTTCATCTGTTTTATTTTTTCTATTATAGCCATCATGTTTTGGACAAGATATGCTGGAGCAAGTATGCTATTGTGTTTAATGCTTATTCATCTAGGACAACTGTATCCAAGAAATGATATGACTAACTGTAAGTTGATAATCAATGACTAAATTATAATACTTAATAGGGAACTGCTTCGTTAATATGGAACTTCACATTTGTGTGTGTGTTTATTTTTTTTTAAGTTGGATGTGAGGAGTGCAAGCTCAAGGAAAACAACATTTTCTCGAAACCTGGGCTCCTGTCTATCAGTGTATGGGATGCTGCTTTTCTAGGGCTTACCCTACACCCCTGAGGTCCAAGAAAACCATGCTCGTTCCCAAAAATATCACATCAGAAGCTACATGCTGTGTAGCCAAAGAAGTTAAACGGGTAAAATCTGAATGAATAACTGCTATTATATTACATTGTTTTTTTCCCTTTGTTTCATTTGTTTGTGTTTGTTTTTAGGTACTTGTCAATGATGTCAAACTAGTGAACCACACTGGACTGCCACTGCAGCACCTGTTACTATCACAAGTCTTAAAACACGCTGTTACCAATTTACTTGTTTGCTTACATTTAGTTATATTCCTGTCTACCTGTTATTTTACTGCAGTGCTTATTTTCTGTTTTTAATTTACAATGACTTATATAAGCTATTTTTAGTGAAACTATACTGTTAGAAGTTTGCTATACCCATGCATACTGTGTCAATTTTCTT
This sequence comes from Hybognathus amarus, assembly GCA_030378365.1. NCBI lineage: Eukaryota > Metazoa > Chordata > Actinopteri > Cypriniformes > Leuciscidae > Hybognathus > Hybognathus amarus. The sequence continues at coordinate 220,226 of JAQIUQ010000298.1, read as the reverse complement.
AGGTAAAACTAGTTTGCTAGTGTTTTCAACAATATTTTTTTTAAAAGGTTGCCCTACTTCCATAACTTAAAAGCATAAAATGCAATTCGAATTAAATAAAATTTTTAAAATTCAGGATATGCTTGATATTCATTTAAGCCCTCTTTTAGTGGTAATTGCTGACTTGTTTTGTCGTCTCTGCTGTAAGATTGTTCAAATACATTAATTAAAAATAAGATTGCTTGTGATTGCTGCTTCGTTTCCTTCTCTGTTAATTTTATATGCCTGTTTAGTGGTGACTGATAACTCATATGCTATTATGTCGATGTAGTACTTTGTTGCTATTACATTAGGCTACTTTGTTTAAAAAGATAGGCTACCTGATAAGACTGACAACACGGGAAAAAAATCTCTTTAGGTTTTTCTTATAAATTATTTTATGAAATCACAAGCTGAGTTTTCAAAGAAAGTAAGAAATATGCATTTTGTGTCAATAGCTTAATTATTATTATTATTATTCGTGAATTAAGACATGGCCGGAAAGTTTCGAATACTACTATGACGAAAGATTGGGCCATGATTGAATATAAATTATGTTTCTTCTGAGTTCTTCAAAACAGTTGCTATGGCGACTGTTTCCCAGACATATTAAATGTGTATTTTAGGAATCTCTCGGTTACTGTAATGCAGATTTTTATTTATTTATTTTTGCTTGAATATTAATTGGGCTGTGCTGACGTTGCTCGGTAGCCCTCTAATAGTGAATGCACGGGTCATGAATATTTGGATCAGGCCTTGGCCGTAGTAGTTTGAGATATTTGGGCTGGTGTGAATGCAGCGAAGATGGCGGAGGAGGAGGGCAGCGCGACTGAGGCTGTGGCCCTCAGACAGAAATTTCAGGATATTATCTCTGAATTAAAAAGGAGCTCCGAGTCGACGCTAGACGCCTCCAATAGTTTTTGTCGGGATTTCTGTCAAGTACGACTTTATTCATGCGTTTTAATCTACCAGTCTTTGTTCGTGGACGATGCTGCATGTTTGCATCGCTGCACCAACGATAACAGAACTAACAATACTAATACAGTCATTCATAAATATCATGGGAAAAAAACACAAAAAAGCTGTATGCAAAAGAGATGAAACATGATTTTGTTTTACAGTCATTAAATTTACAGACTTACTGTTTGTTTGTATGTATGGTGACTGCTTCTGATGGCTAACACATTAGCTTATTGTAGCAGCAGCCTTTAACTTACTTTTACTCAAAACAGTTATTTAAGGTACATAAATGATCCTATAATCCTAATTATAAATACATATATAACGTTATATATAAAATAAGCTGATGTAACATTTTGTAATAATCATGTATTTTTTGAAGAAAACAGCTGTTTTCTCAATTAAGTTATCAGTCTGTCAAATTCTTTGATTATCAGATTAAATTAACGTTAATCATTAATCAGTATTTGATCGCTACGTGGCCACCGCATATGTAATGTAATCATATATAAATCACTTTCATCAGATATACCATATTTAATTATTTTTGACTACTACTGTTCGATGCTTTTGTTATTGACTTTAGGCCATCACTGAGAATAAAGTTTGGACTGTAAAAAAGCTGGACCGTTCATTTATGGCTCTTTTTCTTTCTTTCAGGTTTTGATGCAGCATGGATGTCAGGGGAGACCAGATGAAGATCCGCTTCCTCTGTTGGAGATGTACACGGTAGCCATAATGTGCTGCGCTGAGGCTAGCCCGTTCCTCAGCCCTGAATGTGAACACCTAACAGATGTGCTGGATAAGTTATCATGGTGAGTATAGACCAGAATGGGTTTGCATGCTCAAAATGCATGTTAAGTTTATTTTTTGGTACTCTCCTGAATAAGATGTTATACATAAAAGAGGTTACCATATAGTCAACAAGACAAAAAAATAGCTGAATTTATAAAAATGTCCCTGTTCAAAAGTTTATGAACCCTTGATTCTAAATACTGTGTGTAGTTATCTGGATGATCCACCACATGGTCTTGTTAAACTGCCCAATGTTCTTCAGAAAAATTCTGGTTAGAGAGTTGGACTTGTAACCTGAAGGTAGCGGGTTCCAGTCTCGGTACCGGCAGGAAATGTAGGTGGGGGAGTGAATAAAAAGAAATTTCTTCCACTCTCATTTCCCACAACTGAGGTGTCCCAATCACTCCCCAGCACTGGCTGCCCTCTGTCTCTGGGTGTGTGTTCATTACTCATTGTCACTGCTGTGTGTGTGCACTTGGATGGGTGAAATACAGAGCACAAATTTCAAGTATGGGATCATGGGACACCATCAGTGTTAGGAAAGTTCACTTTCTACATGAACTACATTTTAAAATGAAATAGTTCAGTTCATAGTTTATACTTCAAAGTTTTTAACTAAGTTCACAGTTCCAAAAATGAACTAGTTCACAGTTCCTTTTTTCCATATGTTGCTGCGAGCTATTTATTTTGTTTTTAAAATTATTGCCACAGCCCATACAACCACAGGTAGCAATTATGTTATTGGTGGGCAAAGTTTGCACAGAAATGTAAGATTTTTCCCATCCTCACCGACCTTGTCATAAAACTTGTTAAAATTATCATACAACGCTTCCTCGATGCTTTGTGGACCTCATGCTGCTTTTTGTTTTGATGAACACTGGTGGTTTGTGTTGCCAGTTTGGGTGTTTTTTTCGCTGACATGTTAAGGCCTGTTTACAGTTTAGATGGGTTTTCATCTGGAATGCTCTATAGAAATCTGGCACCCTGAACGAAGCTAAACTGAGAGAGCGTACGTTCACAGACACCAGAATTAACAAGTTCACAGTATCTTTCATCAGGCAGTTATACAGTACGTTCAGTTCACGTTCGCCCAAAATATGAACACGTTCAGGCACAACACTGGACACCATGTCACCATGTTTCAGCCACACATACTTGGCTGAAAGTCACATCACTTTTTAAAATTATTTATTTATTAGGGACCATGTACAATTTCAAACATGAATGTTACCTTTTGATGCATTGTACCAGATTTAGCCATAGGCTGATTTACATCTGCAGTCCCCTGGCAGGGTACAAACCTAAAGAAATCTGTTTGTCATAATTTGTCAAAAGTAGGGATGCCAGGATACGAGACAAATAAAAATCGACGTAAGATATTTTAAAGTAAGGACAATTTTTTATTGTTACATTTGTATTATTATTTTATTATCAAGACCGTTATATATATATATATATATATATATATATATATATATATATATATATATATATATATATATATATATATAACAATACAAAAATATATGGGTGTGGGTTTACAGCTAAATTCATCATATTGACACAAAATGAAAACTGCAAATCACCTTTCGCTGACTGGAGTCCACTCCAGTTGTTTCTGATTCACTGTGAATTGCAGCGATCCATTTGCCCCTCTTTCTATAGCAGTCTGTAAAAATATACCTCCGATTTTTTTGTCAAACCTAGTTCTACAGTCAATCGCAAAGCTCTTTCCCATTTTATATGTGTTGTGTTTGTTTTTCGCTGCATTTACGCTGAACACATATACAGCCGCTCAGTCTTTTTGCCACTCACTGTGAGAAACTGCAGCACTCCGGCTGACGGTGACACACGCGCATTCCCTCTCGATATCTGTCCGCAGTTGAAACACTGGTTTAGAGATGTAAACATACTGATCAATCACATCTTCCTTTTTCCTCTGCACTGTTTACTGGTAGCAAACAGCATTACATTAGCATACACTGGTAGCATAGCCTACACGCACCGCCCTGACTTTCTGCGTATTGGAGTGTGTATCGCCTTTGACTGTATTTATTCATTGTGTGAGTCGACTGCATACACCTGAACCATGACGTCCGTCACCGTACGGTTTAGGATGAATATGTATCATTACACAATATATACCTGTATATAAAATGTGTGTTTACATAATATAATAGCTGAAAATGTGAGGTTTATCATTTTATAAATTTTTTTTACAGCTTTCGGCACTAGTTTAATGATGTTCAGAAGAAGAAAGGAGGCAGGAACCAGCGAATGTTCACAATCTGTATTTTGTAAATAAACAAAATGAAAGTAAAAGCAGCAGCCACTCATGGACTTAAACAAAACACAATGTAAAAGTCCAGGCCTTTTTTCCTTGTCGTGACGTATATCCAAGTGAAACGGCTTCTGAAATTAGAAAAAAATGTAGGGCAGGACTTGATTTCATCCTTCGGTAATTGATTGGATCGTTGGAGGTTGGGCGTTGCAAACAATTTGAATGCGATTCTCTGAGAGGTGGTGCACCGACAGCCGCACCCTCATCGGATCTGGCCTCACCCTTTTGCCATTCCATGTGACCAAAGAGAGAGAGAGGTCGTTTCAATGGGGGAGGGAAGGGTAATGTATTTGATTAAAGATTTCAAGGGTACATGAATTTTTTAAAAAATATTGAAGTGCACAGATAAATCATTTATAATAAACACTACAATATTACATATAAAAAGAAGATTTGTCAAATTTGATTTCATGCCAACTTTAAGTAAGTTCAGCAATGGTTCACATCATTTTTATATTTATTTTATGGTTTTGACGTTACCATAGACCAGGGGTCCGAAAGTAAGTTTGGCATAGGGCTAAAAAAAAACAATTTCGCCACTAGATGTTAGGCCAGAACATAGTTAACGAATAATTTGAAGAAGTTAATTGATTAAAAATTAAACAGACTGTTACAGTCTATCACTGTGAAGCTGCTTTGATACAATCTGTTTTGTAAAAGCGCTATATAAATCAAGGTGACTTGACTTGTATTTTGTTACTGATAGTGAACTGTTACTCTGTGTTAAATCCTGTAGTACATTTAAATGTAATGAAGTGGTCAAAATCATGTCTGACCCAATATATTGGCATCTTGCAACACATCCTGCCTTGCTAAAACACACATATGTGGGAAGATGCGGAATGGATAAAAATAACAAAAAAATATGAGGACTTAAAGGTATAGCAGAGGATTTTCTTTTTCCAGGTGGGTAGCCTATACTATTGGTCAGAGCCGGACAGTATTGGAGTACATTTACTTGAGTACAGTACTTAAGTACAATTTTGAGGGATCTGTGCTTTACTCAAGTATCATTTTTGGGGAGTACTCATGACTTTACTCAAGTACATTTGAGAGGGAATATTGTACTCTTTACTCCAATACATTTCTATCCATAACTGTGAGTAAAAAGTAACTACTTCTAAAAAAAAAAAAAAAAAAAAAAAAATGGAAAATTTAGAAAAATCTCAGAAACCCTCAAATTGTTTTTTCCCTCTCAAATGTGATTGGATTGTTCAGGCGCCACTGATTGGGACAACCTATCAGCAATCACCTTCAGCTTTCCGCCAAAGTCAACTCCATGGTCAGATTTACAATAAGAGACCAAACAATGGATAAAGATGAAGCAGGTCTATCCGGAATGTGCCAGCCCGTGGCCCCACCTCGCCAGATTATTTCAATTTTCTGAATTTTCTGAAATTTCTTAAAGGGGTGGTTTACTGCTCTTTTTCTCTTGCATGATTGTGTTTATGGGGTGCAACAGAACATGTATCTGTGGTTTTTCTTTTTTTTAAAGTCTTATTTTTCATAAATTTCACCTTTATTGTCAGCCGCGCTCTCCTCTGTCCCTGAACGAGCGAGTCTATGAAAACACTCCCTCAGAACCACGTAGCGGGCTCAGATTGGTTCGTTTGGGCCGGTGTGTTGTGATTGGCTAAACTGTCGCTCACGTTGTCCGGAAGATTAAGTCGCCCATGACCTTTACGGGCGAAACGGGCGGGCATGCCAAATGTGGATACTGGATAACATAGAGGGTGGATACACGTAAATAATGTCGAGATTGCAGTATCAGTGAGGCAGAATCAGACCGAGAAAGCCGCGATGAATCGAGTCAAGCAGAACCTCACCACACACGGCTCTTAAAAAAGGTTTCTGAATGATAATTTGCTTCATTTTTTAACTTTATACACGTTTGTTTTACACAATAGCATCTGACTGGCAACGATAGCAACTGACTGGATAACTAATGTTAAACACAAACAGCGTTTGCAGGTTTACATTCTTGATCTAAATCGAAAATAAAGTCATAAAGCATATATATATGAAAAATACATTTACAACATTAGTACTTATACAAAATTCAGGTCCATAATGTTTGTACGCGTTTGCCGTAGACACAAAATAGCCTAACTAGTAGCCCATAAAGCCTACAAAGCTAGCACTGGCATTTGAAAAAAAAAACAACGCTGACGTCGGGAATTATACATGCAAATACATTTAAAATGATGAAGTCTTAGCCTACTTACAGGTTGTGGCCCAACAACTGCTGACTTTTAACTGCTGGTTTTAAAGTTGGATCTGCTTCATGATTTAGAAACAGTTTCTTGTTTACGTTAATCCAGTGTTGAACTCGTGGAGATTCTGGAAGCTGTCTCGTAAATGCGCAGCACAGAGAGCTAGATTACGATAGTCACTTTCAGGAATATAATCAAACACAAATTGTATCCATTGTTGTCGAAGTATAGTGTCCGTGGGAAGCCCGAAACACAGAAGACAGCTGCGTGAACACAACTCACTCGACGAGGAGCTGCTGAAATATGGCCATGCTCTTTCCTGCATATTCCGGAGGGAGGGGTTGATGCAAATGTGTGGGTTAATGACGTACCATAACCCAGCTGTAGTCGCAAAACGAGTCGTTTTTGTAGGCAATTATACTTCCTGATTTTTAAAAGACGATATCTCTGCTTACACTAAACTTTCAGTGCTGCAACTTTGCAGATACTGTTTCATGCACCAACAGCAACATTACACACTATTTAAAATGAAAAAAGTGAAATCGCAGTAAACCTGCCCTTAAATGTTAAGCAACATGGTAAAAAGATGAATATGACTTGATTTTACTTTCAATTCCTTTTACATTCTCCAAGGTAGTAACATTTACAGTTTTCATAACTCAATGTAGGACGATTCTGTCCATAAATGTAAGCACTGTGGCAGTAGTAATGCAATATTTAGAAAATGTACTCTTGTACTCTTGATACTCAAGTACTTTTAAAAACAAGTACTTCAGTACTTTTACTTAAGTAGACATCTGACTGTAGTACTTTTACTTGTACTTGAGTAAAATTTAGCAAGGGGTATCTGTACTTTTACTCAAGTAATAAAGCTGTGTACTCTGTCTGCCTCTGCTATTGGTCCACCAAAGTGTCAATAATTCTGGTGATATGTTTACGTTAGGCTGTTGAATGTGCTCGTCCCTATGTAGTTTTCGCTTTCAGGTGTATTATGTGTGATGAGTTGCGGTTTCAGCCATTCCTTTGAAAATAGCTGAGGGTCGAAAGAGAAAAATGTATACGAAGTGTATGATAAGAAGAGAAAGGCAGCAGAATATAGAAACAAGACCAGAGTGATTTTAGGTGAATATTTCACACGCTGGCGTGCGCTAAAGCACAGGTTGGGCTTCCCACTGATGCCGCAGTCGCTGAAGATTCTACTAGACAGGTAAAGTTTGTCATGCAATTTGGAGAAATCCATTTAATAAGTAAATAAAACACGGAAGGGCATTTATTCATCTGTTTCACCTGTTTTCCACCTCATTATGTTTGATTCATCCATGTATTTAGTTCCCTCTGTTCCATTCAGTCTTTGTCGGTCGTTGTTTGTTACCATGTGTTTTGAGTGACTTCCTGCCTGTTCCTGTTTGTTGTTTGGAGCTTAAGTAAAGTAATTGTATTTGAGCTTTTGCCTCTTCGGTCGTCGTCTTCAGCCTGCACTCTGACACCCCCCGTGACAGAACGACCGACCATCTCAGAGTAGTGACAGCATGGGACGTCTCCTCATGGACGGTCCAGAGACCGTCCAGCCGGAGCCAGAGACCATCCAGCCGGCGCCAGAGACCGTCCAGCCGTTGCCAGAGCCCGTGCCAGAGACCGTCCAGCCGGCGCCAGAGCCCGCGCCAGAGACCGTCACCCCGCTCCCAGAGACCGTGCAGCCCGCTCCAGAGACCGTGCAGCCCGCGGCCAGAGACCGTGCAGCCCGCGCCAGAGACCGTGCAGCCCGCGCCAGAGACCGTGCAGCCCGCGCCAGAGACCGTCCAGCCAGCGCCAGAAACCAGGATCCCACCCAGCCTCCCTCTCCCGCCTCCTCCCATTATTCATCCGTCAGCCCTTCCTGTCTTCTAGCCCTCCTGAACCAGCATGTTTTGTGGATCCCCGGTCTTCGCCTCCCACCTCCTCCACCTGGACACTTCCTCGGCCCCTCGTCACATCTGCTCCCCCGTGGCTCTTACCTCCCTCAGCTCCTCCATGGCCCCTCATTCCACCAGCTCTGCCTGGCTCCCTCCGTCCTCCGGATTACCTGTGGTCCCTCGCTCGTCCTTCCATCACCTCCGGACTTCCATCCTCCGGCTCCGCCTCGTCATGTCACCCCCCCCCGGTTCCGTTGGACTCCTCACTCCCTTCAGTCACCCATCAGCCCTCACTCCCTCTGTCCTCACCGTGTCCTTCTGTGTCCCTGTCCTCACTTCAATCACCTGAGCCTGCGGTGTCACCATGGTCCCTCATCCGCACCATATCTCCGTTGGTCCTACAGCTTCAGCCCGGTCTCCTCCTGCTTCAGCCTGCTCCGCCCTGGTCTCGTCTTCAGCCTGCTCCACCCTGGTCTCGCCTCAGCCTGCTCCGCCCTGGTCTTTCCCTCAGCCTGCTCCGCCCTGGTCCCATCCTCAGCCTGCTCCGCCCTGGCCTCGCCCTCAACCTGCTCCGCCCCTGGCCTCGCCCTCAGCCTGCTCCGCCCTGGTCCCGTCCTCAGCCTGCTCCGCCCTGGCTCACGCCCTCAACCTGTTCCGCTCTGGCCATGCCCTCGACCTGCTCCACCCTGGCCACGCCCCGCTCAGCCCTCAGATCGTCACAGTCTGCGTCTGCACCGTTCTGTCTGCGTCTCCATGCACTACACTTCCCAAGATCCTCTCGTCTGCACACCTGAACTCATCAGCCTCCTGTTCAGCGTCCTGTTCATCTGTTTCACCTGTTTTCCACCTCATTATGTTTGATTCATCCATGTATTTAGTTCCCTCTGTTCCATTCAGTCTTTGTCGGTCGTTGTTTATGTTACCTTGTGTTTTGAGTGACTTCCTGCCTGTTCCTGTTTGTTGTTTGGAGTTTAAGTAAAGTAATTGTATTTGAGCTTTTGCCTCTTCAGTCGTCTTCTTCAGCCTGCACTCTGACACCCCGTGACACTCGGGAGCAAATAGAGTGTTGCACATGTTCATTTTTAAAAAAAAATTGGAGAGGGCGGGTCTTCTCTAAAATTCAGAAAGATCCTCCACTATACCTTTAAATAAGCCCATTAATGGCATGTTTGAGACATGCTTTTAATGAACTATGTTTAATTTCCTCTTTCCATACTGTGTCTGAGACTGTGTGAATCTAATTTATTGCTTTAGCCACTATATGGCGGTGTGTCCTAGTGTTTTAGGACACCTCTCTAGCCCTAATAAAATCACTGAAACAGACGGCCAGGCCAGAAATGTTCAAAAGGGTGGGCCTTCTCTAGAACAGGTGGGCAAAAAGAAAACCTGCATGCTAAATTATCAGGAAAAACAAAACAAAAAACAGCAGTTTTTAAGTTCAAAGTTACAAAAAAGAAGAAATTACATACATGATTAAATTAATTTATATATGGTCAGACACTTGTCACTGTCACTGTATTATTAACATTTGACCAAAATCAAGCTCAAATTGAGTTATGAGGTTTTTAACCTGTGAATGTCTATATAGTGCTTTGTTTGCCTTTTTTACTATATGGAGAATAGTGCACAAGTGAAACAAGTGAGTTAGTTTTAATGCAGTGTAAAGGAAATTTACTCAACAGTTGTTTTGTTCCCTGCTAGGAGCTGTCTGAATCTTCTCTTGTCATTTTGGAAAATCCCTGGTGCCTTATGGGAAGAGTTTCAATCTTCTGTCAAGGTCAGAGTCAAGACTTCATTAAATGTTTTTATTAACACAAATGTAATGTGCTGTATCTTGTAGAATTGGTGGATGGACCTGGCTTATCAATTTATTATTACATTCATATAAGCATCACAGAACAGCATTTCTAATTGGTATTATCATTTTAAGAATTTGAAATACATGTCATGTATTTGTTATGGTCCGTGGTGGTAAGAAGCACGAGGAGACGAAGAATACCAGGAAATAGGGATGCACGATATATCGACCACATATCGATATCGGCCGATAAATGGTCTTTTTTGATGTTATTGTTATTGATCCGATAAGAAAATTGGGCCGATATATCAAAGCCGATGAATAATAGATTATTTACTTCAGTTGAGAGACGCGCGCTGTTCACCATAACGGTTCTGAATGATTGGATTCACTTCAGAAAGGAAGATACAGTTCAGTGCAACATGTGCAACACAAATCTGTCACATAGGCTTCATAACATTATAATAAAAACACGCATGCAAAAGAATGTTGTGAATTCTTGTTCGCCAGTGTTTCAGCGCGACGAGCCGTTGAGGCGGAAGAGCGCGTCTGTGGAGTTAGCCTTCATGACAAGCACAGTCAAGTTCTCTGAGCATTCGCAGCATTCTGTGCTATTGTAAGTTGTAATATGTTTATTTTGTGTATATAGGCCTATATATCTGATTAATCTAATATAGAATGCGTTTGGTTGAGTTAATGAACGACGCGCGCTTCATTGTATAGGCTACCGGTGATCATCTTTAGCATGCGCGCAGCTCAACTCAAACAGCAATGCACTTTTATAACTATAATTGGGACTGTCATATATATGCCATTATAATGAGAACACTATTGTAATAAAACGTCTGTGAATTCTCTGGGTTTAGTTGCCGTTTCAGCGCGATATTGTGGATAGCGCGTCCAGAACATGGATTAGCTTCACATTATGACCAGCACAAGTTTGATTGTGCATTCACGTCCTTTTGTGCAGATAAGTCGTAATATAAAGCTGATGTAATATAAATATCTGATTAATCTCACATATCTCATGCGTTTCGTGGATTTAAACAACCTAGAAAAGTTCTTCAGTTCCCCGGTGCTTCTTCTCTTCAGCTTCAGCGCACGCAGATTAAACAATGCAAAACATTAAAAGCTATGATTTGCACTGTCATATAATTATATTCACCATTGTAATAAATTTGAAAATTCTTTGGGTTTGCATTCTTCAGCAACCGTCGAGTTGATTAACCTTCTAGCAAAGCGATTCAGTTCCACGTTCGTTCTCTTCAGCTTCAGCTCGCGCAGCTCACACAGCAATGTCATTTGAAACAGTAATGCTATTAAAGATGTTTACTATTAGGCTAGCCTATGTAATATTAAAATTATTTAATTGTTTATTTTTTTCAAAAACATTGCGTTATAATTAATTACAAACATTAATTTGTTCTCGTATTATTTTCATCAACGATGTGGTTTGATTAAAATAATTTCCTTATTGTCCGTGCAGAGGCGATTCCGTTTTATTGATCCATGGCACATGCATTTTGTTTTTTTATATGCAGCCCAATGTTAGCCTATCTAATGACTTGTTTGCAATATTTAGGGGGGCTATTTTATTTTTTGTTAGGCAATAGATTTTTTGATAACACTTAATAAGGTCTCATTTAATGCATTAAGTAACAGAGAGCAATAGCCTTAATTGTTAGTTAATAAAATATGTGTGTTCATATTAGTTCACAGTGCACTGACTAATGTTAGATACAATTTTCTTAAAAATGTCTTATAAAATTGTTGGTTCATGCTTAATAATGCTACAAAAATTAAACCTTATTATAAAGTGTTACCATTTTTTAATAAAGAAAGTTGCCCAGTGTAAAGTTAATTTTAAAAGTTAAGGAATCTTACACTGGTTCAAGCTTGGTTATACTGTAGTATATGTTTGATTTATGTTAAAAGTGTTTGAGACAAGGCTTTAAATTGTGAGCCTTTTGTTTATGTATACAGGCTATCAAAGTATATAAAAAAAATTAATTTTGATTTATCGGCCAATATATCGGTTATCGGCTTTCAAATGTAAAGAATTATCGGTTATCGATTTGGCCAAAATGTTTCATATCGGTGCATCCCTACCAGGAAACAGAAATTTAATTAACAAACTCTCAGGAGACACAAAAACCACACTATACATAAACAAGAATGGGCAAGGAGTGAGGGAGAACACAGGAGCTGTGTCCCAATGTGTAGGCTGCATCCTCCGAAGGCCGATTGGCCGTATTTGAAGGCTGATTGCGGCTCGGCAAAGGATGTCCCAATTCCAAGGCTACACCCTCCGAAAGTTGCATTTGAAGGCTGATTGTGTCATCACGGCGCGATAAAGGCTTTCCCAATTCAATTCTGCGTCCTCCGAAGGCCGGTTGCGTGAGTGCGGCGCGACAAATGCTACCCTGATTCAAAAGCAACGCCAAATGCACCATAACAGATCCTAAGTGATTGAGCTGATCAATGGTATAAATGATTGGTTTATTAATTTGAATATCCCCAACTGAGCAAGCCAAAGGAAACAGTGGCAAGGAACCAAAAAACTCCATCAAGTGACCTAATGGTGTCCTAAAAGTCCATCAGGTGACTTAATGGAGAAAAAAAAAACCTTGGGGCAAGCTCAGGCTCTAGTCGAGGGCCAGTTCTCCTTTGGTGTTTATGAACTAGAGGCCAGAATTGATTCTATAGTTATGTGTATTTGAATATATGTGCGCAGGTTTGTAAATCCCTACAAAAACCATGCCTGAATAAAACTACTTGTCTTGTCTATATATTTGATACAGAATTTTGTTTTATTTTTCATGGTGGATACGCGAAACAAATTCACAACGCTTTATCTGTAGAGTGGGAATGGGATCCTCCATAGGGAGAGGCTAGTTGGCATTGTCATCGGGTCCAGGCTAAGCTCCTCGTCAGATCTGGATATGGCCTGCGGGAAAACCTCAAGATAAACAAAGACACGCAAATTAGCGTATATGCCATTCTTCTCTATGATGTAACGAGTACATCAGGATTTAGGGGAAGTGTTCCCAATTTCGGCTGACCTAAGCTATGCAGCCTAACATTGAGTTTTAGATGTCTATAATGTTTTATGGGTATGATAGGGCAAAGAGATGGGTTTTTAATTAAGCTTTGAACTGACTTTGACTTTGTCTGCTTCCCGGACAATGGTAGGAAGGGCTAATATGGTCATACTTCCTGGTTCTGGTAAGAACTCGAGTTGCTGCGTTTTGTACTAGCTGTAGTTTGTTTATTAAGCGTGCAGGGCAACCACCCAGTAAAGCTTTACAATAATCTAGTCTTGATGTCATGAACGCATGAACTGAATTGTTCCGCATTTGTCAATGAGACCATATGACGTAATTTAGAGATATTTTTAAGATGGAAAAATGCAATTTTACAGATACTAGAAAAACGTGACTTTCAAATGAAAGATTTCCGTCAAAGAGCACACCCAGGTTCCTATGATAAGAGCAAATCATTTGTGACTCTAACGAGAGCTGTCTCGGTACTATGGTATGGTCTAAATCCGGACTGAAAATCCTCTCAGTTATCATTTTCTTTCGAGGAAGGAATACAGTTATGAGGATACTGTTTTTTCTAATATTTGTGACAGAAAAGGTAGATTCGAGATTGGCCTGTAGTTGACTAATTTTGTATGATCAAGTTGCGTTTTTTTTAACAAGCGGTTTTATCATAGCCAGCTTAAAGGTTTTTGGTATGTATCCTAGCAACAAAGACGAATTAATGATATTAAGAAGAGGATATATGGCATCTGGAAGCATCTCCTTCAGTAGCTTAGTCGGTATAGGGTCTAACTCACAAGGACCCCCCAAAAATAAAATTCTGGCTACGCCCCTGCTCCCATGTCCTCTGGTAAAATATATAGGACTATACCATAAAGTCAGTTTAGGTGGCTAGCCTGATATGTTTCAGTTTAGTTTGTGCCAACCCTGGGTTTTAGGCACCATGAAAGTGGTTTGGCTTTTTTGGCTTTTTGCTGTTCTTTGCCATAGTAACTTGCGCTCCACTGCTAACCTGGTCCGGAGCAGGTTATGTTCCAGATAAGAGGTTGCAAACCGAACTGGGACCAATCAGCTGTGAGCAAAGTGTCAGATGTCTTATGCGATAAAGTCACGCCACCTGTTTTCACTCCAAATTAAAGGTCTCTACACAGCAAATTATTTTTAAAGGGGTCGCTGAACTGGCTTTTTAAATTTTATTTTATTATTGTCTGAGGTGAACTTATGACCAGAGCTGGATTAACGCAAAGGCAAACTAGGCACGTGCCAAGGGCCCGATTGGCGGGAGGGGCCCAGACAGAGGGAAAAAAAATTAAAAACGTACAAATGTCCCATCTCGTTCAGGCGACAATAATACACTCGCCGTTTCGAGAGTTGGGATAGACGGAATTGTCATTTGCATGACCAGCATTGCATCATGAGTAACATGCAGTTTACCATTTCCACGTCTTAATGCAGGGTTGCCAACTCTCACGCATCTGGCGTGACACTCACGCATTCAGCCTCAATCTCACGGTCTCACGCTCAACAACGAAATCTCACGCTAAATTAGACATTCTTCTGGGCTGTATTTTTTTAAGCAAGTTCAGGCTCTTAACTACTGATTGGACGCGAAGAAAATCGCGGAAAAAGATGACACCTGATCACGGACAGACTGAGACAGAGAAATTTACTCTTGATATGGAACGCTTTGGCGCTTTTAAATGTGACCGATCAGTCAGCGCGTCAGTCAAACGGCACGCTGATACAGTTGCCTACAACACCCACCCCAGGGCGCAAGGGCACGAGCAAAATACTCTGGTAATCTCCCGCTTTATATTAAACAAACGTGAGTTGAGGGTGTACTTTTGCACTACGTGCCTGTCTTTTAAGCAAAAATGATACTTTTCACTAAATATCTACAGTGGCGTCAGGGCGAGGGCGTGAGGTGCTTGAAAGCAGCGTTCGACCCGAGTTCGAATCCGCCTTTGGCCGAACTCTCTTCTCCCTTTTCCCAACACCGAAACCGTGATATGACATTGTGCCTTTATAAAACGGCACAAGACTGTAATTAAGTAGCCTATATAGCCATTCTGTTTGTGCTGCGTGAGCATGGTGATCTGGTGTTTTCTCCAAAATAAAAACTCAAGGGTTTATTTCTTGCAAATGAAGAAATTAGGACAAAACTATTGTAATTAATTTTCCTATACAATAGTGTAAGTAAAATATACTTTTGAAATATTCATTTTCATTTATACAGTACATTTATAGGCTAGGTCTATATGGATTTTATGTAATAGGAATAATTATATAAATCATTATTACATTATTATAATAATCGTTTGGCATCCTAAAACAGACTGAGACTTTATATCATAACTAAAAAGATGTTTGATCCCTCTTTAATGTCCAGGTTCACGTCGAAGCTTTTCCTTTGTTCAATGTCACAGTTCATGGGTTGAGGCCAGTTAAAGCTCTTAATTTTGAGCTCTCAAAGTGCACCAGATTGATGCATTTAACCTTAAAATGTACAAAATTTTAATGCGGGGGAGCATGCCCCCGAACCCCCCTAGAGGGACAGAGGTCGAGGTCTCAACATAGTTTTACAAAATCATATGGGAAAGAACAATAATCTATGAACTTTACTCTCAAAACAATTTTTTTTTTGGGGGGGGGGGGGGTCAGTAAAATTGTTATACTAATGCAAAATTAAAATGGGGAAAACTATACATTTGGCCTACAAGACATTGTGCCCAGGGGACATTGTGACGACCACCTAGTACTATTCACCCACCCCCCTCAACCCAAATCTCACTCCAAGCAAAACTCAAAAGTTGGCAACCCTGCTTAATGTCTTACCAGTTTAAAAATTCACACGATCTTGAACTATCCGGTAGACTTCGCGCTGTCTGAGAGATGTGTTTTTCTGTACACGACACATACAAACAAGCCGCCTCACAAGCTCGCGGGTAACAACAGTTATTTACGTGGATTATAAAAACATGCGAAAATTATGTCAATTTCGGATTTGATGACTGGTGTGTATCCTATAAACATAGTCGGTTATGTCTTAAATAAGCATAAATCGCACGTGACCGTATAATGTTAGTGGCTACAGGATCTGTGCACGAGCTCTTACTCTTACAACCATGGTCTGTCATTAATTTGGTTGTCAAAACAACAAAACATAGCTTTTATTTCAAGGAATCAGGAATAATATCCTATGTATTTAATTTAGTTCTCAGGACTAAAACACTACCCAGTGTTATTTTACATTTGATTACTTTATTCAGTCTCTGTATTATACTATTTCTGAAAACTGGTGTCAGACCTAAGCAAAAACTTTTCTCTTTATAGGTAGGCTATCTTTATTCTATTGTACTTTTGCGCTACTTGTTTCAATTTAATTCAAAGATTGAAATCAAGCTTCCTTGTGTTGCGTACATACTTAAGAACAAAATTACCCCATTGTAAAATACATTTTAAGAGATAAATGTAAAAAAAAAGTCTAGACTCCCCCTCAAATAAAAAAAATCCCCCCATAAGAATCACCTAAGGGGGATCCCCCCATTTCCCAAAATGAAATTCAGGCCCTGCTGACAAACAGTTTATGACATCCTTCCAGAACTACTGTAGGCTATATCAGAACTTTCCCATAGACTGAATTACAGTTCCTTTATAATTTTGGCATTTTGTACATCAGGAATATTGCTGGACAAATGATTGAGTTTTTCAGGTGTTATACTGTATAAACCTTTGTCAACCATTTATACTGTAATAATTATTTAATCTGCGTGTTTATAATTTGTTTTTGCGCCTACTTCAGTCCATTCAAATTCCTCTATTTCTTCTTGTGTTGAATGTCTTTCCTCCATGCGTTTAATTTGTCTACAGCAGACTCTTTAGAGTTAGACATCATTAAATGATAATAATTTGACAAATGGCCCTTTTCACCTCTTTTTCCAATTATTTCCTCTATTAATGACAGTTTGGGAATGTACATAATATCTGTAGACCTGGAAGACATAAAACTTTTAGACTGAATATTTGAAAAAAGTATTAGAATAAAAAATTGTAAGCTTTTGCAGAAAATACTAGGCTAATTAAATGTGTTGATTAAATGTAAACAGGTTTACATAGTTTACTGACACCTATTGGTTATTTACTGGTTCTACTGTCTTAACAATTACACTCCCAATGGATAAGATGAGTCTAATTTAATAGCATTTAATATAGCTGTGCAATGACATATAAATAATGAATAGCCTATCAAAAAATAGTCTAAATGACTGTGTAATATACAACACATGACTTATTTTGGCATACAAACAACCAATTTGTAATGAAAAAGACTAGGCTATGTAAAAGTTACTTTTATTAGTAACTTTTCGTAAGTTTCAGATTTCAGTTCATAAATAACATAGATAGAGGGGGCCCAAAAATGGAGTCTGCCTAGTGTAGTCCATTTATTTAATCCGGCTCTGCTTAAGACGTTCACTTGGTTTTTGCATTAAAAAACATCAAAATGAATAAGTAATAGGCTATTTTCTACCCTAGTTTTTGAGCCCAGCTCAGAAACACTAGGTTTTTATGGGCGTCTCGCACTGAAGACTTAAGTAAGTCTTACGAAGTAAACGCCCACTGCTGTGAGTGGATAACAGTTTTGCATATTATAATGACTTTCGGTGTACGTGGGGAAAATTGTTTAGAAAACGTCCAAAATTGTAAAATGGCAATCGGAATGATTTGCCATACATGTTCGACCCACAGTCTGTGTGTTGAGCACCATTCCTGTCAGATCCAATATAGATGGCACACCACCGTTCTTTACTCTTAATTGGTCTACAAATCCAGTCTTGTTTACAAAACAATCCTCAGTAAAATGACGCAAACAGACGGTTTTACCTCATCAGTTGGAAAGTCATTAAAAATAAAGTTTATCCATGCAGTCCTATTGGAATCCAGAGAAAGCATATGCAGCGACAATATGCAAAACTGCACAACATTCTGTATTGCTCGGTAGCTCGATACGGTTTATCATCACGAGGTAGGGCTATGTTATTTAGCTATGTGTGTAATGCGCAAATCGGTGGGCGGGGCTAAACCGGCCACGTTGAAGTAGGTGTTGATCTTCTGCGGGGTGGTGTTTTATACTCTTTTGACGTCATAGTTCCCACTTCAAAAAACGAGTCGTCTGCTGAGGCTGGTGTCAATAAAAGCTTTTATTGGACTAACAAGGACATTTTCAGCTCTGAAACTTGTAGGATATTCTTATAATATGATGACCTCTTAGATGTCAAAAGCTCAAGGAAAATTTGATTTCTCAGTTCATCACCCCTTTAAGGACAAAATCGTCCGGCTTTTAGTAATGCTCATTAAGAATAATAATTTTGTATGATTTAGATATTATTTATGTAATTATTGTACCCTTAATCGATCACACATTTTTAGTTTATCTATTATTATTACGGCCAGTTGTATTGAATAAATATATAAAGGTAATAAAAATACGCTTTAGAATTAATAGATAAAGCTATAAAATGACTACATGTGAGTTTAAATGTTAAAGCCTTTAAATATATAAGCTATCTTCACAACTTTTACTTGAACTGATATAGCAAGACTTTGTATTTTAGTTGTCCTTTGATGTTGTCCTGCCTTGGTGAATGGATTTATGGGTTTACTAAACATGGAAAACAATTTTCAATGCACGTTAAAGCTCTCTGCCGTCAATTATATGATTGCTTTCATTACAAAGTAAATATATGTGCTGGCAAAAGTCAGAATGAGCAAATTATATATATATATATATATATATATATATATATTAGGGGATGTGCACGAATATTCAAATTTTCAAATATTTGATATGTAATTATTATTCGAAAAATAAAATACTATTTGAATTTTGAATACGTTGCTTTGCTGGCCGTAAATGCAGTGAGTCCATGATAAATCCTAAAGAACTAACTCGCAGTTACAATTAAATGCACTGGATGGCCTGTGGAGTGTGTTAACAAGTTGTCTGTATTTGATCACAATGTTGTCGTCTGCCTCGCAAAGTTTAGAATTAACGTTACTTGAAAAGGATCTTACTAAACGGAATTACTTTTGATCAAATTAATTAATTAATCTGAGTTATGATATCATCACCATGAGAAATCACATGAAATCCAAACAGTCGAGTGAGGAAAGACAGCTGTTCATCATTGCATCACAACTGCAGGTAAGCGCAGCTGGACCCGCGTGATCAAAGATGTTAACTTATCTAATAGCAAAATGATTTTGAGACACTTATTTTAAGTTTCGTTGGGGGAGACCGGTTTAAGAACAGAAAATGCAAAGTGCTGTTAGAAACACCATTCTCTTTGTGTCTCTGAAACGTCTGTCAGCGCAGTGTCTTTTCTCACTCGAGTATAAAGTGCTGGCGCCGCCCCTGCATGTAACGTTAGATATTATTGTTTTCTCAACATAAACGTGAAACAATATAAACACGATAATCAGTCATTTGCTGACTCGTGTGTATAGGTGTACGTTCTGTACGATATCTGACGCAATCTGCTTTATTGGGTTTTTTTTCCGCTCGCGCTGCTTGAGCGTGCTTTTAATAATGCTTTTTTATATATTTTGTTTACTCATAGGCCTACGGTTTAATGTTTTCAACTAAAAGAAAACTTTAATTACTATTGTAAGCTTGTTGTGTATTGCCTAATTGTAAGCTTGTCCAGAAATGGTGACAAAAACGTAAAAAAAACTTGTTAGTCTGAAATAGCTGCCCGGAGGCGTTGCCAAGATGGCGGCTGAGTGGCATGACTTGCCTAAAAGGACTTTGGTTTGGTTCAAATGAGAACTATGTACATGACCTTGAACTTGCATCTTTGTCACCTTATACTACCACATGTGTCAGAAACTTAGGTGTCTGGCTTGATAATAATCTGAAATTCGATAAGCAGATAAATACTGTGGTTAAGTCGTGTTTTTACCATCTTCGTCTCTTGTCAAAGGGGAAGCCATTTCTTTCTCTAAAGAAATTTGAAATAGTTATGCATGCTTTCATAACATCTTCGACTGGACTACTGTAATTCTGTGTATACCGGTGCCCCTCAGGCTTGTGTTTCACATCTACAATTAGTTCAGAATGTAGCGGCTTCGACTTCTCTATGAAAAACGTAAATATGATTTTGTCACGCACGCCAGTATTGATCTCACTACATTGGCTGCCGATCAAATATAGAATTGATTTCAAAATTATATTATTTGTTTTTAAATCAATTCGTAATGAGACACCACAGTATTAAACAGATTTGCTACACCCCTACGTTCAGTCAAGGTTTACTTAAGATCCGCAAACTCCAGACTATTGCAAGTCCCCAGGACAAGATTAAAAAAATAGAGGTGATCGTGCCTTCTCTGTCAGCGGCCCTGAATTATGGAACACTCTCCCGGTTCATATTAGGACTGCCACAACTCTATATACTTTTAAGTCCTCCCTCAAGAAAAGTTATTTTCTTTGGCGTTTTAATATACCTTGATTTGCTGTTTCAGGATTTCATTTTTATGCGTTACACCTATTTTACAGCTTGTGGGGTTTTTTATCTTCTTTTGTACAACACTTTGGTCAACCTCGTTGTTTTTAAATGTGCTTTATAAATAAACCTTGTATTGTATTGTATTGTAAAATGATATATGATTAAAAAAATAAAAAATTAAGGAGCTACACCTGTTTGAAGTCGATAGAGTTAATTTGGGAATGTTAAGATGTTCTCTGGTTTGAGGTGTTTTATGGGTCCTGGAGTTGTTCTGACATGCTCTGACATTTGTGCTTATTTCTGTTACTTGTGACATTTTAATGGTTGTCTTTGACATTAGTCTGATTACACTGTATTCAGCACAAACTCTGCTACAGTAATATTTCAGCAGCATGTATGTAAAAGTTTGTTGTTTTAAGATAATGACGTTTATGTGTGGTTTGTGAATTTTTTTAACTGAAATAAGGTCATGAAACCCATACTGATTATTTCTTTTCAAAGACTTTTGAAAATTGTATCACGTAGCCTATAATATTTGCTCCAAAACTATTTGAAAATCATCCTGCCTACTCATTCAGATAAAACATTATAATGATTTAAAATTTGAAAACGTGTAATAAAGCTTTATGCGAGTAGGCGTGGATCAAACTATAATATTGATGTGTTTCACACCTGAGAAAGACAAAGGCCCTTTCATAATGGCCCTATAATGTGCTATCATTATGAGGAGCCTTGCACAAAGAATGAGGAGAGACTTAAAAAGAATGGCATGGGTTTATTTACAACACAACATAATCCAAAGATACACAACCAATGACAAAAATGCACATTACTGAACAGACAGATCTAAAGACAGAGATTTAAACAATCACACACCTCCATGCCATTGAAACATAGTACATACCTGTCATTTCCAATGTGTTTGATTTTTCACTTTACCATGTTCATGTACAGAGACTCATGTGAATGTTGAAGTACAACAGGACTCATCAGTGGGGCATCTGGTCCCTGTATAAAAAAATAAACAATAAAAATATAGCTGCGCAGCAGCGACGCGTAGGCCCGAGCCGGTGGCACCGCCACCCTCGTGCCTTTAGTTACCTAAAGGCACTCGGGTGGTGGTACCCGCCGGCTTTGGCCCTTCAATCACTGCTTCGAGCTATATTTATATATATATATATATATATATATATATATATATATATATAGATATATATATATAAAGCCGGTGGCACCGCCACCCTGGTGCATTTAGGGTTATTCTGCACGATGTGCAAAAATGTAGCCCCAGCTTTGGGAGGATTTTAAATTCATTCAGCTTCAATTACCAATTTGTAGTTTACCAGATTCATCTTACTTTTATTTAAACCAAACTATACATTTAAAAGATTAGGGTTATATGCATAATTATTTTGTCATTTAAAAAAAAAATACAAAGTTGTTATGCAAAAGACAAAGGACTTGCAGGAAAAATCTACAGTCAGCCACACACACACACACACGCACACACACACACACACACACACACACACATAAACACAGACACCAGCCACACCCCCCCTCTCCTCCCTCTCTCACAGAGCAGACACCAGCAACCCACCCCCCTCTCCTCCCCTCTCTCACAGAGCACGAAAGCTGTTTGACCTGATGTGATCTATAAGTGTACCGAGTTTCATATTATTACATGCAAGTGTGTTTGATTTATGGACCAAATTTTCAGATCAAGTTTATGGACCAAGTTAATTTAATTAATAAACTAATTATATAAAACTATTGTCAATGCACTACAATTAAACTGGTTATATTATGCCTTTACTTATACAAAATTAAAATAAAAACTTTTTTAAAACATACCAGGCTTAAGAAATGTATTTTTTTATACAGGCACACAGCAGTGAAATGGTTAAGCCCCCTCCCCCTACAAACCCACACACACAGAGACAGGCAAAGGCTCAGACATAGGCTCAGAGAGAGCATGACTACATACAAGCAAAAATATCTGACTTTCTGTGGGTCCTAGCTAATGAGTGTCAATTAGAAAGTTGTCCGGCTCAGAGGAGTACAATATACATACCGATTTTTGTAACTGTAGATAAAACTAACAACCCCACTTTTGTCAAAAGGTGGCGCTACTGAGCCCTCACCACGCCCGTTTCTGAAACTTTGCACATGTCTACTGGCTAATAAATGTGATGTGTCTGTTGAGTTTCATGCAATTTCAAGCATGCTAAGGGTCTCAAAAGCATCCTAAAAGAATGGTAAAGTTTAATGCGTTGCCACGGAAACAGTTTCAAAGATATCAAGAATCCATTCACAGGTCTTCATCTGCCGTGTATTTACATTATACAGATGAAGATTGAAGCAAATCGGGTTAAAATAAGAGGTTGATTTCAAAGCATTTTGAAAGTGACACACTTCCTGCTGCCAGTTGGTGGCGCTATAACTTTGACTCACAATAGTCACATCCATGTGATCGTCCTCTTACAGCGAACACACTGCTGAAATTTCATCAAGATCAGTTAATGTATGCTGAAGTTATGACACACTTCCTGTTTCACGTTTCTCGCCATAAATTTGTTTCCTCGCCACGGCCAAACCGTTCGAGATATCAAAAATCCCCTCGCAATTTTTCATCCTCAATGTCTTGACTTCAGGCTGACCGAGTTTCGTTCCATGTGGATCAAAGCTCTAGGAGGAGTACTATTAAATTCCATTGCGTGCATTTTAAAAACAACCGTAAATATCTGACTTCCTGTTGGGCTGGGATAAAAAGTAAAAGTGTGAGGTATAGATAAAACGATGAGATCGACATGTGTACCGAGTTTCATATTATTACACGCAAGCGTGTTTGATTTATGGACCAAGTGTTCGGACCCCGTTCCAGGGGGCGCTGATGAGCCCCCCTGCCACACCCCGGGTACCATCTTCAGCCCGGCTCTGATGGCCGCGGTGTTCTGACCCGTGTGCAAAGTTTCAAGAGTTTTCGAGCATGTTAAGGGCCCCAAAAGTGCACGAATAGTCGTTAGAAAAAAAAAATATATATATATATATGCGGGCTGCGAGCAGCGATCGCGGGCCCAAGCCGGCTGGCACCACAGCCCGATGCCTTAGTCCTAAAGGCACTGGGATGGCGGTACCGCCGGCTTTGGCCCTCCATCGGCTGCTCGCAGCCTGATAATTTCATATATAGCACAGATACAGATATATATATATATACACACACACACACACACACACACACACACACACACACACACACACACACACACACACACACACAAGAATATATAGTATATATATATATATATATATATAGATATATATATATATATATATATACACACACACACACACACACACACACACACACACACACACACACACACACACACACACACACACACATATATATATATACACACACACACACACACACACACACACACACACACACACACACACACACACACACACACACACACACACACACACACACACACACACACACACACACACACACACACACACACACACACACACACACACACACACACACACACACACACACACACACACACAAATATAGACACACACACACACACACACACACACACACAATATATATATATATATATACTTCTCCATATATATATATATATACACACACACACACCACACACACACACACACACACACACACACACAGACACACACACATAAAGCCAGTGGCACTGCCACCTTGGTGCCTTTAGGGTTATTCTGTACGACGTGCAAAAATGTAACCCTCGCTTAGACTGTCGAAAACAAGTGTATTGTAGAGCTTGCATCAATGCGGACTCGATGCGCTGTGCGCTGTAACTCCATGTGGCTTTAAGCGCATTATTCTCCACTCGGGATGCGCATAAGCGCTTTGTGCCACACTGTACTGAGCCTTTCATATCATAATGCAGTGACGCAATGACAGATTATTAATTGCCTTTCTTTTTCTGTTCTATCTATTATATGTTGATAAAATATAATAAAATATAGGCCTAATATAACCTAAACAATACCTTTGTTAGATTCTTTATTTAGGCTCATAATATAATACAAAAGAGGCCTAATACAATATAAAAAAAACGAATTGAAGTATTTGAAGTGATATAATATATCAGTTTAAATGCTTCAATTTGTGCACATATTATATTATTATAATATGAAAACAAACTGAAGCATTTAAATAGATCTAATAGCTAAATATTTTCAAGAAAAGTGAATATGCAAACTCTTTAATAGTAATCATACATAAAACTCCCCCCCACACAAAAACATTGATTTAAACTAATGATGTATTTGACTTCACGCGGGTGGGTGTGTAATTGTTACTGTTTTGTGTCCATCAACCGTTATTTCCACCACTTTAATCAGTTTTCACTCTATAGCGGTTGACCAGAGCACTGAAATTATTTCTCAATTAAACTACAATCAAATGGATTTCCACACATTTCGCGTCGGTCCTCTGTGTGGCATTTTCTTATTTTCTGCGCGGCAGCGGCTTCAGAAGTGCACAAGCTCAGAGGGAACTTTAACACACACTTCGACGCGCGCGCTCTCTCTCTCAAGCTGGAGTGTGTGTATGTGCGCACGAGAGAGAGAGGCGCGCACATCGAAGTGTGTGTTGAAGTTCCCTCTGAGCGCGTGCACTTCTGAAGCCGCTGCCTCGCAGAAAGTGTGTGTGTGGTGTGTGTGTGTGGGAGAGAGAGAGAGAGAGAGGAGGGGGAGGGAGGTGCGATTGAACTGAGTGTGTGTGTGTGTGTGTGTGTGTGTGTGTGTGGGTGTGTGTGTGTGTGTGTGTGTGTGTGTGTGTGTGTGTGTGTGTGTGTGTGTGTGTGTGTGTGTGTGTGTGTGTGTGTGTGTGTGTGTGTGTGTGAACAGTGGAAACAGGAAACATAATCCCTTAGTTGTTCATACAGGACAACAGACTGCAAACTGTTTACCTGTATTTGTGTACACTTGCAATAAAACACAACATCCTCTGTTACATACGTAATAAATATAGAAATATAATTTGACACAAGAGGGCAGTATAGCCCTATTTATGATTTTGAGTTTAAACTATCAACCGAAGCGATTCTAAAAGAATGGTAAAGATATCAAACAGTTCGAGATATCAAAAATCCCCGGGCAATTTTTTATGTCGTGGCATTTCTTTGTATTCTCAAGAGAAGTACTTTAAATTATTCCATTGCATGTTTTTTTACAAACCAATAGCCGACTTCCTGTTGGGCTGGGGTAAAAAGTAAGAGTGTGAAGTATATATGAACCGATGAGATCTATGTGTACCGAGTTTCATATTATTACATGCAAGTGTGTTTGATTTATGGACCAAGTTTTCAGATCAAGTTTATGGACCAAGTTAATTTAAAGGAGCATAACGCAAGTCTCTGAGTTTTTGCAGAACTACGCCCTCTGTGATGACAATGGAAACTGCGGTGCGCGCTCATGGAATACCATAGACTTTATAGAGTGGACATATACACGGAATACACGCACAATTACACGAGCTGTTCAGTAACCAAAGGAGAATCAGGCACACATCTTTTGTTACAGTCATAATGAGGTAATACAGTTATAAATCTGCAAGTCATTTAAAATATATGGGAAAGGCATTTGAGTAAATTACACACTTATGTAGGCCTATGTGTGTGTGAGGGGAAAACAGGGGTAGAAAACTTCGGCTTTTGTTTCCATTGATCTCCATGTTGAACTGTTTTATGTGCTTACTGTATCCACTTATGATTGTATTATTATGGAAACACGTTCATGAACACGTTTGAGCCCTAGAGCAGACCGCCCGAGATCTCTCCGTTTGTTGAAAGCCTTCTTGTCCCGATGTTGACTCTCGTCTTATTCCGACGCCTGGCACTGGACAGACAGAAGTTGTATTTTCTTTGCCTCACGTGGAGTTTGCGTTGGGGTTTGTAATGAACTACAAGCCGGTCTCTTTGGGGCTGTTTTTACACCTGGCCACAATGCGTTTTCTCAGATCTATTTGATTTATCAAAACGATTCCATTACCTGGTCACATAAATGTGTTTTTGCAAAACGGATATTAATCTGATATTCAATTCCCAGCGTTATACACAGATTTCATGAAGTGCACGTCACCGAAAGCAACAGATGAGCTGCATTTTATAAATCATCGGCTTCGGCTATTTCAAAATCAGCAAAGACAGCAATAAGAGAGAGCGGCAAAAGCTCTGGTATGAGATCATTTCATTTCTAAGGCTACTTTTAATGAAGATAGTGGAGGTAGAAGGTAACTTAGTGATAATCGTATGCCTCTTACTTTCACTTTCATTTGCGATATATTGCGGCGCGCTGGCTTATAAATACACTCGCCTGCTCATCTGATGCACGTCGTCATATATGACTAAAACAACATGACATAGCCTGTTTTCAACAACCAGATGCATTTACACTTGTCCAGTTTCGTCTGGAATACAGCCCAGACCACGTCCTCAATGGTTTAAGCTGTCGGATTCAAATCCGTCTGGATTCAACCTGGTCTTTTCACGATCGAATAAGTTATCCGATCACAGAAAACGCATGAAGTGACCAGATGTAGACTAAACAGCCCCTTTGAATCCATCTTCTACTTTTGGGAAAGTTGACTAAAGTTGCGTCGCTCGAGTTGTCTTCTCTAATACGGAGACGCGGCGATACACTAACCTGCAGGCACATAGCCAGGCGAGCGTGAACGCGCATGACGTCACGCCCAGTCTCAGATTCGAGCCTGAATCCCTCTTATATGTTTCACTGTACAGGATTATAGAGGCGATCGCAGTGATCAGAGAAGGGCTCGTTGAGCCCATCAGGCGATTGTTTCAGCATGTATGGGTTAAGAAAACGGCTAATTTTAACATAAAATGTTGCGCAATGCACCTTTAATTAATAAACTAATTATATAAAACTATTGTCAATGCACTACAATTAAACTGGTTATATGCCTTAAATTATAAAAAATAAAAAAACTTATTTAAAAAAAATACCAGACTTAAGGAATTTCTTTTTTATGCAGGCCATACACACAGCAGTGAAATGGTTAAGACCCCTCCCCCTACAAACACACACACAGAGACAGAGAGAGAGACGTAGGCTCAGAGAGAGCATGACCACATTCAAACAAAAATATCTGACTTTCTGTGGGTCCTAGCTAATGAGTGTCAATTAGAAAGTTGTCCAGCTTGAAGAGTACAATATACATACCGATTTTTGTAACTGTAGAAAAAACTAACAACCCGACTTTTGGAGGTTGTAATAAGAGGTTGATTTCAAAGCATTGTGAAAGTGACACACTTCCTGCTGCCAGTTGGTGGCGCTATAACTTTGACTCACAATAGTCACATCCATGTGATCGTCCTCTTACAGCGAACACACTGCTGAAGTTTCATCAAGATCAGTTAATGTGTGCTGAAGTTATAACACACTTCCTGTTTCACGTTTCTCGCCATAAATTCGTTTCCTCGCCACGGCCAAACCGTTCGAGATATCAAAAATCCCCTCGCAAACTTTCATCCTCAATGTCTTGACTTCATGCTGACCGAGTTTCGTTCCATGTGGATCAAAGCTCTCAGGAGGAGTATATTAAATTCCATTGCGTGCGTTTTAAAAATAACCGCAAAAATCTGACTTCCTGTTGGGCTGGGGTAAAAAGTAAGAGTGTGAGGTATAGATGAAACGATGAGATCGAACATGTGTACCGAGCTTCATATTATTACACACAAGCGTGTTTGAGTTATGGGTGTTAAGTGTTCCAGGGGTGCTGTGGAGCCCCCCTGCCACGCCCGGGTACCATCTTCAGCCCGGCTCTGATGGCCGCGGGTTCTGACCCGTGTGCAAAGTTTCAAAAGTTTTCGAGCATGTTAAGGGCCCCAAAAGTGCCCGAATAGTCGCTAGAAAAAAGAAAATAATCGGAAGGAAAACAATAGAGCCTTCGCCCCTTCAGGGCTTGGGCCCTAATAATCGGAAGGAAAACAATAGGGCCTTCGCCCCTTCAGGCTTGGGCCCTAAAAATAATCGGAAGGAAAACAATAGGGCCTTCGCCCCTTCAGGGCTTGGGCCCTAAAAATAATCGGAAGGGAAAACAATAAAGCTCTGCTCATGCTCATTTCCAGAGAAACTTTGGGCTGCACGGTTCTTTTGGAAAACATTTTAGATCTTTCTGGGTAAAATTGCTTTTTAAAATTTACAAAATGTACACACACACACACACACACACACACACACATATATATATAAGGTTTTTTTGTGCCTTGTAAGAATATAGGCTACAGTGCAGTGCTGCATAAAACATTATAATATTCACCATGTTAGAGTAAACACTCATTCAAGTCTACTTTTATCATGCTGTTGTTTTTATTATCGAACATAAAAATGTCCTTGTGTGGTACATTTAGCATTGAAAGGTTGCCTACCAGTCTAGTTCACATTTCAATTTCATAACGTACATTTAGTCTGGCCATAGTTCACTTACCTTAAAAATTAAAAAGCTTTGTTTTAATACTGTGTTGATGATTTCTTTGATGCAGATGGCTCATGACATCCTTCAGGCACGTGGAAACCTGCAGCTTCACTCCCTGTTGACTCTGGTGGAGGAGAATGGTGTGTGGTCCAACTCCACTCTGTGTAGCCTTCTCTAAGTGTCATCCCTAATGTGAGAGAAAGGTAAAAATGATTTTACCATCTATAACTTTTTTTATTTGGAATATTCTCTCTTTTATGGTTCATACTTATTTGTTCCAAATTTTGGTAATAATGACATTCATTTATAATTGTACTGCTTCTATTTTTAACTTGTTTGGATGTGCGTCTTCTGTAGTACATGAGTTTTTATCTTGAGAAGGACCTGAACTTCTTCATATGCGTATAAAGCACCTACATCAAACTGAAGCGTACTGGATAAAGCTGCAATACTGGCAAAGATATGCGCAGAGTTTCCTGAATTTGGAGGAAAGAAGAACTTTAAACAAATCTACCTCGTATGTCTGTGTGAAATAAAGCCACAACAAGAACTTATGCAAGAGGTGAGGGTCTTTATTTTAAATCAGTCTATATTGTATTAATGCTGAAGTTCAAGAATATTTACAAATTTATTTCTGCTCTAAAATGTTTTGTTTGTTTTGAAATTATAATCAGGCTGTTTGTGTTGCTTATTTTATCAACAATTACAGTTGTATGCATGAGTGGATTGTACATGAAAAGCTCTCCTCTGTAACAAGCAGTCTTTATTTGTTGAACTAAGCAGTTTGAGCACCTCCAGAGGTTACTGTTTTTGTTGAACTTCAGAATTAATATTTCAATCATATTTAAAATGTATAGCACAACATGAATATATGAATGCCTCTTGTCTGTGTCATGAATAGAATTCGCTATAATTTTTAAAGGGTTAGCTCACTCAAAAAATTAAATGTTACATTTATTTACTCACCCTCATGTGGTTCCAATCCCAGAAGACTTTGAAGAAGATCTTCGGGGCACACATGAATATTTTTAATATGCTATCATCCATGATCAATTCATATACATAGAGTTCCTCAAATATGGTAAGCATTAAGGCTCAATTATACTTGCTTGGCATGCGGGAACAAACCCCATTGGGCTTCTGTGTTTGCCCTGTTTGATGTGTGTATGTGCATTATGAATGTTTGTTGTTCATTGTTTATATTGGAGTAGAAAGCTGAACCTGACTGTAATATCATATACTGTTCTTTTGAAGACTGTGTCTGTGTTGTAGGTTTTGATGCATGACATTTTTTGTTGCATTCAGTTTCAATAGCGGACAGAAATGATGAGAATTTTCATTTGTGTTACAAAAGATAGAAACAGACAAAAGAACAGAATTCTTTTGGGTTTGGACCAGGAACGAGGGCCTCAAATCAGCTTTATGCTATATGGCATATGTACATGGCATTGGTTGTCTGTGTGTAACAATGCCTAGTGTATTGTCCCTGTTAAACAAACAAAATGGGTGAGCAAATGATGACAAAACTTTTTCTTTTGTGTGATCTATCCCTTTCATTAATCTGTTATTATTATCATTTTTAACTATTATTTAATTTGCATAAACTTGACTATTGCAAATAATATGTAACCTAAATTTACTCTGTTATATTTGGTAGATAAAGGAGGTAGACTGTAAGAGGCTCTGGACATGATTTGTAATTTGGAGTCCGAGGAAGATGAGAAGGGAGCTCTCAGTCTTTGTACTGCATTTTTCAAACGCCAGCTTCTCAGTGGGGATGCTTATTGTGCCTGGTAAGACATTTATTCAGATTTTTAAAGGTGAAGTATGTAGTTTCTGCAACATTAGTGTCACCGTCCTAGCAGAATTAGTGAAATGAAGCATATTTTCAATCAACCTTGCAAATATTGCATAGCACCACCACCAACTCAAACATCACAAACACAGATCTTAAGGGGCCTTGTGAAGGCACATCTTAACTGGAAAAAGTTGGGCTTATTTCAATAAAAGGTCCAACATTTTAGGAATACTTTAAACTTTGTTGCTATGGGTCATGAGGAAGCAACTGAGTAGGCTTGCTTGTAATATACCCATCCAACGTATCTGTACGCAGGCACACTTTTTGACATGACGTGCCACACCTGATTGAGGCTGAGTAAACGTAATAAACTTAGGGCCAGATTTACTAACAGATGGCGCCAGCACAAACCCTCTTTTGGCATTAAAAAACTACTGTTAGGATTTACTCATTTTAAGACACGCAGTAGAAAATTAGCACTGAAGGGCGGGGACACAGTTATTTTTGTGGCTGACCTTATTGCATATGCATTTGTAGAAGTTTCCTTTTCAGATTCTAAATTTATGGGAGGAGAATATTTAAATGAATCATGCAAGGTTATTTACTAAGGTATGCACTCGTCAAGATATTGGCCCTCATTTATCAAAAGTCTGTATACCAAATTTCCAGCGTACACCCAAAACCACGGTGATTTGAAATTTATTAATATGGACGTTGGCGTGCGGCGCGCTCAAATCCTACGCCAGCCCGGGAAGTTGGTGTACGCACGTTTTGAGTTAGTGTGGAAATGCGCAGAAAAACAATTCCTAACACCACAAAACGCCGTGACAAACTAAAAGTATATATAATATATATTGACCCGCTGTAAAAAACAACAACAATATAGTAATTATAAACAGCGTTTATTTTTGTGCAACATGGACTTTGGACTAATGTTTAATTTGTGTGACTTTACCAAAGCATTTGATTTGTAAGCATATTTATTCCTTCAGTTGTGAGCCTGTTCGCTTTACCTGACGTTTCAAGGTTATCTCCGGCCCCCGGCAGGTGCGCACGGACTGGATTTGGTAATGAAAGGCTTTCAATTACCAAAAAATAATTCAGCCTGACAAAATAATAAAAAATACATTCCTCTTTTTTAAATAATAATAATACAAATAATAATAACGACATTCTTCTTCTAAATAACAAGAATAAAAATCATAATAATAAGAATAAGAATATTACAAATTGTCATGCAATTATTAATGTGAATGAATGGGACTCCACATCACTTCATCATCATCACTATTGTACACCCCAATACATGTGACGTGATTCAATATTGAATGCTAATTCAAAAGATGTGCTGTAAAATAATGCATTGTGATAGGTCATTTCGGCTCCACGTCAGAGAAGTTTCTTCTTTGCCGTCCTTCCGTGTGTCCATGGCGTAATATTAAGGGCATGGGGAAGCGGAGACTTGAATATATAGGGGCGTGTTATTCTAATGACGATTGTTTTCAGCCGCGGATTTATCAAGGGCAGGCATTGTGTACACCTGGATTTCAAAGGTACGCACAGATTAATAAATCAGGCGGTAAGAGGAGTGTAAGCATAATCTTACGCCAACATATACGCCTGTTTCTACGCAAGAATGATAAGTGAGGGCCATTGTCCTTGCATTATTTCTTGTGTGACACACCTGAATGAAAGGCTCATTATTATGTGGGTCTTTATCTTCTCAGGTGAGAAACACCTAATTATACATGAAGGGGTTGGCCCATTTGCACATTGCCTTTCCAAAAAAAAAAAATGTTTTTCACAATTTAAAACAATTCATGTTTTATTTTCAACAATTCATGTAACAGTTTTATGTGAATGATTAGGCAGGATGATTTTCAGATAATTTTGAAGCAAAAACTCTAGGCAACAACATCCATTAGTCAGAAGTCTTGTGGACACATATTAAGTATGTGTTTTGTGGCCTTATTTCAGAAACTTTAATTTTTTTTTCAATAACCATGCATAAACAATATTCTCTCAAAAATACAAACATGTACATATATCTTGCTCATATATTATCGTAGCCCTGTTTGTGCTAAATAGAGTGTAATTTCACCCGTGTCATTAATATGTTTATAAGCAACTTAAAAAAGCACAAATTGCATTGGTCATTATGGAAATGATGCGACTGTGTCTGTGCTCTTTAATTTGCACGTTGTCAGTAGATCACGCGGAGACCTTTCCAGTCCCATCAGCGCTTTTTGGAATTGCGCTTCTCACGCTAATGTGCCCTGTTTAGTAAATTTTGGCCTTCGTCTTTCTGAATGGGTGCATGATGATACTGCATGTTATTAAAATGCCCATTGTAGCACAATGCATTGCAGAGCAGTCCCTGTATGCTTTGATGTGTTCATGATCTGTTTGATCTTCAAAGTTTTAAATGCTGTGTATTTTGGCTTGCACTTGTATAAAACCGTAAAACCTTTGCTATAGGTTGCTGAAAAGAGATTAACTGATCTGAGCAGACCGCTGTCAGTGTTTTGATGGTGCCTATGAATAGCAGACTAATAATCAATGAACAATAATCTAGGTTAAGAGAACGTACTGTTTTTTACCATGTTTCAATCACTGTGCACTAGGGCTGCAAAATAATATAAAAATAATTGTGTTTGTGATGGCTTTATATATATATATATATATATATATATATGTGTGTGTGTGTGTGTGTGTGTGTGTGTGTGTGTGTGTGTGTGTGTGTGCGTGAGTGAGTGTATACTCTAGTGCGAGCATAATTACTAGGCAAGTCAATATTCTGATCATATATTTTTTCCAATCATTGAATGAAACAGTGATTAACGCCCTTCAAATGGCGCATTTGGACTGTGTCAGCATCTATTTCATTTGCACAACATGGATAAGGTACAACAGGTAATCATGTCGGCTGTGTGTGTATACTAGTTGGGTAGACAATATTGACAAAAGTGTGATTTTAGTTGATCTTGAATCAATAAATGAATTGATAAATTTAAAATTAAAAAAAAAATACAGATTTATACTGTTTTCATTTACTGCGTGAACAAAACTTTCAGCTTTCTATTTGATCACAAAATTCAAACAATAATGTTGTTTTGAAACTCTTTAATGCCAAAACACTGTCAAGCAGCTGCACAGAGGGCAATGAACGGTCATCTCTTCATCTTTACTACTGGTTATAGCACAAAAAAACATGAATGGACATAAGAAGGTTTGTTGAAAAAAACAGTACAACTTACTGAAATGTATCATTTCTCATGTAGTTGCTCAATCAGTTTCAATTGTGAAAAGACGTCAGTTACAAAAAGTTGCAAACAAAGTCACGTAACATTACATTTACACTATGGAAGTAATTCAATGTCCATAGCTCATTAGTTAACTAGAAAAGTAACTCTAGAGAGGAGCATTTTAATAAATATATTAAATGTGTTATATGGTGCATATTACACATTCACTTTATTTTGCTTAACCTGTTAGCTGCCTGTGTAACTCAAATGTTTGTATACAACAGTTTTTGATCATTAAATTAGATTAATTAATGGATTATGAAATAAGCTTTATTTTCATTTTCAATTTAAACTAAATAATTGTGAACATATATATATATATATATATATATATATATATATATATATATATATATATATATATATATATATATATATATTCTAACATATAGTGTATTTTAAATACACTTGTTAACCATTAAATATGTTTTAGTGCTTGATTTAATTTTTAAGAGCTCATGGATCAAATTGTATATCTTACAGGGAGCTGACACTGTTTTGGAGTAAACTTCTAATACGGCTCGTAATCAAAACAGGCCTTTTTGGAGCAATGCAGACTGTTAGCATGCCTCGCTGTGAGTGTGTACCATATTCTGCTCCTCATCAAAGTCATTCAGGCTGAGGTAAGAAAAGTTTTTGTTTTTATATCAATGTTTTACAAAAACCAAGGCAATGGCACTGACAATGACATTTTTGTTTTCTCAGAATGAGAAAAATGGACTCTCAGTGTGCATTGAAATGTGTATTCAAGCACTAAAAATGGGAGTTCATGATAATGAGGGCTGTAATATCACTATCTGCAAAACAATCTCTTGTTTGCTGCCTTTGGATTTTGAAGTAAAACAGGCTTGTCAACTCACTGAGTTCCTGACAAATCCGTCTTTGGACTCTTACTATGCTGTTGAGACTCTTTTCAATGAGCCTTGACCAAAAGCTTGAGCAGGAGGATCCACCAATTTTGAACTCACTACGCTGTGACCTGTTGTTGGCCTTAAAGACGAAGTGGCCTTTTGATCCTGAGTTCTGGGACTGGAAAACTCTAAAACGTCAATGCCTTGCTTTGATGGGTCAGGAGGCAACAGCTATATTGTCTACTGACAAATGTACTGACAGTGAAGACAATGAAGTCCATGACCATGATGAAAAATATTTTCAAGATCTACATTTTACCAATAGTCCTACTTACGAACTCAGTGAAGTTGAAGCAGAAAGAAAGAAGAAAAGGGAAATGAAGAAGATGAGAGAGATGGGATTTGTTTCTGCTCGATTCCGCAATTGGCAAGCTTATATGCAGTATTGTGTTTTGTGTGATAAAGAGTTCCTTGGTCACAGGATTGTGAAGCATGCATTGAAGCATGTTCAAGATGGGATTTTCCGTTGCCCAATATGTGCTAAAACATTTGAAACTAGGGTAGTTCTAGAGCCTCATGTGGCATCTCATGTGAAACAGTCATGTAAGGAACGCCTTGCTGCTATGGGTATAAGCAAGAAACGTACCAGTATTGACACCAAGTTGACAGCAGCTAGCAGTACCGTGAAAAAAGAGAGCACGACAGCAAAACTGCTGTGGAAGTTAGCCAAGGAACAGTTTGCAATAATAAAAGTGTATATGCTTCAAACTGTAGTCCCAGCACAAAAGTCAAAAGTAAAATTAAAGTGTCATCCCCCAAACAGGGCAACCCTATCCGTGATGTTAACAACACTGAATGTTGTTCATGCCCTGTTACAAGTTGTCAAAAAATTTTCAAGTACTTCAGGAATTTGGTTGCACATGTTAAGGCCCACAAAAATGAGCAGGAAGCAATACATTTCCTAGAAATACAGAGCCAGAAGGCTTTTTGCCAGTATTGTCACCGTCAGTTTGTTAATTTGACCCATCTTAATGATCACTTACAGTTGCATTGTGGCGAGAAGCCGTATTTTTGCATTCAGCTTGGATGTCATTTCAGCTTTTCCTCTCATGCTGAGCTTCAGATACACAGAAAAGTACATGCTGAATTTCAGGCACAGTGTGCATATCCAAACTGTGAGAGAATATTCAACGAGACATACTTGCTGTATGATCATGAAGCACAGCACTACATAACGTTCTCCTGCAAAAGCCAAAACTGTGACAAGGTGTTCTACACTCTGTCTGAGCTAGATCTGCATCAGAAAGGACATGCAAAGAAGAAGGGCCACTCTGCTGTTGATGGGGGCTCACCTTCTCAACTTGAAGTACTAACTCCGACTTTTCCTGCCTTAGAGCTGCATCCAAGCCAAATGAAAGAGGTTTCTCAAGAGTTTACACCAGTAGAAAGGAAACACACCGTTGAAAGCATTATAGACACTGTTCAAGATCTCCACTGAACAGCCTGAACATCTTGTATCATGCACAGCTCAGTTGACAGTTAGCAAAAATGATTCCCTAACAACTAATGCTATTCAGCCTGATGAATCTGAGACACCTCATTGTCTTGAAAATACAAAGCAATTGCATCTTGAATCTTGCTTTGTAAAGCTGGAGCCTATTCCCATCAAGTGCAATGATCCAAAATATTTAGATGCTCTTAGGAATGCTGACAGTGAAACTCAAACACTCTTGAAAGATAAGAAATTGTTTTCTTTCACATTACGTCAGCTCAAGTTGTCCACATTGAAGTCATCTCTCTCTGTGAAAAAAGCCAACAAAGAAGAAGGTCTGATTCATGTGTGTCCATTCGAAACCTGCACACGAAAATACAGCACCTCAAAAAGTTTGTCGAGACATGTCAAAAATGTTCATTCTGAAGCTTTTGAGGAATGGAAGTTATCTAAGAAGTACAAAAGGATTGCAGAAATTGCTGCAAAAAAGTCGGCTGAGAGCACAACCACTAGTTCTCAGATAGCGAAATGGACAAGCCGTCCCAGACAAACTGAACATACTACATTTCTGGACTCAGTGCTTGAAAGTACTTCCTCTGTTTTCTCTAATCACGATAGTATGCAGTCCATAAGTGCCAAGTTTTGCTCTCAGCTTGAAAACACTCAAAGTGCAGCATTACCAAACCAGACAGATCTGATGCAATTACCAATAACTCAGACATGGGAAGCACCTTCAATGGAGAATTTGGATTCAGGTTTTTCTGTACTTCCCTACAGCTCCACGATTTTGTCTGACAACCAGCACACAAACCCATCATATCATTCTGACACAGTCTTAGATTATGCGTCGCCTTCATCTTATGATGACATCAACCCCCTTTCTGTGAATGCCAACACACCCTCAAGTGTGATGAATGAAGCCTCAAAATATGTGTCAAGCTCTCTTAGAGTACTACATGCCTTTAACAGTGAGCAGACTTGTGATTTGTCACAGGTTGAGTCAAGCGTTAATCCTGGATTCAGTCAGATTGGACAAAACCATCCCGGTGATATATCCATCTGCTCTTTGTCTGGGCAGAATTGCAGCCTATTTTTTTCAAATTTGCCTTCAGAGGTAGGCCCTATTTCAGTGCAGCCATTGGAAAATTCAGTCAAAGAAATCAGCACTGATAGTACTGATGCATTACTCTCATCAGATGTCAAAACTGTGTCTAATCTTTTAACCCCTCATTTTAAGGAATCATCAGAAGATTTCTTTAGTGTTGCCCCCTTGACTGGTGAGAAAAGTCCAAAAGATTTTTGTGATCATGAATTGACACAGGAAGGAACAGAAGGAATCCCTTCAGATGATCAAAATGTTTCAGGTTCTGGTGAAACTAGGAAATCCAAAAAAGTTAAATCATCTAAAAGAGCAAAATGGCCTGCCATAATACAGGATGGGAAAGTCATTTGTTGCAGGTGCTACAGAGAGTTTTCAAGCACAAAGTCACTTGGAGGTCATTTATCAAAACGTTCCCAGTGCAAACCTGTAGATGAAATTGATCTTACTGCTGACCTACCAGTATCATTTCTTGATTTTCTGAATGATCCTGATATTTCAATGGCACAAATACCTCTCCCCATGAATGAAATGCTTGAGCAGACTCACAAACCCTGCATCTATGCACCATCAGAATCAAATACCTTTAACAGTAACACTTTAACAAACATGCATGGTGGCACAGATAGCATCCAGAACACTGATTTGTCTTCTCAAGACCCCTCTGAAATGACTACAAATTACAGTTTAATCCATCCACCTGTATCAAACACTGGCATAGAAATCAAACATGAAGCTGAAATAATCTCTGCAAATACTGGTGAAGATGGCAAAATCATAGAAATTGAGAGGGCATTACAACGTCTTGATTTAGTTGATATACTCAGTCGGGACAAATGTGAGATTAAATCTGAGAGCACTAACCTGCATGATCAAAGCTCTAAAGAATGTCACTAGAAATGACCAGTTGACAATTGAAGATCCTGTACAAAACGAGCAGAAATGTGTTTTAAAGCCCTTCAGATGTGAAGAAGGGTGTGTTTATGGAGCAATGACAAAAGAAGCTTTATTTAAACACCTTAGCCGTGTACATGATTACAGTGAGGACAGGATAAATCAAATTAAGAAAAACCCTGACAAATTTGCACCATACAACTGTCATTTATGTTCAAAGGGATTTACCAGAACCACAGGCCTTAAAATTCACTACAAAAATGTCCACCATTTTTCAAAAGAAGAAATTTCTCACTTGAAAATCGGTCTTGGTTATAGAAAGATCAGAAAATCTACATCAAAGTCAAAAAAAGTCATCACTGACCAGGGAAATTACTCCCTATCAGAGCAGATTCAACACCAAATCAATCCAAATCTGACTGTTACATCTTCTGATTCAAATGTTGAAGGAAAAGACAACATCGTAACCAAAAGAAAAAAGAAACGCCCCACACAAAAGTCCCTTACAGTTTCCAGCACTGAGACTTGCAGAACTGTGGAAGCATCAAAGGAAAACGTAAATCTTGAAGGGCTTTCAGCTACATGTGTAAAACCCCTGAAAGACCCGTCTCTGACTGAAGAGAACCATGTCAGTGAATTGAACGAAACCAGGTATATTTGTGATGCAAGAGCTGAGTGATGGAAGACATCTCTTTGACACAACAGATGCTCCAGATGAAAGAACAGAAAATGCAACTTTTGAATCTTACAGACAAATTGAAATGAATTCAGATGTGATGGTTGATATTCAAGAGAAAACTACAATGCCAATAGACACCATTGATTCTGGTGATTCATGTATGTTCCGGCCATATCGATGTGTCCATGAAGGATGTGTGGCTGCCTTTTCAATCC
The DNA here is from genome assembly GCA_030378365.1 of Hybognathus amarus. NCBI lineage: Eukaryota > Metazoa > Chordata > Actinopteri > Cypriniformes > Leuciscidae > Hybognathus > Hybognathus amarus. The sequence continues at coordinate 180,824 of JAQIUQ010000298.1, read as the reverse complement.
AACACAATCTTATCCTGCATTATAGGGCTATGCATCAGTCAGAACGTGATGAAAAGAACAGTGCTAAAGAAACTGATGGAGTTGTCCAAGTGCAGGAATACAGATGTCAAGTCAAACAATGTTCAAAAGTAGTGTCGAAAGTTACCAGTTTGTTGAAACACTATCTTTTGCTCCACAGATGCACATTAGAAAAGGCAAGTGCATTGTTATCCGGTGTTGAGGTAGGCACGTTTCAGTGTGACCAGTCAAAATGTTCTGCTCACTTTACGTGTCATTTGAAATACATTGATCATATCAAAAATGATCACAAAGCAATAAAGGTTTCAGCAGATGGGGACTTTGAGAGTGTGGACCTCACATTCAGATGTCAATTTGAAGGTTGTGATAGGGTCTATACAACCAAGTCAAACCTTCTTCGACATCTTATGAAGAAACATAATGCTACTTTTGAAACTATGAAAGAGAAACAAAAAAGTGGAATTGGGAATGATGTTCAAGCAAAAAAGTTAAGTGCAAGTTCTAACAATGGAAAAGAGAACATTGCAAAAAACAATACAAAAATGAAAAAGAAGAATTCAAAAAAGAGAGAGGACAAGGCCAAAAACCTTTTGATGACCTTAGAAAAGCCTGCTCTTAAATCCATTGATGATGTATCTGCCATGTGCAATCAAAGACTTCCTCTACAGTACCCATGTATGATTGAGAGTTGTGATTCTATAATGAGTGATGAGCAGAGTATATTAAAACATTACACCACTCATGGCTTCACGGAACAGTACATTGAGGATCAAAGAAGCCAGTTCATATTTTGCATGAAAAGCAGTGAGATGCCCAGAGCAGATAGTACCTCAAAGAATATTGAGGTGGAGCAAACAGTTTTTGATGAAGATCACACAGAAAATGTGAACGTCGGTCCTCAAGATGTAGGCCCAGATCCTGTAGCTGAGGTTCTAGTTAATGAAAGTTTCACTGCCACAACCATACCTGTGGTCAAACGGAAAAGAGGTCGCCCACGTAAGTCAGAGTGTAGAAACAAAATGTGTGTAGAAAGAAAGAAAAGTCTCCGTAACTGCCCCGGGGAGCATGTTAAATGTATGCTGAAAGTCTCAGGATCCATATTGAACTCATCTAGCTGTCAAGGGAACCAAGTTGAGAAAGACGTTGCACTAAAACTATATAAGCCTTCAAAATTTGAGACATCTGTCCTAAAGTTCAGTGAAGACACTCTATCCAATCCACCAAAACGACAGAGAACACTTCAACCAATCATCCAAGAGAGAGATCAAGTCCAATGTCTTGTTAATTTCAGAAATCCACTAAAGATTGAGAATGTGAAGAATGTTAAAATTGTTATGTATGAGAACCTATCCAGTTGTTCTGAACTTTTGCTGAAGCAACTTCAAGATATGCAGCCCATGGTCATCCTGGAAAAGGGGCTGCACAGTTGATGGTTAGATTAGAGACACATAAAACCAAGGCCTTGCTCTCAGGACCACATACTGTGTCACATGCTGCTGGCAGGTACATCCGGTTACACTCCCTTGCATTTATAGTAGTTCCAACACCTTGTTTGTTAATGGATTTTGATTAGCGCTTTAGAAGAAAAACAACTTTTGTACAATATTTAACATTTTGATGTACCATTATGTTTGTGTAAAAAACAAAACAAAAAAAAAACATTTTGTATTCCTGAAATTCTCGGATGAATATTAGATGAAAACATTTTAAAAGATGTACAATTTTGTGTAGGTTGAAAAAAGTTATGATATATCCCTGTGGGATTTGTATTCTTTCTTTTTGTTGTTGTTGTTGTTGTTGTTGTTTTTGAAAGTATTTATTTTTAACTTAACAGTAGTGTCAATGTACTTGTCTTCCACCTAACATTCAATTTAAGTAAACTGAATGCTCAGTGTAAATTGTGGCATCCACATGACTGCTTGGGGTCGAATTGTGGTGTTTGCAATTCTGAGGTTTTCTCCAGAAATCAAGAATGAGGTGAAATGTTTCAGTGTGAACATTTAATATAGCACAGAATTGAAGGACAGAGTACAAATTAAGGATGGAAAAAATAAAAATGTTAAAAGAATCTACAAGTGGAAAGTATTTGTGTGTGTGTTGTGTTATAATAATGTATGCACACTACGCAGGGTGCATGGGCATGAAGTGAAAAACAATACATACAAATAAAATTTTGTGGCAATCAATCAAAACCCTGGTTATGGAAAAGCCCAGTTCACGGAACAAAGTCACATGAATGCAGTTCTCGATACGAGAGGTTCTCTCATATTGCTTATGTTAGCTTACACGACGGGAAAGATTTATCTTTTCGAGATATTGAAGCCAAAAAAGTATCCTTAATTTTGTATTCATTGTCAATGCAGTGCAGCAGCTAGCAGACCTAGAGCAGGCTGTCCAGCCTGCCTGGACCAGGAACATGCAGCTCTCGCCCTCTCAAGGGGTTTTCGAGCTCTGCGACACACTTCCGATGTCGACCCTGCAGCCTTGACTCGAATCGTTTAACCCTCAAGCTGTCACTCTGCCCTTTGCAGGACCGTGCAAAAGAAGCGCTGTTCTCAAAGGCTGCTGGAGCCTGTGGCCACCGCGACGCGCTCGCCGGACTCCCTTCCTCGAGCTTCGCTCTCCGCCTTTTCCGCCTCCCCTCATAGACGTGCAGCTGCCGCTCACGAGCCGCACTGTCGCCTTTTCCTGAATGGGGACGTGCCGCTGACAGTTGTTCTAACCGCGGCTAGCTTTCTTTACGTTACAAGAAAGCTACCCCGCCCCCATGCGCATGCGTCACCTAGTTTGAGAGGCTGGTAATGTCAATACTGCAGCAATGAGCCTGCTATATAACACGCCGACACACAAAACTGTGACGCTCTCTTATCTGCTTGCGCTGTCTAAAGCTTATGTCTTTTGCCCCTGTGGCTCATTGGCGAAACCCAGTGCTTTCGTGCTAGAGACCCGTGTTCAATCTCGGATCTCCTCAGCTAGCTGCCGTATTCAGATCCGGCTCACGCCAATGGTGTTTTAAGTGTAGAAAAGGTGCCCATATCTCAGTGTTCACCCATACACACAAGCACAACACTTCCTGTGTCACTCCCATAAAGTGAAAATAGCCGCTCAAGTGTTAAACATAGGAAATGTGTCCACGAGTCTGTGCCCACGCCTACTTTCTGCCCGCTCTGTCACACGGCCATTAAAGAGTCATATCAGTCAGAATATAAACTTAAGTCCCGTGCCCGCCCACAAGCGCTCACACTTACTAACACACATCCTCTCCCCAAGTGCCGCCCACACATTCCAGAGTTGTCACAAAACGCCGCCCATTTCCAAGCGAATCACGGTGTCACATATAACTAAGTCCCATGCCCCCTCACGAGCACTCACGCTTACTAATAAACCACCCGTGTCACGTAGTTATCACAAAACGCTCCCCATCCAAAGCGATCAGGACACTGAATATGTATGTACGTTTTTTGCCCGCTCACAAGCGCTCACGCTTACTAGTAAACGCTTCACCCAAGATGCTGCTCGTGCATCAAAGTGATCACAAAATTCATGGCAATCGGGACATCAAATATGAAACAGCCCGTCACCGCTGTCAGCGAGCCACCGTATTCAAGCACCACGTATTCACCTCAGGTTCAGTTTCTTGGACCCACATAGTGTGGCGATCAGAACCCGGAGGACATTCGGCCCCTAGCTGTACATGTATAAAACAGGGCAGGGGTTTCAGAATGGGTGCTAAACACAATAAGACAGGGCTATTTGCAACAGTTTGTTCGCCGTCGCCTGCGCTTTCGAGCACGGACACATGTACTCCGTGCAGAAATAGCAAAGCTGCTGTGCAAAGAGGCTAACTGGTACCGCCTTCTCTTGAGTAATCAGGCTTTTACAGCTGTTATTTTCTCGTGCCTAAGAAGGACGGAGCCCTCAGGCCTATCTTAGATCTGAGACATTTGAACAAAGTGCTTATGAAAGGACTGTTCAAAATGCTTACGACCAGGAAAATCCTTGTGCACGTTTTCTTAAGCGACTGGTTTATCTCTCTCGATTGAAAGATGCCCTGTCCTGCCATTCAGCCTGTCTCTAGCACCCCATACATTTACGAAACATGAACTCTGCACGATGATTTTAGCACAGTCAGAGATAGAACTGCTATCTCACAGAGCTGTCCTCCTTAGTCACCTGGGAAGCTTGGGTCTCACGGTCAACTGGACCAAGAGCTCATTACTGCCCAGTCAATCAATTTCCTTTCTAGGACTCTGTGGCCATGACGGCTCATTTATTGACACAGCGCGCATGCCGTGTTCGACATCTAGCCGCATCTTTCCAGAAAGGCAGCAGCATCCCTCTGAAGACTTTCCAGAGGATGCTGGGCTGTATGGCCTCATGCTGCAGCATGGGCTTACGGTTCCTACGTGAACCGTCAGGGAGGCATCAGATCCAGGAATCTCTGCAATCTGACAGAGCACCTCATCACGTGGTCTCAGCATAACCTGCACTTGCTGAGAGCCTGGAGAACCCTGAGCCTAAAGAACCCTGGAGAACCATGAGAGCCTGGCCTGTGCCTGGCCACCTGAACAACGGCCCAGACGAATTATCCAGGGACAACGTTCCCCCATGGGGAATGGTCCCTGCACCCCTAAACAGTCTGAAAAATCTGGACCCACGGACATGTGGGGTCCCGCGGCTGCCTAGTTTTCCTACAAGAGCTGTTGGATAAGGGGAAGGTCCCCATCCACGCTTAAAGTCTACCGTGGCGGCCATTGCAGCCTTCGCAGAGTCGATGCGCTGCCGGTCACTGAGGGAAAAACGAGCTTGTCATCCGCTTCCTTAGAGGAGCCAGAAGGATGAACCCTCTGCGCCCCCAACGGTTCCTATTTGGGATCTTTTGTTGGTCCTCAAGGCCCTGAAAGCTTTCCCCTTATAACCACTAGATTCTGTGGAGTTAGAGTACCTGTCACTCAAAACCATTTTTCTGACAGTTCTGTCGTCAGTTAAACGTGTGGGGAACTTACACGCGCTGTCCGTCAGCACTGCGTGTCTTGAGTTTGGGCCAAATGACTTGAAAGTCATCCTCAAAACTAGACACGACTATGTTCCTAAAGTGATTTCCACTCCTTTCAGAGCGCAGGTCATTTCTCCATCGGCTCTGCCATCATCCAATAGCAAGAGCAATGTTAATCTCTTCTGCCCAGTCAGGGCACTGAGGGTTTACACTGCGCACTCCGCCCCTTTCAGGCGGTTCAGAGCTTTCGCTTGGTGGGCGCACCAAGGGTCTCACCGCCTTGAAACAAAGCCTGTCCAGATGGATTGTGGACGATATAGCTGCCGCTTATGCGTCGAAAGTTCTGCAATGAACTTTGCCCCTTGGGCATCAGGGATAATTCCACTAGAGGCAAGGCATCATCGTGGGCATGGTCCAGCGGAATTTCTATTCACAACGTGTGGCAGCAGGCTGGGCCTCCTGGTCCACCTTTGTTTTTTTATTTTTTATTTTATTTATTTGCACATATAACATTTAAATACAACTTTACAAATCCAATTAACGAAAGAAAAAAAAACACACTGTGCGGGAGAGAGTGAGAAGACCAGTGAGGTCTTATAGACCATTTCACAAGATGTAAACAACACTGGTCCAGAAGCACTTCCTGTTTCAGTTTTTTACCACTACATAAAAGCTGGGATAAAATACAACCAACAGAACATATAAAACTGAATTAAAAAGTTAAACAAACATCTTTAAGATGTTGTCTTTACATGTGAAATAAAGAAAACAGTTACAAACTGAAACAGGAAGTGTTTCTGGACCAGTGTTGTTTACATCTTGCAAAATGGTCAATAAAAACACTTCCCCAAAATCCCATTAAAAAGGACATAAAATTACATCAAGCAAGACAATACAATCAATACACCAATCATTTTAATACAACAAATTAACAAAATAAACTTAATTATATGTTAACATTTTTTTCAGCTCTCTTTTGAAGTGATTTTAATCTTTAAAACAGGGTCTAAATGATTCCAGTGGGAAGGCCCTCTGTATTTCAGCGTAGATTGATTAGCTGTAGTTCTACAAAGGGAAGAAAAAAAATCTTTACAATGCCTTGTGGAATAGGCATGAACATCCGAAGAAGCATGAAAATTTTTTCAAAATATAAATATAAATATTGTTCATATATAATTTGGAGCCATAACATATCGCCAGCGTTGAGTCGTCTCTTCACAGGCGTTGGGGCATCTGAGATCCCCGTGAGAGGCTGGATACAAACTGGACCTGACGACGCCATTTTCTCGGGACAAACGTCCCGAGATAACAGCAGAAAGGCAGATGGAAAATAATTAGCATAGCTGATGTTCAGAATGATTTCCATTATACAGGAGTTCGGTGTTAGAAAATCACTATCTCACAAACTCTCCGCAAGCCAACCATACGTGCCGAACGTGCTCGAACCGTTTGTCTAAAAGGCTGTCGAGCCCCACTGGTGCGTTAAGCAATTTCAGCGGCAAACGGTTCTGTATGGCATAACAGAGGACTAAAAGGTAAGCATTATGTGAATGCTTGACTGAAGAAATGCGTCTTTAGTCTAGTTTTAAACTGTGTCAGCGAGTCAGAGCCTCGGACCATATCGGGAAGGCTATTCCAGAGTTTTGGAGCTAAATGCGAGAACGCCCTCCCTCCTTTAGTGGACTCAGATATCCTAGGAATGACCAGAAGCCTTGAATTTAGTGATCTTAAAGAACGCGGTGGATTGTAGGGCGAAAGAAGGTCCGTTAAGTACATTGGAGCTAAACCATTTAGGGCTTTATAGGTCAGTAGTAGTATTTTGTAGTTGATACGGAACTTAATAGGTAACCAGTGTAGAGATGATAAAATCGGTGTTATATGATCATATTTTCTTGACCTAGTAAGAACTCTAGCGGCTGCATTTTGGACTAACTGTAGCTTGTTTATTGAGGATGCAGGACAACCGGCTAATAAAGCATTACAGTAATCCAGTCTCGAGGTCATAAATGCATGAACTAACTTTTCTGCATCAGAAACAGATAGCATGTTACGTAGCTTAGCAATGTTTCTAAGGTGGAAAAAGGCTGTTCTTGTAACATATGAAATATGATTTTCGAAAGACAAGTTGCGGTCTAGTATAACACCCAGGTCTTTTACTGTAGTAAATAAAGTAACAGGACATCCATCTATATTAAAGTTGTATTGTAAGAGGTTTTGTGAGTAGTTTTTTGGACCAATAAGTAATACCTCAGTTTTATCTGAATTTAATAGCAGGAAATTACGCGTCATCCAGCATTTTATATCTTTGAGACACTCGGTCAATTTAGATGAGTTAGTGTTTTCGTCTGGTCTGATGAATGTAATGATATCATCAGCATAACAGTGGAAGTTAATTCCATGTTTTCTTATAATATTACCCAGTGGCAGCATATATATTGAGAATAGCAGAGGGCCTAAAACCGATCCTTGCGGTACTCCATAGTCTACTGGCGTTATCTTTGATTTTTCCCCATTTAAACAAACAAAATGAGAACGGTCCGATAAGTACGATCTAAACCAGCTTAATGCCTGTCCCTGAACACCAGTGTAGTTTTGTAGTCGATCCAAGAGTATTTTATGATCTATAGTGTCGAACGCAGCGCTAAGATCAAGTAGGACTAGTATTGAGATACAGCCTTGGTCAGAAGCTAAAAGTAAATCATTTGTAATTTTAACTAGCGCAGTTTCTGTATTATGATGCGGTCTGAATCCTGACTGGAATTTTTCATAGATATCATTTTCTTGCAAAAAAGAGCACAATTGAGCGGACACAACTTTTTCTAGTATTTTTGACATAAATGGAAGATTTGAAATGGGTCTGTAATTTGCTAAGTTATTTGGATCTAATTGCGGTTTCTTAATGAGAGGTTTTATTACTGCCAGCTTGAATATTTTTGGAACATGACCTAAAGATAAAGACGAGTTAATAATATTGAGGAGAGGCTCTTCCACTACAGGTAACACTTCTTTCAGTAGTTTAGTGGGTATTGGATCTAATAAACATGTTGTTGGTTTAGAAGCAATGATACGTTTATTTAGCTCTTCCTGTCCTATCGTTGTAAAGCGGTGTAGTTGTTCTAGAGGGGCCATAATTGATGCTGAATCATAAGACACCATAGAGGATTGTACATTTATAATCGTGTTTTGGATGCTTTCTATTTTCTCATTGAAGTAATTCATAAAATCATTACTGCTAAACTGTAACAGTATATTTTGCTCTGGCGATGTCTGTTTATTTGTTAGTCTAGCCACGCTGTTCAATAAAAACCTTGGATTATTTTGGTTATTTTCTATTAGTTTGCGAAGATGCTCAGCCCTGGCAGTTTTTAGAGCCTTTTTATAACGTGACATACTGTCTTTCCACGCTATTCTGAAGACCTCTAAATTAGTTTGTTTCCATTTACGCTCTAAGATACGAGTTTCTCTCTTGATAGCATGCGTATCACTGTTGTACCAGGGTGCTTTAGTTTTCTCTGTAACCTTTTTTAATCTAATTGGTGCAACAATATCTAATGTACTAGTGAAAATGGTGCTCAAACTGCTAGTCATTTCCTCTAATTCATCAGTTTGTTTGGGTTCACTTAGCAGCTTAGATAGATCAGGTAAGCTATTTGAGAATCTATCTATAGTGGTTGGAAGGATTGTTCTGCCTGGTCTATAACGTGGGGCAGCATGACATATTTCAGCAGTACGTATTATGCAAGTCACCATGTAATGATCAGTGACATCATCGCTTTGCGGTATAATATCTATATCAGTTGGACTGGTTCCATATGATATAATTAAATCTAGTGTATGATTTAGACGATGAGTGGGGCCACTGACATTTTGTTTGACCCCAAAGGAGTTTAATAAGTCTGTAAACGCAGCCCCTAAAGCATCATTTGTATTATCTACGTGTATGTTAAAATCTCCAACAATTATTGCTTTATCGACATTCACCAATAGATCCGAGAGAAAGTCTGCAAACTCCTTTAGGAATTCAGCATATGGCCCTGGAGGTCTATATACAGTAGCCAAGGCTAGAGATAATATGGATTTCTTTCTTACATCTAAGAGCGTAACATTTAGCACAAGTACTTCAAAAGAATTAAACTTGTGACCTGTTTTCTGAGTAACATTAAAAATATCTTTATAGATTGTCGCAACACCGCCGCGCGACCGATCAGACGGAGGCTCATGCTTATAACAGTATCCTGGTGGACTAGACTCATTTAGACCAAAATACTCATTTGGTTTAAGCCAGGTTTCAGTAAGGCACAGAACATCAAAATTATTATCTGTGACCATTTCATTTACAATAACTGCTTTAGGTGTGAGCGATCTAATGTTTAGAAGACCTAGCTTTAAAAATTGTTTTTGTTCACTGATATTTAGATTTTCTGGTTTAATTACAATAAGATTTTTGCTAAATCCTGCACTAGATTTATTGTTTGGCTTCACTAAACGAGGAATGGACACAGTTTCTATGTAACGCTCCACACTATGCATATTAGTTAAGTTTGGACAACAGAGGCTGCAATTTGGACTTTGACTTACCAGTCATCTGGGGTCTCATTTATAAAGCAAGCGTACGCACAAAACAGGGCTGGAAACGGTACGTACGCCAGTTTCCACGCAAAGTTTGTGATCTATAAAAAACAAACTTGACGGAAGAATGTACGCACCTTTAAGCAAACTTTGAGCCGTGCGTACGCACATTCTGGAGACACCGATGGTGAGCTGTTAAATGTCTTTTTGGTCACTTTTAGACCGAAAATCTAAAGAAAATGATAGCCAATTATCTATAGGCTACAAAAAGAAAATAGCCTACAAATAAAATGTCACTCACCAAGCCAATCACTTGAAGCCAATATCCATCCCTTCTTAAGTGTCCGCGCCAGCACGCGCATGGGCTGCTCTATTGAAACTGACACACATAATCTAACGGCAGATCAACCGTAAATATTCATGAATAGGCTAATAAATACAGTGCATGTTCTCAATAACAGTTTAAATAAATGAAATAATGATTTAAACTATGTTTTACTTCTGATATAAACATTTAAATTAAATATGCCATTCTCGTTAATGGAGTTAAACACTTAAACTACATGAAATCATTAATGAGAAGTTACAAAAAATATATATTCAATAAATAGAAATATATATTTGTTGTGGATGCAATGCTTTTCAACACTTTCCCTCTGGCATGCAGTGTTTTAATGTTTCATCTAGAGATAATTGCTAATCATGATAATAGTGTCTGAGAAAATAATAATTGTGACACGGCACATCTGTATTTCATATTTTCCTTACGTCTATCGTTACGTCTATGTCTACGTTAACATGGTATCACGTAGATGAATAATCACATGCAAATGATATGCAGATGAGGATATGCATATTTAAACTAGGCGTTGTAAGCTCCATATAGGCCTATGGTTATTTTGGGGAGGAGACGCATGTTCGCGCATTCTTCCGTCTGACTGGGATTTATAAAGTGAATTCTGCGCAGGTTCTGGCGTACGCACGGTTTTATAAATCCCCTGGTGCGTAACGTCTCGGAGATGTTGTCCGACAGAACACTCGCTCCGATTCTGCTGGGGTGAGAGTCCGTCTGCCCGGTACAGCCTGGGTCGCTCCCAAAACAGATGCCAATTATTTACAAAGAGCAGTTTCTGTTCATTACACATTAACATTAGCCATTCATTAAATGCAAAAAGTCTACTGAACCTTTCCTGTCCTTGTCTGTACGTGGGAAGCGGTCCGGACACGAATGATCGTTGCTTTAGGCGCTGTGGTGCGTACCGTCTCGATCAGGCTCATTTAGTCCTTTCTTCAGAACCTCGGTCTGCCGTTGCCTGATGTCATTCGCTCCCGCTTCCAGCACAACAGCTCCGATGCGCGTGTCACCGCCCACGATCTCGGGAACCTGAGCGGCGATATCAAGAACACGGGCACTAGGGAAACAGTGTGTGCGCACATTACCTTTACCCGAAGTATAACCATGACCTCTTTCATATTAACAGCCTTTTCTGCCTCATTGCTAACTTTAACCAAAGCATCTATCGTAGATCTTCCTTTACGAAATCCACTTTGGTATTTGCTTAGCAATCCTCTTTGCTCTAAATAATAAAATAGTCTGCATACAATTATCTTTTCCATCCATTTACACAAGTGCAATGTTAAGGCTATAGGTCTGTAGTTTCCTGCATTAGTAATGTCTTTACCAGGTTTACCCATGGGTTTACTAAATGGGCACTTTTCCAGCTATCAGGCATTACACCTTCTCTCCATATCTAATTGAACAGTTTAAGTATAATTTCCAATCCTTCTTTTGGTAATTGTCTAAACATAGCATAGCACAGTTGGTCTTGTCCTGAAGCTGTATGTCCACCTACCTCTAGGACCACTTTTAACTCATGTAAAGAAAAGTCCATGTCAGGTGCTGATTGATCACTATCTTTTTTTCTTATTTACATCACTATTTGTTCTTAAAATATCAATTTTCCACTGCTTATGTATTTTCGTCTAAATGGCTTCCCCAGATAGCATGTAACCATTTCAGCAGCCATATCAACCTGTAGCCCAAGACTGGTTGCCCACTGAAGCTAAGCAGGGCTGTGCCTGGTTAGTACCTGGATGGGAGACCTTCTGAGAAAACAAGGTTGCTGCTGGAAGAGGTGTTATTGAGGCCAGCAGGGGTGCTCACCCTGTGGTCTGTGTGGGTCCTGAACGCTATAGTAATGGGGACACTATACTGTCAAAGAGCACCGTCCTTATGGATGTGACGTTAAACCGAAGTCCTGACTCTCTGTGGTCACAAAAAATCCCAGGATGTCTTTCGAAAGAGTAGGGGTGTAACCCCGGCATCCTGGCCAAATTCGCCCCTTGGCCTCTGTCCATCATGGCCTCCTAATCATCCCCATATATACCAATTGGCTTCATCACTCTGTCTCCTCTCCTCAATGTTACAATGTGATGTTGATTCTAAATAGGCTACATTTAGTTGAAACACAAAAAAAACAAAAAGGAATGTCAATGTTGCCATCTGATGTATACCAAGTTAATGTAGAAACATTAACATTTCTAAAACACTTCAATGGTGCATCAATAAATTCCTGAACCATTTTAAAATTTGGTGAAAACCTTTTAAAATATAAATGACACCTTTTCAGCAGTTGAGTCAATTTATTTTATTCAATCAAATGACAAAAATACATTAAAAGATTATTCTTTAAAAGAAAGGGTAGAAATAGGACAAAAGCACTTCAGCCTTGGTCCAGGTGATCCAACGGTTCTGGTTTTTAAGAATCGGTCTTGCATCAGACTACACTTATGCCTCTTTTCCTTTGGGTTCTCTGAAATTTGAAAGAGAAAGCATGATGTGACTCAAGAGCGAGTCGAATTCAGTTGTCATACATACAGTCACATTGAAGAATGTTAATATACTAAACACAATATGATTCACTTTTTTTAAGTTGCTGAGCACAAAATAGTCTAACTATGATTATAGTATTGTTAAATTCTGTTTATTTAATTTATTATTCAAAAATCTATTAATGCTTCAAAATCAAAAGAAAGCACTGGCAGGGGGTGTCCGATTTTATAAGGCCGCATTTGAAGGCCGATTGCGTCATTGCGGTGGGATGAAGACAAGGGGGTAATCCATCAGGCGGAAGCTGAAGCTGCCTCAAGGGGCCGCCATTGTAGCGGGCTATCACCTGCTGTTAGCATCCCATTGACTCCCATTCATTTTGGCGTCACTTTGACAGCGAATAACTTTACATCTGAGGCGTCCAAAGACTCCATTCATCCATTATTTATTTCTAAAGAAACATGACAATGTATAAAAGGCTCCATTACTTTGTATGTTACGTTATGGCCACGTAGAAGCCGTTCTTGTAAAAATAGGCTAAAAATTGCGTCATAACCATTCTGACTTGTCCGTCGCACAGTAGAGAATTACCGTATAGACAGGAAAGAGAAGCTCGCACCACAGCCTCGCAGGCAATCTTTTACTGTCTAAAGTCAGCCCATGGCATAAATAGAAGCAAAATGACAAAATAATTAATCAGAATACTTACCAAATGTTGCTGCAGGTCGCTGCTTCGCCGTCTCTGTGCACGATTAAAATTTGTCTTGGCACAGCTACTATAAGTCAGTCAGTTTGCTCACGTGAGATCTACGTCGACAAGCTCAGTTTGAGCCTGCGCAGAACGATCGGCTATCAGGAAGTGAGTGCCCATGTTGAAGCTTCAGCTCTCCCCGTTGAAATCAACGGGGTCGCTGTGTCCATTTCTTTTACTGTCTATGGACGAAGACTGTCCCAATTCAGTTATGCATCCTCCGAAAGCCGTATTCAAAGGCCGGTTGCGTCATTGCAGCGCGACGAATGCTTACCTGTTTCAAAAGCGACGCCAAATGCACCCTTCTGTTTTCCCGTGAAAGGGAAGGATACATAAATGGACACTTTGCGGACTATTCCTCCGATCCTGACCCCATAAATCATTCGCGGGTGACGACAGCATTTTTATTTAAAAAAAAAGGGCGGCCGAGAGTTTGGTGGTGGACGGCAAATGCACATTTAAATGTAAAAGTATTATGTTTCATTTACTCAAATAGCCAGAGAAACGAATCGGTTACCTAACGTAACCTCGGTTCTCTCAGAAGAGGGAACGAGTATTGCGTAAGCTAGCTTACGCTATGGGAAAGTATTTCTTTGCCGACAAGTTGAAGCCAAAAATTATCCTTTCATTTTTAATCATTGTCAACGCACTTTCACTGGTGCAGGACCTTCAGCGGGCTAACTAGCTGCTCATTGGTTCGCTCCAGGGAAATGCACAAGCCTATGGGAGAGCAGCGCTGAACCCGCGCCCAATGAGCGGCAGGCGGTCGCTTATTACGTCAGAGCCCGCCAAAAGGGGTGTGGTCTGAGTGTATATAAGTGCTCTCCGTGTGGCTGTAACAGACGATTTGTCAGAATGAAGCGAAATCGCTGATGGAGAGGGCACGGCCGGGACACGATACTCGTTCCCTCTTCTAGAGAGAACCGAGGTTATGTTAGGTAACCGATTCGATTCTCTTACCAGAGGTTCTCTCGGATCTGCGTAAGCTCAGCTTACGCTCCATGGAACACCTGCGTCAGCGCCGGTGCCCGAACAGTAGCCACAAGCATCCCCAGGGGGTGGGAGGGAGCATACAGTGGTATAGAGGTGTAATATGTGTGAATCATAATCAGATTATGAGGATACAGACGAGCCGAGGCCGTTGTAATAGAGATGAGGCCTTAAAAGGCGGCCGGCATACGCGGGCCATGACACGAATGCATAAGCTCTATAAGATAAGGAGAGGGAGACCAAACAGGCGAGCCTGGTTGGCAACAGACTCCCCAGAAGGCGTGATAGAGCAGCCTGGCAGCGGTTTCGAACCGGCTAGTAACCTGGCCTGTAAGGCAGGAACTTCCAAGTTGTAAAACCTGATAAAGGTGGGCGGGGAAGCCCAGCCCGCGGCCACGCAGAATATCATGAATGGAAATTCCACAGGACCAGGCCCATGAAGAGGCCATGCCTCTGGTGGAATGAGCCCTGACGCCCAGGGGGCAAGGCAAGTTTTTAGCAGCGTAGGCTGAGGCGATAGCATCCACTATCCATCTGGACAGCGTTTGCTTCGAGGCAGCCAAACCCTTAGGTGCGTCCCCCAAATGACACGAATAGCTGCTCCGATCGTCTGAACGCGGCAGCCGCGGTAGTATGAATTCTCAGAGCCCGAACCGGGCAGAGGAGATTGGCATTGAGCTCGCTATGGATGCTGGCAGAGCCGGAAGGGTTATGACCTGGGCCCTAAAGGGGTGCCGAGTAGCCTAAGGGCACATAACTGTGTCTGGGTTTAGAATGACGACAGAGTCGTCAGGCCGAACTCTGAGCACACTGTGGCGTCTCGATGAGAGCGCTGTAATGATGCCTGCTACGCGTTTACTGCAGGCCGGAGCGGTCAGAAAACAGTCTTCAGGAGAGATATTTGAGGTCTATATAGACCCAAGCGGTTCGAAGGAAGGGCTTTCAAAGCCTCGAGGACTATGGAAAGATCCCGAAACTGGCACCGAGGGGGGTCGAGAGAGGGTTCATCCTTCTGGCTCCCCTGAGGAAGCGGATGATGAAGCTCATCTTTGCCGAAAGACTGGGCGCGTCGGGTTTCAGCGAACGCCGCAACGGCTGCCACATAAACCTTAAGAGTGGATGGGGACCTGGCCTTATCCAGCATTTCCTGAAGGAATACAAGCAAAGATGAGACCTCGCACTTGCATGGGTCTAAATTCTTTTCGGTGCACCACTTTGAGAACACAGACCATTTAGCAGCATAGAGCTTTCTAGTAGATGCCGCTCTGGCGTGTTCGATCGTGTTCAAAACTCCTTCTGGCAAACTAACGAGTAGTCGTTGGTCACCCATGCATGAAGCGCCCAGCGCTGTGGATGGGGATGCCAGATCGCGCCGCGGGCTTGAGAGAGGAGATCTGCTCTGAGTCGGAATGGGCCACGGGGCTGTCTGAGACAGCTGCGTGAGTTCCGGGGACCAAATCTGATTCTCCCAGCGCGGGGCTATGAGGAGCACCGGGTGGCGTGAGTCCCTGATTCTCTGAATGACCTGCGGCAGCCAGTGATTGAACTGTCTGGGGGTTCAGGGACCATTCTCCGGGGGAGAGTAGGTTCCTGGACAGGACATCTGGGCCGTCGTTCAGATGTCCCGGGACATGCGTCGCTCTGAGCGAGAGCAGGTGACTCTGGGACCAAACTCAGAATGCGGCGTGTCAGCAGAAAAGATTCTTGGATCTGACTCCGCCCTGACGGTTGATGTACTCACCGCTCACCTCTGTTCGCCCTCTGCCAGATGGCGTTCATCCCCAAGCTTCCCTCGAAAGCTTGCAGGGGCGTCCTCCTTCCTTTCACGCCTGCGCCTCATCCAGCCGCCGGCCAGGCTGCTTCGGCGCTACACTCCATGTCGGTTCTTCAAGTGCTGCAATCCGACCTGCTGTGTGACATGGCGAAGGCGACAGAAACCCGCCCGTTCTGTCCTGACTTAAGGTGCGCCACGGACCTCTCCCTGCGCGCTACTAAAGCTGCAGCCCAAGCCCTGGGAAGATGCATGGCCTTCCTCTGTGTGACACCCCCTGGGGGTTCAGGGAGCCATTCTCCGGGGGAGAGTAGGTTCCTGGACAGGGATATCTGGGCCGTCGTTTAGATGTCCCGGGACATGCGTCGCTCTGAGCGAGAGCAGGTGACTCTGGGACCAAATTAGAATGCGGTGTGTCAGCAGAAAAGATTCTTGGATCTGACTCCGCCCTGACGGTTGATGTACTCACCGCTCACCTCTGTTCGCCCTCTGCCAGATGGCGTTCATCCCCCAAGCTTCCCTCGAAAGCTTGCAGGGCGTCCTCCTCCTTTCACGCCTGCGCGCTATTCAGCCGCCGGCCAGGCTGCTTCGGCGCTACACTCCATGTCGGTTCTTCAAGTGCTGCAATCCGACCTGCTGTGTGACATGGCGAAGAGCGACAGAAACCCGCCCGTTCTGTCTGACTTAAGGTGCGCCACGGACCTCTCCCTGCGCGCTACTAAAGCTGCAGCCCAAGCCCTGGGAAGATGCATGGCCTTCCTCTGTGTGACACTCTGGGGGTTCAGGGACCATTCTCCGGGGAGAGTAGGTTCCTGGACAGGATATCTGGGCCGTCGTCTAGATGTCCCGGGACATGCGTCGCTCTGAGCGAGAGCAGGTGACTCTGGGACCAAATTAGAATGCGGCGTGTCAGCAGAAAAAGATTCTTGGATCTGACTCCGCCCTGACGGTCGATGTAGGATACCACAGCCATGTTGTCTGAGCGAATCAGGACGTGGTGACCCTGGATGCGCGGGAGGAAGTGCAAAAGCGCATACTCGACCGCGAGCATCTCGAGACAGTTTATGTGTAAAGGGGTCTCCAGATCCGACCACTGGCCGGCGGCCGGTGAGCCCTCGTAGATCGCACCCCAACCCGTGTCGGATGCGTCTGTCGAGATAACCTTCCGGTGAGAGAAGGTCCCCATAGTAACGCCCCGCTGAAACCAATCGGTTACTGTCCACGGCTGCAGTGCAGAGATGCATGCCTGAGTAACTCTGATGAGCTGGCGGCCCGTGATCCACTCGCGGTGGGGTACGCGGGTCTTTAGCCAGAGTTGAAGGGGGCGCATGTGTAAATATGACCTAGCTGTAGCACGGCTGATGCTGAGGCCATGTGACCCAGCATCTTTTGAAAAGATTTCAGAGTTACATGGGTACCCATCTGGAACGAAGCAGCTAGACGCTGCAAGCGGCGCGTGCGCTGAGCGGACAAGCGGGCCTCCAAAGTGGTCGAGTTCAAATCTATCCCCAAAAAGAGATAGTTTGACTGGGCTGGAAAACGCTCTTCGTCCAGTTGGCGGAGAGGCCCAGCGCTTCCAGATGACTGAGGAGGACTGCCCGGTGTGACAGCAGCTCCGTCTTGGATTGTGCTAAAATCAGCCAGTCGTCCAAATAATTCAGTATGCGCATCCCCTGGGTTCGAAGGGGGCGAGCGCTGCATCCATACACTTCGTGAACGTGCATGGTGCTAGAGAAAGGCCGAACGGGAGAACGGCGTATTGATAAACTTGACCCTCGAAGGCGAAACATAAGAACGGCCTGTGACAAGGGTTTATTTGAATCTGAAAATACGCGTCTTTCAGATCTAGGGAGATGAACCAGTCCCCTTGACGCACGTGTGCGAGGAGTTTCCTGACTGTCAGCATTTTGAACGATCTTCTCATGAGAGCTTTGTTCAGAAATCTGAGGTCTAGGATTGGCCTGAGGCCGCCGTCTTTCTTGGGCACAAGAAAATAACGGCCGTAAAACCCCGGCTCGGTTATAGGCAGCGGGACTCTCTCTATCGCGCCTTTCCCTAACAGTTTCGATATTTCTGAGCAGAGCGTGCTCGCGGCTGCTGGGCTGACAGCAGAGAAGGGCCGGGCGCGGAAGCGCAGCGGGCGGTGACGAAACTGTAACAGGTAGCCGTCTTTTATGATGCTTAGAACCCACGGGGAGATGCCGGGGATGGCTTCCCACGCTTTGAAGCATTTGGCTAGAGGCTGGATAACCGTGCTGCCCTGGTTGCTGCATACAGCGGGCTGGACACTGTGTGTGGGCTCGTTTAAGCTGTGTGTGGCAGCGGGACTTACACTCAGAGAGAAGTTTATGGGCCGTGAGACAGAGCAAGCAGAAGGGGGACACGCACCGGGACTTGTGGGCGTGCTTATGCTTTCTGCTACTCGAGCGGGCAGAGGCCGCTGAGTGAAAGTGAGCTCTGATACGGGGCATAGAGTGTGAGTGTGTAGGGGTGAACACGTGCTTGTGGTCGCGTTTATTACACTTGAGGCTTTTATGCTCTTTTTGTGAACTCTCTGGGTAGCCGTAAAAACGACTGTTTGTCGCACGAAAGCGGGCAGAATCACCGGCTTGTTCTGACTAGACACTGCTGAAGTCAGCGAAGATCGGGGACTAACAGAGGGCGAAGCTTTGACGGCGGTCCGGCCGGGGCGGGAAGGGGCCATCTTTTTCCCAGTGGTGCTAGGCAGACTTCTGTTGATCAGGCTTCAGCGTGATCTTCGTATGGGGTCCCTGAGGGGGCTGTCTGCGTCGGCTGTCCGAGCGAGAGCGAGGGCGGCCGCTCTGTCTGCGCTGGGGTTGGGCTGGCTGCGGTGGGCGCTGTTGAGGAGTTCTAGCGGGAGGCTCGCGAGAGCGGCCCGCAGAAGTAGCTGCAGCGGCGGGGCAGGAACATGTTCATGGCCTGGGTGGCTTTCTGAACTTCGGAGAAGCGGTCGACGATGCCCGTGACGGCAGATCCGAAGAGGCCGGTGGGTGAAATGGGCGCGTTCAGGAAAGCGGCACGCTCAGAGTCACCCATGTCGGTGAGTGTGAGCCAGAGGTGTCTTTCGGCGACACAGAGGAAGGCCATGCATCTTCCCAGGGCTTGGGCTGCAGCTTTAGTAGCGCGCAGGGAGAGGTCCGTGGCGCACCTTAAGTCGGACAGAACGGGCGGGTTTCTGTCGCTCTTCGCCATGTCACACAGCAGGTCGGATTGCAGCACTTGAAGAACCGACATGGAGTGTAGCGCCGAAGCAGCCTGGCCGGCGGCTGAATAGGCGCGGGCATGAAAGGAGGAGGACGCCCTGCAAGCTTTCGAGGGAAGCTTGGGGGATGAACGCCATCTGGCAGAGGGCGAACAGAGGTGAGCGGCGACCAAATCCTCGACTGGTGGCATAGCCGTATATCCCTTTTCGGCAGCTCCATCCACCGAGCGCAGCGAGGCGGACACATCTGAGCGGTTTCGAGCCGAGAGGGGAGCATTCCAGGATTTTGTGAGCTCGTTGTGGAGCTCAGGCAGGAATGGTGCGGCCCGGTTGCAAGCGGAGGAGGGGCGCCGGTGTAAATGCTTCCCATCCATCCGATTCGGAGGTAACTCAGGTGGAGGCTACCACTCGAGACCCAGGCGATCGACGGCTTGAGATAGGAGGCGCATTAAATCCTCCTCGATGCCGGCGCGGGTCCCCGCAGACTCCCTCGTCGAAGAACCGAGGGAAGACCAGTCGTCGCTGTCGTGCAGCGAAGGGTCTCTCTCATCTCCGGAGACCGAGGACGATGCAGAGCGACCGCTGGGCGATAGAGGCACGTTCGGCTCAGGCGGAGAAGGAGAATGGTCGGAGGGCGGCGGCCCACACGCTACCATAGAGGGCTCCGGCGGCCTCTGAGAGCGGCGTTTCTTCTTCCGGCGGCGAAGTCGAGAGGCGGCGCGGAGGCGGTTTTCGCCATCTGAAGTCTAGCCCGCAGGGTAGACAAAGTCAGATCCTCGCAGAAGTCACATCCTCCATCGGCGAGGGCGAGTTCCGCATGTTCGAGCCCGAGACAGAGAGGGCAGATGAGATGGCGGTCTCCGTCGTCGAGCGGTGAGCGGCATGAGCCGCAGGAATTGTGAGGCATCTTTAAAAAGACCCTCACGCTCTTTTAGAGAAGAAAGGAAGGATCGTCGGACAGCGCTAGCTCGCTAGGCAGCTGAAGGTGGCATGAAGCCGGCTTCCTCAGGTTCCACTGCTCACTAGATGATGCCTTTTCACGACGACGGCGGCTTCTTCTTGCAACGGCAAGCGAATAGATTGCTGAAAGAAGACAAATCTGCTGAAGTCGGCGAAGGATCGGGACTAAGGCCGGAGACACACTGGATGCGTGGCGTGAGCGTGGCGTTTCTGTAGCGTGTCAGCTGCGTGGCGGCTGCATCGCGTTTTCTGTGTCTTTGCACACCAGAAGCGTGTCTGACGCGGCGCTGCTGCTGCTAGGTGACATAGAGAGACTGTCTACATTTGGATTAGCGGTGTGTTGCTCTTGCCTTTATGACAACAATTTCAAGTCTGTTATCACGCATCTTCCAAAATCCGAAAAATATGGAAGTGGGCTGTCTGTTTATTTCAATAACTTTTTCAAATTTTGTGTAGCTTTAAAGAGCTTATTTAGCCTGATGGTGGACCGTTACTCAGAAGACACACTAGTATGTTGTTATTCTAGCCTATTCGTATCTTTATATCATCCTGAGACCCAGAACGTTTTTTTTTTTTTTTTCAAAAGTTTTTTTTTTCTTCTTCATGTAATCACATTGTTATGAGCATAAGAAACAAATGGAAAAAAAGAGAAAATATATTTTTATGTTATGCTATGACCTCTGTAGTGGACACCAGCACTCGATTGTTAAAAAAAAATAAATGACATAATTATATATAGGCAAAATAATGGCAATATTTGAAAACTGATAATTATTAATATTATTTTTTGTTTAAATTACTTTGATATCTGAATGTATGTCAAAACCTAGACTTTCAAACATCAAAATGTAATTTATTCATATGTATTCGTGTACAAAATGACAAATAAACATTGTTTCCTATTGTTTTTTGCCTGGAAACGCTTCCAACACGCTTGCGTGTCGCGTGAAAATAGGCGTCGGTTCTATTTCTAGCATGCACGCGTTTTCCGCGCGGCTCATGCCGCGCCTGAGACGCGCGTGTCACGCAGGGCAGTGTGCAAGCTCTAATCTGTTAACATGGGAGCCGAAATAAAAAGGGACACGCCACGCTTCACGAGACGCTCACGCCACGCATCCAGTGTGTCTCCGGCCTAACAGAGGGCGAAGCTTCGCGCGGTCCGGCCGCGGCGGGAAGGGGCCGTCTTTTTCCCAGTGGTGCTAGGGCAGACTTCTGTTGATCAGGCTTCAGCGTGATCTTCGTACGGGGTCCCTGAGGGGCCTGACTGCGCCGGCTGTCCGAGCGAGAGCGAGGGCGAGGGCAGCCGCTCTGTCTGCGCTGGGGTTGGGCTGGCTGCGGTGGGCGCTGTTGAGAGTTCTCAGCGGGAGGCTCACGAGAGCGGCCCGCAGAAGTGGTAGCGCGGCGGGGCAGGAACATGTTCATGGCCTGGGTGGCTTTTCTGAACTTCGGGAGAAGCGGTCCGACGATGCCCGTGACGGCAGATCCGAAGAGGCCGGTGGGTGAAATGGGCGCGTTGCAGGAAAGCGGCACGCTCAGAGTCACCCATGTCGGTGAGTGTGAGCCAGAGGTGTCTTTCGGCGACACAAGAGGAAGGCCATGCATCTTCCCAGGGCTTGGGCTGCAGCTTCAGTCAGCGCCGCAGGGAGAGGTCCGTGGCGCACCTTAAGTGGGACAGAACGGGCGGGTTTCTTGTCGCTCTTCAGACATGTCACACAGCAGGTCGGATTGCAGCACTTGAAGAACCGACATGGAGTGTAAGCGCCGAAGCAGCCTGGCCGGCCGGCTGAATGAGGCGCGGGCGTGGAAGGAGGAGGACGCCCTGCAAGCTTTCGAGGGAAGCTTGGGGGATGAACGCCATCTGGCAGAGGGCGAACAGAGGTGAGCGGCGAACCGAATCCTCGACCGGTGGCATAGCCGTATATCCCTTTTCGGCAGCTCCGTCCACCGAGCGCAGCGAGGGCGGACACATCTGAGCGGCTTTGAGCCGAGAGGGAGCATTCCAGGATTTTGTGAGCTCGTTGTGGAGCTCAGGCAGGAATGGTGCGGCCCGGTTGCAAGCGGGGAGGGGCGCCGGTGTAAAGCTTCCCATCCATCCGATTCGGAGGTAACTCAGGTGGGGGCTACCAGGGGCGGACTTAACCATTAGGCAAAGGTCGGCAACTGCCTTGGGCCCCGAGCTACCTGAGGGGCCCCCAAAATGTCCCATTAAATTATCCTTAAGTTGTTTGTTTGTTTGTTTTTTTCCTTTTCGCAAATTATATATTTCTAAAAAACGCATAAAATCATTAGTGTCGCAGACGGGGCCCCCCACCTCAACTCACTGCAATGGACTATTCCATTATCTCACTTGACTTTCTGCGTACGAAAGTGACAAGGCTGTAATGCGCCAAAAAAACTGACAGAGAATAAGCAGTGACAGGCAGATTGTACACAGTAGACAGAGTAAAAATGAAGCAAAGCTACAGCTCAACGTTACCCAAGCGGTGCTGAAAAAGCAGGACGCGGGAGGAAAGCAAAACGTTTTCAGCAAAATTGCAGAAGGTAACAACAAACCTTTTTGTGATGCCCGCTGACGATGACAACAATGCTAACAATATGTTAGAAGTCCATGGCCGTAGCCAGCTATAAGTCACCGAAGTCCGGACCTCTGTGTTTTTTTTTTTTACATTCAAAAAATAAAATGTCAAGCTCTCTAAATGATTAATCAGCCGTTTAAACCACCTCATATGAGTGCGGTGCATGAGCGCGTTGTGAGCGCGCGGGTACAGTCTCCGTGTTGCCAGATCCACCTTATGGAAAGGTGCAGTAGTCTTCTGGACCTGTTTTTCTGGTTTAATGTGACACTTTAGGAAGTTATAAAGTGGAAAGTTAATGTTAGGCTTAGTGATATATTAATCTTATTTTTAAAACACAAGCTTTGAACTTATTTCGGATTATTATTTGTTTTGTTTTTCTACTGTTTTTACGTATTGCATTATCTGGCTAACATTTTACTGTCGACATGAATATATAAAAAAAAGCTTATGGACAAACTGTAATTGCATAAAGTTACCACATTCGGTAAGACAAACGCAATGATCATTGTGATTATCTGGAAGAAATGTATAACAATATCAAAAACTATAGCATAATAAACAGATCTGTATGAATGAAATTTGCCAAATAACTTACTGGCCAGCTGGAAAACGGCTCATGCTGTTTAGTTAACCTTTCACAAAGTCATGATAAAAACATTCATTAAAGTAGTGTTTCTCAACTAGCAATCTATTCAGTCATCATATTTGTGTTTTGATCTGGGCGAATTACAGAAATATAAGACTTGTTAGACCTATTTTTTTCTATATTTCTTTGCACAAAACTCTCCAGAAAGTGCCATTTAATGGTTTATTTTTCCAAAAAAAAAAGTTTAACTTTTTTCGTTCTCTTTTAAAGATCGGATGGGGGGCCCCATACTACCTTCGCCTTGGGCCCCCAATTTGCTAAATCCGCCACTGGGGGCTACCACTCGAGACCCACCAGGCGATCGACGGCTTGAGATAGGAGGCGCATTAAATCCTCCTCGATGCCGGCGCGGGTCCCCGCAGACTCCCTCGTCGAAGAACCGAGGGAAGACCAGGCTCGTCGCTGTCTCGGTGCAGCGAAGGGTCTCTCAGTCTCCGGAGACCGAGGACGATGCAGAGCGACCGCTGGGCGGTAGAGGCACGTCCGGCTCAGGCGGAGAAGGAGAATGGTCGGGGGCGGCGGCCCACACGCTACCATAGAGGGCTCCGGCGGCCTCTGAGAGCGGCGTTTCTTCTTTCCGCGCGAAGTCAGAGGCGGCGCGCAGGCGGTTTCGCCATCTGAAGTCTAGCCCGCAGGGTAGACAAAGTCAGATCCTCGCAGAAGTCACATCCTCCATCGGCGAGGGCGAGTTCCGCATGTTCGAGCCCGAGACAGAGAGGGCAGATGAGATGGCGGTCTCCGTCGTCGAGCGGTGAGCGGCATGAGCCGCAGGAATTGTGAGGCATCTTTAAAAAGACGCTCACTCTCTTTTAGAGAAGAAAGGAAGGATCGTCGGACGGCGCTCAGCTCGCTGAGGCAGCTGAAGGTGGCAGAAGCCGGCTTCCTCAGGTTCCACTGCTCGCTAGATGATGCCTTTTCATGACGACGGCGGCTTCTTCTTTGCAACGGCAAGCGAATAGATCGCTGAAAGAAGACAAATCGTTGTTACAGCCCACGGAGAGCACTTATATACGCTCAGACCACACCCCTTTTGGCGGGCTCTGACGTGATAAGCGAGCGCCTGCTGCTCATTGGGCGCTGGGTTCAGCGCTGCTCTCCCATAGGCTTGTGCATTTCCCTGGAGCGAACCAATGAGCAGCTAGTTAGCCCGTCTGAAGGTCCTGCACCAGTGAAAGTGCGTTGACAATGATTACAAATTAAAGGATAATTTTTGGCTTCAACTTGTCGGCAAAGAAGAATCTTTCCCGTAGCGTAAGCTAGCTTACGCAGATACGAGGGAACCTCTCGTAAGCGAACCAGTGTTAACAGCCCAAAGTTTGTTTGTTTTTTCTCGTTTTTTTTTTTTTCTTATTCATCAATCTATTCGTCAGCATTGCATGTTTTTTGTCAAGTGGAAACGCGAGAACGGCTTTATAGCTACATTGTATTTCTTTATTATTCATTATTTTATTATTTTGTGCAACTTTAAATGTGTACACAAAAGAGAATTCATGGCTCTGGATATTTTATTTTTGTAAGGGTCTCCATCTGAGTGTTTGCAAGGTTGATAACATTTAAACTATAATATACTTTTGTGTCGTTTAATGTAAAATGTGTAGTGTTGTTGTCCTTTGAGGGAAAAGAAGGCTACTTCACTTTTGTACACGAATACTAACGCAGTATACATTCTCCCACTGGATGTTTTAAAAATTAAAATAACAAAATGTTGGTCCATTGTCACAATATTAACAAATTGTTGCTAACTACAACTGCGTCCCATATCAAAGTGCGCACCTGAAACGCTCTGACCGGTCTAGCCTGCGGAGAATTGTTCTTGTCGCCTAGCAACTGTGACTGACAGCTGACGACGACGAGCGGGAGTAACGACGTTTGCACTGGACTTTTTATATCCATCTGCTTTAAAATATTGAAATAGGATTGACAGCCTGTATAAATATATTCACTATGGTCCATTTCTGTAGACAATAAAAAGAAAACCCTAAAAAAATCGCATCAAGTTACTGTAATAAACCTAGGCTAGTGTTATCAAATTGTCACAGCAATAGTAATTCACTCTACAAAAGCAAGCAGCACCACAGAGCTAGAAAACAATAATCTTTATTTGATACAATTCAGGCAGTTACCAAACATGTCAGAGTGGTTCAGGCTTGAAGCACCAAACACGCATGCAATTCAGCCGGGGCGAATAACACCACAATAGAGCATGCTCCACAGAAAACACCGTCATAAATAAGCAACACTATACCTCACACACCTCAATCCCGTAGGACACCGCACACATTCAATATGCACGTGAACTTCCAACCTAAGACGCCCTCTGACTACTACACAAAGTAGAGTTGGAGTACTCGAACTTGGACTTTAACTTTAGTCCGGACTCGAGTCCAATTTTGAATGAACTCGGACTTGTCACGCACTCGGATGAATTTGTACTCGCACTGGCACGGACTCGGACATTTTAGACTCGGAAAAATGTCCGAGTCCAGTCGAGTCCAGGCACTGGAGGACACATTATTCAAAAACGAAAAGAAACTACTTGTGTTGTGTCCGCGTTGAGCATTGTAGCCAATCACGGACATGTATATTAAGCGCATGAATGCAGTGGGCAAATCAGAGGCATTTTAGAGTCAACATGCAGAGAATTTGCTCAAAATGTATGTTCAGAATCAGCACGAGCTTTATTCTTTTGCAAATCCCCTCATACAAAGTCTTAGACGCGATATAAATGAGAGATTCACTGTGCAGTGCGGATAACTTCAGTGATTATGACGAGTTTTAAGGAGAGTGCAGAACGCGGTAAGTTATGGCTTAAAAGGAGCGCAATTGACAATCTAAATAATAATTTTGTTTTTCGTGCTTCTAGAGCACCAGTGGTTACGTTCACAACGTAAATCAAAAACAGTCATAAATGCATTTACATGTGGGAATGAATCCGCTAAGTCTAGTCCTGTGAGTCATGAAATTGCGGTGATTGACAGTAACCATAGCAACATGAGAACGTGATAAACATAGCAACATTTTGGCGACGAATAATTGTATGATTTTTGTTACATTTACACTGTAGTCATAAGTTTACATACACCTTTCAGAATCTCCAAAATGTATTTTTTTCTTTTCTTTTTTTTTTGATAGGAAGGATTATAAAAACATTGTTTCTATTCAGTACTGCACTGAAAAAGCTTTTTCACATAACAGATGTTTAATGGCCTAGTCCACAAGACAAATTACTTGATTTTAATATTGTGTGTCATTACCTGAATGATCCACAACTGTTTTTTGCAAACCCTCCCCCGGGGTCTAGGCTTTGGCGCTGGTTGGCGAGGGGAAAAGCAGACGCCAGTCCAGCGCTCAGAAGGCCTCTGAACTATTAGCGGAAACGTAGCACCCCTTGCTGAGAAGCCGCGCTGCCCACGCACTCCTATACCCAGCCTTATCTATTGGTTAACCCGCTAGACTATCTTCACCGCCGGCAGCCCTGAATTAGCATGCGAACGGCACCCACCCCCCAACCGTGAGTGCAGTAGGCATTTGCAATAACGGCCCGTTTCTCAGAGACCTCCCTCACTGTTCTTACCTCTTTTTAATCCCTCGGGTAACATTGCAACTCACGACAATCACTGCTTCCTGCACCTTCACATTCATCGGTGCTCAGGTGCAAACACTCACTTAACTCAACCCACTCCTCCCACTCCTCCCTTCTCTCCACCCACGCCATTCATAACAATGCATTCATTCACAGTCACTTCATTACACTCCCCCACCCATCAGGCAGACTCGTCCTTGAGTCGAATTCAAAACATTTCATAGTCCAGGGACCACGCTGGTACCCTCCTTGATCGTCCCTGGCGCACTGCCTTGGATAGCGATGCACCTTGCTGGGCCTCTCCGGTCATTGCAGAATGGCTAGTCAGGGATGTTTGCATATCCCCAGTATGTGCAGATTCTTGACCACCTTGGTTCTGTATGTCCAGAGCTGGCCGGCCTCTTTGCCCTTGTGATCCCGTTGAGGCAGCACCGCTTGTGACTGGGGGTACCTCGCATCTGGCCCCTGGCACTACCACCTCGCTCTCTCGACCCGCTGAAGCAACTGAAGTCTGCAGCCAGGTCTCTTTAGGTGGAATGCCAGTTATCCGTGGGCTCTCTGCACCCTCTTGGTTGATTACCTCTGTTACAGAAGAAAGACATGGTTTCAGTCGGTTAAAGTGCACCACTATTTCTGCCCCCCCCCCCCTCAACTGGCACAAGTCTATACAAAACTTCAGTTATCCTCTCTGTGACTTTATAAGGCCCCTTAAACCTTCATTGTAATTTTGGGCAAAGCCCCTTTTTCTGAACCTTCCCCCGAACCCACACCAATTCTCCTTCTGAATAGTACTGAAAATGTGCTCTGAAGTCATATTCTCCCTTCTGCTTCAAAGAGGCATTTTAACTGATGGCCCTTTACCGCCTCTACTACTGTAGACAATGTTTCCAGCAATCTAGACACATACTCTGAAACAGAAGAAAATCTTTCCCCACCACCTAGGTTAAGCATGACATCCACAGGAAGGATGATCTCTTTGCCGAAAACCACTTTATAGGGCGTAAACCCTGTACTGGAGTGAACGCTGCTTCTATAGGCCATCATCACATAAGGCAACAGGATGTCCCAATTAGCTTGGTTCTCATCTACAAACAGAGACAACATGGAGGCCAATGTTCTGTTAAACCTTTCAACCATTCCATCAGATTGAGGATGATAGGGTGATGTCCTAGTCTTATGAATGTTCAGCAACTGGCACACTTCTTTGAATAACCTGGATTCAAAATTTCGGCCCGGATCTGTATGGATTATCCTAGGGGCTCCAAAGCGACACATCCACTGTTCGACCAACAACTTGGCCACCGTCTCAGCTTCCTGATTAGGAAGAGGGAATGCCTCCGTCCATTTGGAAAAATAATCCCCTATAACTACAATATATTTGTTTCCTTTGGGGGTTTCGGGAGAGGTCCCAAAATATCCAACGCCACCCGCTCATATGGCCTCACTGCTACCACTGATTGGAGTGGGACTCGCCACTGTTTCCCCACAGCTTTTCTAGACCCACAGTCCACATATTCACAGCACCATCGCTTCACATCCCCAAACCAGCCCGGCCAATAGAAACGGTCTTTCACTTTTGCTTGTAGTTTCTGTATTCCCAAGTGTCCACCCGTAACATCATTATGCAACTGTCTTAAGATTTATGCCACCATCACAGTGGGAATAACCACCTGGACCTGGTTTGCAGCATCTGAATTTGATGGGGGAACCCTCACTAACCGGGAGCCCTGCATTTGTAATTGGGACCATACCTGTGCATACTTTCGTAAATCGTCCGGTGGTTGCAAACCAGTCCTTCCCTCTTTTTTTAAATCAATGATCTTTTTCAACTCTGCATCTTCCCGCTGTGCCTGAACCAACTCATCCCCTTCCCACCCTGGAGTTAAACTGGTCGGTACATTTTGTACTGCAGCTATTACCGGCACACCTCGTGTCTGTGGGGCTGTTTCCAGGGGCCCTGGCGTTGACAGGTAAGCAGGCAGCCTAGAAAGGGCATCAGCATTAGCATGCCCTCGTCCCAGGGCGGTGAACAATTTTATATTGAAAGCTTGCTAATTGCTCCACCCATCTGGCTAACTGTCCCTCTAAACCCTGGAAATTATGCAGCCACCTCAAAGAATTATGATCCGTTCGCAAGACAAATTCCTTACCCAACAGGTAATGTTTAAAATGCCTAATGAAACGTGACCATACTTAACAACTCCTTCTTGGTTGTGGCATATTTTCTTTCCTGCTTAGTAAGGGCTCTGCTGGCATATGCTATAACATGTTCACACCCCTCCTCTTCTTGTGACAACACAGCCCCAATACCTGCATCACTCGCATCCGTATCTAAAATGAAGGTTTTGGAAGGATCAGGATATATAAGAACAGGAGCTGACATTAAACTCAGTTTGAGCTGTTCAAAGGCCGTTTGACATGCCTCTGTCCATTTAAACCGCCTGCCTTTTTCAGTGAGTTGGTGCAGGGGGCGAGCAATCTCAGCAAACCCCCTCACAAACCTCCGATAGTATGAGGCTAACCCCACAAAGCTTCTGACCTCTGTCTGATTTTTGGGCACCGGCCACTGACGCACAGCCTCCACTTTAGCAGGATCTGCTTTCACCCCCTTTGATGAAATAATATGCCCCAAATACTGCACCTGAGTGGCAAACAAATTACACTTAATGGGCTTAACTTTAAGGTTAGCCTGGCGTAGTTTCATTAAAACTTCGTCCAGGCGGCCTAAATGCTCCTGAAATGTCTGTCCGAAAATAATGATATCGTCCAAGTACACCAGACAGGTAGTCCACTGAAGATCTGCCAGCACCAGATCCATCAGTCGCTGAAATGTACTTGGACTATTGCAAAGACCAAAACTAAGGACATTAAATTCAAACAGACCTTGCCGAGTAATAAAAGCAGTCTTATATTTATCCCTAGGATCCACCTCCACCTGCCAGTAACCACTGGCTAGTTCAAGAGTGGAGAACCAGCAAGCTTTACTCAAACTGTCAAGGGCATCATCGAATCCGTGGCAACGGATACGCGTCCTTCCGGGTTACATCGTTTAACTTACGATAATCTACACAAAAACGGAGGCCGCCGTCACGCTTACGGTACCAGAACTATTGGAGCTGCCCATGGACTTTGAGAAGGCTGAATTATGTTATTTTCCAACATTTGCTTTACATGGTCAGACACCTCATGTTGTAAATGAAAGGGAACACGACGGGGTGGCAACTTCACAGGCTTCGCATCCCCTGTATCGATCTGATGCAGTGTCAGGTAAGTTCTCCCCAAATCCCCCTCCCCCTCACTAAACACGGACATATTTCTTCGTAACAGCTCCCGAATATCTGTTATGTCAGATGGAGTAAAATTCTTCTGATGCAACCCAAAATGAGCCATAAGCTTGTCAACAGACCAAGGCTCATTTGGGCCATCCTCATCCTCATCCGTCCCCAAATGTTCAGCCCTACAGCCTACCTCAATGTCAGTATGTAAAGTTCCCAACCTCATACCACCCTTTAATGTCAGCACATCTTTAGTTACATTAATTACTTGTACAGGTAGCCTACACCTCTCCACTCTACAGACCACCCGAGCAATCATTACATCACATTGGTTTGATAATGTGTCTAATGGTTCCAACATACCCTCACAACAGGCCACCAAGGAATTCTCCACCTTTCCGGCAATGATTGCCTCACTACGTGGGGGATTACAGTGTCCTCCAAGACGAAGACAGTCTGGGGTTTATCAATATCTGCCGAAACAATCAAGGGAAACATTTTACCCATTATTCAACACTCCTTTTTCCCAAAATCCACAACGACCCCATATTTACTCAAAAAGTCAAAACCCAAAAGAATATCCTGGGAAGGCACATCAGCTACCAAAAACTCCACAATTAATGCCAATGTATCAAACTGGCAGACAGTTTGCCATTTTCCCAAAATCCCCATCAACCCTCCATTAGCTGCAGACACATCACCATGATGTCCAGACAGTTCTGTTCCCCCCCTTAGTGATTTCAAGCCAAAGTTGTTTTGGTATGACTGATAATGTTGCCCCACTATCTACCAAAAGAAGGGAGTCTGACGCACCTATTTTGGCTCTGATGTATCCAGAGCCACCCTGGTTGCTTGCAAAGGCCACATCTGTACCAATTCGCGGGGGGCAGGCAGCGGGCCTACAGTGCCTGCCCCCTGTAGTTTCCCTGCAAATATGGGCAATCTCGTTTTATGTGTCTTGTACACCCACACTCCCAACAACCGCCCCCGCCCCTCTGGCTTTACTCTACGAACCCTTGTGAACCACTGTTCCTGGGCTCTCGGTGCAGGTTCCCTGGGAAAACTGAATGGGGTAGGGTTTACCATAGACTGTTGAATGTTACTCACTGTCATACGAAGAGATTTTACTTCCTGCCTTAATTATTCCACCATTCCTAACATCACTTGCATTTGTTCATCACTTTTGGAGTTATTCTCCACCACTCCCCTTACTTTTGCATCAGACATCAGATGGGTTTGCTCCATATTCCTAAGAAGCTCTAATTCAGAAGCAAGATCAATTGCGTCTTCTAGGGTTTTAGGTTTTGCTCTACGCAGGCTGATACGAAAGTCACCAGTTGCAAAATGTGTAAGAAACTGATCTCTTGCCAACATATCACAAGTACAATTATCAGCTGTGGGATAGGCTTTAGTGGCAGAGACGCCTCAAAGCATTTCCGAATTCCCTTGCGGTCTCATTATGCATACGACGGCGGGCTGTAAATGTAGCCCTACTCCAGTCGCTAATGTCACAGGGCTCGAACCATCTAGCCATAGCAGCTTTTAGCAATGCGTAGTTTCCTTTAGCATCACTGGACAAACCACTATAAATCTCTCTTGCACGCCCAGAGAGTAGCAGAGACATAAATTTAAGTTTTAAGGGTTCATCCCAATTATTTACATCAGCAGCCAGATCAAATTGCTCTGACCAATCAGACCACTCCCGGCCTACACCAGTAAATGTCTCAGGCATAAACACTGGCCGCGCAGTAGCTCTTAAGGGTCCCACATCCCCTGCACGGTCCACCTCTTCGGGGCTAACATTATCCTCCCCCTGTAACATTCTACAACAGAGTCTAGGTTTTATAGGGTTCAAAAAAAATTTAAGCAAAATCCCACCGCTGCCACCAGTGTAATAAACCTAGGCTAGTGTTATCAAATTGTCACAGCAATAGTAATTCACTCTACAAAAGCAAGCAGCACCACAGAGCTAGAAAACAATAATCTTTATTTGATACAATTCAGGCAGTTACCAAACATGTCAGAGTGGTTCAGGCTTGAAGCACCAAACACGCATGCAATTCAGCCGGGGCGAATAACACCACAATAGAGCATGCTCCACAGAAAACACCGTCATAAATAAGCAACACTATACCACACACACCTCAATCCCGTAGGACACCGCACACATTCAATATGCACGTGAACTTCCAACCTAAGACGCCCTCTGACTACTACACAAAGATTCAGTTCATCATAACCCTCCCACCCCGTCATGAAATGGTTACACTACCAGTTTTAAAACAAATCACACACACACACACACACGCATTAATACTTCTAAAACTCAACACTTAACTCTCCCAGGATGCAAGACCCTCCCCCGGGGTCTAGGCTTTGGCGCTGGTTGGCGAGGGGGAAAGCAGACGCCAGTCCAGTGCTCAGAAGGCCTCCGAACTATTAGCGGAAACGGAGCACCCCTTGCTGAGAAGCCGCGCTGCCCACGCACTCCTATACCCAGCCTTATCTATTGGTTAACCCGCTAGACTATCTTCACCGCCGGCAGCCCTAATTAGCATGCGAACGGCACCCACCCCCCAACCGTGAATGCAGTAGGCATTTGCAATAACGGCCCGCTTTTCAGAGACCTCCCTCACTGTTCTTACCTCTTTTAATCCCTCGGGTAACATTGCAACTCACAACAATCACTGCTTCCTGCACCTTCACATTCATCAGTGCTCAGGTGCAAACACTCACTTAACTCAACCCACTCCTTCCACTCCTCCCTCCTCTCCACCCACGCCATTCATAACAATGCATTCATCCACAGTCACTTCATTACAGTATGATTAACATTTGAATATATGCTATATGTGCCTACGTTTTATCATTACTATTTAAAAAAATATATATATTTTTTAATTATTATTATTTTAGGCTATTTCATTACAATATTTAGGTTAAAACCCAATATTTGAACAGTTTAAAGTGTTATCTATTCAGGTCGCAGCCTCTAGCGCATTAAACCAGCTCTGGCCAACCCTTGAGCCGAAAATACATGACTCGAAATAGATATTTTTTTATGTGATTTTATATATATTGCCCCTCATTTAAAGACAGGAAAATATAAAACATACAATTTATAGTAAAATATAAAACAACAAAATGACAATAGCCAATTCTATCTCCATAGCTGTTTACTCAGTTTTATTAAATGAATGATCAGGGTGGCAGCTGTACTCTCGCTCCGTTGCTTGGCCAGGAGCAGTAATAGAGAACACCTAGTTGCGCAATTAGGAAATCCCACGATGCGTCCTTCGAAGGCCGAATAGACTGCATCCTTCGAAGTCTACAGCCTTCGAAGGACACAGCCTTCACATTGGGACACAGCTAAAGGATCCTCACGCGGCCTATCCTTTTTTTATTTTAATTTTTTTTATTAGCAATCACATGAAATACAAAGAACAGAGCAAACACCAGAGGAGATAAAAAGAAAGAAAAAAATAAATAAATAACAATAGTACAAATAATGCAAGAGAGGATAATCACATACATAAGGGAGATACAAACAATGGCACTTTAAAACAATTACACAATTTTAGAAGGGGATTTTAAAGAAAGCACAACAAGACAATGTTTTCCTAGCTTTGGATTTCTCGGAAGTAGAAAGCGTTTGAAGGTATTGTTGAAATTCGATAAGAAAGACTTTGAATAATGGCTTATGATTGGAGAATTTACACTTATGAATGTGAAATTTTGCTAGGAGGAGTAAAAGATTTATAAAGTAAGATTCTTTCTAAAAATTTGTCTCCATATTAATAAAACCAAATAAAACATACTTCCAATATAAAGAAAAATGAGGGTATACACAATCAATGATATACCTACAAAAGCTCTTCCAAAACAATTTGGTATAATTACACTCCCAAAATAAGTGTACAGTAGTTTCATCATGTTCATTACAGAAATCACATTTTATGTCAATGTCAGATTTAAATCTTTTTAGGTAACTTTTCACTGGATAGAATCTATGAAGTAATTTAAAAGAGACTTCTCTGATTTTATTTACAATGAGGTATTTATGTGGCATTAACCAAACTTTTCTCCAGTCCACAATATTCTCAAAGTTGCTCCAATAGGAAATGACATAAGATTTGGTAACAATATCTTTCTGAAAGAGAGCACGAATGGACCTATTACTAGAATATGGGACTAAACATAATTTGCCCACCATTGTTTGCGTAGGATCAAGAATAGGTGGTGTGGCGAGCAAAGTGCTTTTAAAACCTCTAAACAATGCAATACCACCTGTGGGAATAGCATCAAAAACAATGGCAAATTCTCTAGGTGTGACAGGAAAATTCAAATTTCTCCAGGAATTCACCATACTTATATAAAAACCCATCTTTATTAAACAGATCACATACTAAAGTAATATTGTTGTCATACCAGTTTTGAAAAAATAAGGACTTGTTTTTGTAAAGAATATTACGATTGTTCCAAATAAAATATGAGTGTGGGGAAAAGTTGTGTTTATAAATAAGAGACCAGGCCAGAAGCATTTGTTTATGGAATGAAGAGAGCTTTGCAGGTAATTTCTCAATGCTATAATTGCATAACGAAAGAAACTGTAGGCCACCCAGCTGGGAGAATATATGATTCGGGATAAAGTTCCATATTGAGGAGGGGCATTTTAAGAAGTGTTTCATCCAATTAATTTTAAAAGTGTAATTTAAAGTTTTAAAATCTAGAAAATTTAGACCACCATTTTCATATGTGTTCATTACAACGGTTTTTCGAATATAGTGGGTACGATTCCTCCAAACAAAATTGAACAAAAGATACACGTTTTATCGTCCAAATGAAGAGTTAATGCTGCATATGTTAATCTAGATAACCCTTCAGCTTTAGTAAGCAAGACCCTACCTTTTAATGAAATATTTCTTTGGAGCCACTGATTGAGTTTTTTACGGGTTTTATCAATAGCAGGAATAAAATTATCAGAACATCGTGTAGCTTGATTCTTAGTTATTACAACTCCTAAATATGTGACCTTTTCTTTGACAGGAATATTACATATATGATGAAATATCACACTCTGCAATAGATAATAACTCACACTTAGATAAATTAAGGTATAGACCAGAGGCCTTAGAGAAAGCATCAATTATACCTAAAGCTACTGCGACTTGATCACTGTTTTTTTTAAGAAGAGTGTGGTGTCATCGGCCAACTGGCTGATGATCACCTCCCTACCAGCAATTGAGATACCTACAAGGTTGCTTTGCTTGATATGGTCTACTGAAGAGTTGAGCTGCTAATAAGAACAGATAGGGAGAGATGGGACAACCTTGATGTATACCCCTTTTGACATCAAATCTAGAAGAAGTCCCATGTTTTAATTTAATTGAACTGTTGGCATTAAAATATAAAGTTCTCACTGCATCACTAAAAAAAGGACCAAAACCAAATCTTTCCAAACTGAGAAAAATAAAATTGTGCTCAAGAGAATCAAATGCTTTATAAAAATCCAAAAATAAAATATAACTTTGTTCCGAAATCAGATGAGAGTAATCAAGAAGATCTAAAACTAATCTGATATTATTGGAAATATGTCTGTTCTTCATGAAGCCAGATTGTGTTTGATCAATAATCGAGTCAAGGACCGTCTTAATTCTCTCAGCAAATATGCACGCAAGTATTTTATAGTCATTGTTCAATAGACAAATAGGACGCCAATTATCAATAAATAATAAATCCTTTTTGGACTTCGGTATCAACGTATAAGACCCTGATTTAAGCTTGGTGGAAGTTGGCCAACAGAAATACTTTCATTAAAAACGTTAAGTAAAAATGGCGCCAGTTTTGGGGCAAAGCACTTATAAAATTCTCCAGTAATCCCATCCGTCCCAGGAGATTTGTTATTTTTTAAACGATCAATTGAATCTGTTATTTCTTTAATACTTAAAGGTTTGTCACAAAGATCTTTATCATCTGGTAGTATACTCTTAGTTTTATCTAGAGGCAAAAAAGGAGGAAGATGATTGTTCAGAAAAATTGGAGGTGTAAAGCTTACTATAGAACGCGGAGCAGAATTCAGAAATCAACTTCGAATCAGAGGTAATACGGTGCCGTTAATATTGAGTTGATGTACAGTATTGTAATTAGCACGTTGTTTTTCCAAGCGAAAAAAGTAAGCAGAATTCTGCTCCCCCTCCTCGAGCCATTTCTTTCTGGAATGAATGAAAGCGCCCTCAGCTTTTCTTTTATAGATCTCGTCTAATTTGTTTTGCAATTTTGCTAGATTTAAATGATCTTCACTTGTGAGCACATCTAATCCCTTTACCTACGCGGCTATCCTACCCCATAAGACATTGCGCTGGTGACGACAGCATTTTTAATTTTTTTTAAAGGGCACCGAGAGTTCGGTGGCGGACGGCGAATTCACATTTAAACGGAAAAGTATTGTTTTCATTAATCAAATAGGCAGAGAAACCAGTGTTAACAGCCAAAAGTTTTTTCTTCTTCCTCTTTTTCATCAACTCATTCGTCACCATTGCGTGGCTTTATTTGTCTTGTGGAAACGCAAAAACGAAAAAATACATTACTGTACATTATTATTCATAATTTATTATTTTATGCAACTTCAAATGTGTTAAATAAAATAACATTCATGGCTCTGGACATTGTTTATTTTTGTAATGGCATCTGAGTGTTTGCATGGTTGATACATTTAAACTATAGGATTGCCTACTTTAGTGTAGTTTAATGTTAAACAATATGCGTAGTGTTGCTGTCCGTGAGGGGGCAAAGTAGGCTACTTCACATTTACGTGAATAGAAGTAGGCTGTGAAGTTCATTCCCCACTGGTTATTTTGAAAATTAAAGTAACAAAATGTTGGTCCATTGTCACAATATTAACAAATTGTTGTTAGCTGCATCCCCCCATATGAAAGTGTGCATCTGAAGCGCCCGGACCGGTCCACGTGTAACGGGTCTGGTCAGGCGAAGTAAAGAACAACTCAGGATATGATGACTTTCACAATTTATTGGCTCCTGTAGAGTACAAATGCACATTAATTGCCTTCTGGCTTCCTTTCACAGCACCTCTGCTTCCCTCAGCAGTGCAAAACGAGACTGAGCTTCCCATATAATAAAATTACATTTCAAATACATTATTTGAACAATTACATGAGGTATTTTGTATAGTAGAGTGCACATTACTCACAGAAAGTCATTAACACCATCAAGAAAATATTAAACATTAAATGCAAAAAAATACATTAACACAGTATAAATTTTCCCTTTTAGAAAAATAGCATAACAGCATAACATAACGCCATATGGGCTGAATAGAGTTTATGTGGGGTAACAGAAACAACAAAAATGTAATGTTTAACTAAAACAAAAATGCATACCTGTAGAGTACAAATGCACATTAATTGCCTTCTGGCTTCCTTTCACAGCACCTCTGCTTCCTAAACATACAAAAATGCAGTTTTGACACACACATATAAGGGACGCTGAAAACTGACGATCCACATTAATCATATGGCGCGGCCCGCGTGCCGTCGTGAAATGGCGGATAGTAAGTGAATCTGAAAACTTCTAAAACTCATTTTCGAGGTCAAAATAACACGAGACCGCCACATAGTGTTATTGTATTAACATCAGACATTATGCATTGAAAATGATAGCTTAAATGATTCACTTTCCATAGAAAACAGTAAATTAGCTCAGCAGCACATTTTCACTCAACTTACCCTCAGCAGTGCAAAACGAGACTGAGGGAGACGGTACGCTACGGAAGCTTATGAGGAACAGAAAGGATAGTGTGCAGGAAGGGTCATTTCCACAGGTAACATTCGCAAAAATTAAAATACATAAAAATAACTCAATCAGATAAAATTCACAAATAGCCAAAATCATTAAATGATAAATAAAATTCAAAAATGCTAATTTGAAAATAATAATTTTTAAGAGTGCATTTTTAACTCCGTTACACCCACCCCCACTGAATTTTATCGAACTTGGGCACTTAGTACACAACCACTGAAGAAAACACTACAAAATTACAGAGGGTCAGCATCAATAGAACCAACATCAAATGTATCCCATAAGGATGAAGTGGTATGAGGGCAGCGCTGAAACCCACAATCCAGCAACTGGCAACACAGGGGTGCCTTGTACACCCCATAAGACCCTAACACAGTGCAATGTAGGCCCATGATAGCGAAAAACAAAAACAAAAACTCTTACAGTTGTAAAAGTATACCAACCACTAATACAAAGAAACTACAGACCAAAACATGAGCTATATGATAATGGCTTAGTCAGTAAAAGCCTGGAACATGGACTTGCAAACGGCCTTAACATTAAACTTTTCCTGAACAACATCCTGCCTGGACATGGTTTGTATGAGTCTGTTTACGGGTTTGACTAAGCGACCAAATCTTGACCTAACCTGTGTGAGTGCACTGGAGTCACCAGAGTGCACGAGTGAGGTCTGAACACTAGTATTTAAGTTGTCTGACAAATTGTCTGCCTGTGTCAGTGTCACGAGTGTGGTCCGGTTGTCTCAGAGCGTCAACAGCAGTCACAGGTCTAGAGTCATAAGTCAGATTGTCCTCAGGCAAGACTGGGGAATCTTGAGGATCATGGGTCACACTTGTTACATCAGCAACATCCACTTCTGACTGACTAGGTGCAGACAACTGTGTGATCCATTCTATGGTTTTTCTCTCAGAGTCCACAGGCTCTGGAACAGTCAATGAGTCCTGTCCCTCAACTACAGTCATAACTGAGTGTCCATCTCTTCCATCAACAAGGCTGTCAGTAGCAGTCCTACTCGCTCTCTCAGAAGAGGTCTCTCCTGCGTCTCTCTCTCATCATCAGATTTATGGGCTGAGGAAACTGCAACAGACACAGATGAGGCATGATCAGACAGTCCAGATGAGTCACCCACAGGGAGGAAATTGACCAGCATCAGCAGGTTCCTGTGGACCACTTTCTCCTGTCCAGTGATTGTGTCACGGATCCTGTATGTGTGTGACTCTGCGTTCATGTCCACCACAGTGTAGATTGTTGATTCCCAGCGATCAGCAAGTTTCTTTTTACCCCTCTCTTTCCTGTTGGCCAAGAGCACCCTGTCACCAATGTCGATTTTGGAGCCCTTCACCCTCTTGTTGTACAGCTGGGCGTGTCTATACTGTTCTTTTGCAGCATGGTCTTGTGCAATAGCCATTGCTTCTTTCAGATCATCGGCGAGACATGCCACGTACTTGTTGTAGTTTGTCACAGCAGGGTCATGAAGGACACTCCGAAAGAGGACATCAACAGGTAGGCGAGGTACACGACCAAACATGAGGTAAAAAGGGGGGTAGCCAGTCGTCTCATGGGCTGTGCAGTTGTTCATAAAAGTCAGAGTCTGTAAGCGTCGCGGCCATCCAGCTTTTTCTTCAGGAGAAAGTGCGCGAATCATGCCACCCAAGGTGTCGTGTGTGACTTCCTCACACCTGAGACTTTTAGGAGCTCACTGATCAGCCGACTTTCAAAATTTGCACCCTGATCACTGTGGACCCTTTCTGGGAATCCAAAGACACAGAAGTACCGGTCCCAGAGAACCCTTGCCACCTGCTTAGCCGTCTGGTCTTTACATGGAAACGCCTGAGCCATCCGTGTAAAATGGTCAGTTATTACCAAGACATCGACAGACTTGTTTCTGGAATCTTCTGCTGACCAAAAATCAATGCAGACAAGCTCAAGTGGCCTGGTTGACATAATACTTTCCAAGGGAGCCCGTCCCTCAGGCTCAACTGTTTTGCTGACAATGCATCGCTGACAATGACGAACATACTCTCTCACATCTCTGTC
Organism: Hybognathus amarus; assembly: GCA_030378365.1. Taxonomy (NCBI): domain Eukaryota; kingdom Metazoa; phylum Chordata; class Actinopteri; order Cypriniformes; family Leuciscidae; genus Hybognathus; species Hybognathus amarus. The sequence continues at coordinate 140,784 of JAQIUQ010000298.1, read as the reverse complement.
GAGATGTGGCCAGAAAAATCTCTGTCTTGCCAAGTTGAGGCTCCTGGACTGAGCTTGATGTCCAGCTCTGTCATGAATTCCTCGCAGAACATCAGTCTTTAGTGAGTCAGGAACCACATATTGGAAACGTTTTGCCTTGGTTTTCTGATCTCTTGAAACCCTGTACAGCACGCCGTTGCTCACAGTGAGCCTGTCCCAATGCTTCAAGTACCTTGTGACATACACTGACTCTTTGAACCTTTCCCTCCTAGAAGGCCTCCTACGTCTCTCAACATACGACAGAACACGAGAGAGAGTTCCATCCTCCAACTGCTTATCACGTAGTTCCTTTTCAGTGTAGGCTGGTAAGCTGTCTTGTCCAGGTGGAACTAACTGAGGTAGGTGTTGCAGCACTGAAACAGCTCGAGCCCTTGGGCCAGCGTCCCACTCAATGTGCGAATGTAATACAGCAGACACATCCTCCACTTCAACAGATTGGGTGTGCATGCGAAGATGACTGGATGTGAACTGGGAGTTATTACTGACTGAAGAAGGTTTCCTGTGACCAATGGATGACCGAAAGGCATTTTGGACGGAAGTACTGGACATGTCTTTGACCTCGTTCAAGAGACCAGCATAAGGTTCAGCAAGCAGCCTGCAGCAAACACTCTCCTTGACAAATGGTACACGGCTCAAGGCATCTGCAACGATGTTCTGCCGACCAGGAACATACTTGATATCAAATTCGTAACTCGCCAGCTTGGCAACCCAGCGTTGCTCACAGCAGTCTAGTTTTGGCTTTGTCAGGATATGAGTCAGTGGGTTATTGTCAGTCCAGATTGTGAATTTGTGGCCTTTCAGCCAGTGGCTGAACTTATCACAGACTGACCATTTCAGAGCCAGAAACTCCAACCGGTGAGCTGGATAGATCTTTTGTGATTGAGATAACGACTTGCTGGCGAAAGCGATGGGCCTGACACGTGTTTCACCTGCTTGAACCTGAGACAGAACAGCACCTATTCCATCCAGAGATGCATCAGTCGACAGCATGAAGGGACGAGTGAAGTCAGGATGGGCCAAATCAACACTGTGAACCAGTGAAGCCTTGAGGTTTTCAAAAGCCTGTTCTTGCTCCTGTGTCCAGTCAGATGCACACAACTTCCTGCTTGGCATTTTGTCTTTATGTTGCTTGCCTTTTCTTTTCACACCTTTCAGTAGTTGAAACAGAGGTTGGGCGATGGCAGAATATTTGGGCACAAAGTGCTGATAGTAATTAATCATGCCCAAAAACGATCTTATCCGCTTCTGCGACGGAGGAACACAATCAGTCTCCATAAGGTCAGAGCTTGTCATATTTGTGATGATTCTCAACCTTACTGGGGTCCGTTGACACTCCATTCTCATCTATTATGTGGCCGAGAAACTTAACAGACCTCCTGAGGAAAAAGCACTTCTTGGGGGCCAACTTCAAGTTGTGGCTGCGTAGTCTCTCAAAACACCATCTTCAGGCACAACAAGGAAGTCTCTTCATCAGGAGCAAACACCAACAGATCATCCAAGTAGCACAGTAGACTCAGGTAGTTTTGGTCTCCAAAGATGCTGGTCATCATTCGCATGAAACTTCCAGGGCTGTTGCAAAGGCCTTGTGGTAGACGATTATACTCGTATAGGCCCATGGGTGTTGTGAAGGCAGAGTATTTCCTGTCGTCCACGTGTCAGAGGCATATTATAAAAAACAGAAGTCAAATCCATTGTGCTGAAGAAACAGTTACCCCCCAACGCTGCCAAACAATCTGCCTGGCGAGGGAGGGGATGAGCATCCTTTAAGGTTCTCTTGTTCAACCAGCGAAAGTCTGTACAGATGCGGAGATCTCCGTTCTTTTTCCATACAAGCACCAATGGTGATGCATATTCACTTGTCGACTTTCTGATTATTTCTTTCTCCTCCATCTCGCTCAATACCTGGCGAAGTTTCTGGTACTGGCCAGGGGGCACTCTTCTGTATGGAAGCCTGAATGGTCTGCAGTCAGACAGGTGTATGCGATGTACAAAACCCTTCGCCTCCCCACAGTCCAGGTGGTGGCGTGAAAAGACATCTTCATACTGTAAAACAAGGTCCGACATCCTCCTCTTACAGTCCTCTGAAACTTCACATGATTCAATGTCGACAGCACTGAGCCCGACTGACCTGAGCTTGTCCTTGGCGGCATGTCCATCAGCAGTACATAATGCAACTGACTGGGTGCAGCTGAACAGTGGAGCCTCTGAACGCTCAGCAACGTCCATGTCCTCAATAGACAAACAGGAATAGACATCTGCCAGTTAACCATTGCGTTCTCAACAGCACCGGCCTGTCAGATGTGTTGATGAGCTTCAGTGGGACCCACCTGTCTCCCCACAGGGAAGTCACAATCTTCGCAACCAAAACACCCCTAGGAGCCGAGCGGGATGAAGTGGGCTCTGTCACGATGGTACTGCCTGGGGAGACAGCTGTGTTTTTGGGTAGTTTCCCCCAGATGAGATACTCACGGCCAGGCTCGGAGGCATGTAGCTGAGTTACACCTGACTGTCCCGATTTTGACAGGAACATCTTCACCCCTCCAGGGGTTTAGACCAGACAGCATAGACAGGAAATGTTCGGCTTCTGGGTCTCTGGCAGGGCAGGGGCCGGACACTGTCTCCCAATAGGACTCACACAGCTTAGACTGATGCAGAATGTGCTTTATAACATTGGTTCCTACTATCAACTCATCCTGTTGACCTGGGACAACAAGCGTGGGGACTAACACTTTACAGCCATACACTTCCATTTTCACTTCAAAGGCACACTTTGGCTTAACACGAAGTCCACCACATCCAACTAGTACAACATTTGCAGCTATCAGCTTTTGGTCTGTTATCACCCCGGCATCCCTCAGTTTTGTCTCAGCCGCCTCACTAATGCTACAAGCCATTGAACCACTGTCCAACATTCCGTCCCATTTTCATTGAATCACCCATTATCACAGAAGTGTAGAAAAGACTGTCACTGCTGCCAACTCTGTGAAAGTTCTGATAAATGACAACCTTAGAGTCATTACATGAGTCTTTCACAGACAAGTAAACTGTCTCAGCATCAAACATGTCATCGGTGTGGGAGTCTAAATAACGACCTGTACTAACTCCCTCTGGATACAGGTCCTCTAGTTTCCCTCAGACTGGGGTTTGGAGTTGTTAGCAGGGCAATCCTGTCTGGTATGGCCTGGAGCAAGGCAGACAAAACACAGTCTCTCCGACATGCAGTGGGAAATGGTGGTGTGGCTGGACCCATTACAAACTCTACAAGCAGCTTCTTTGAGACGCCTGTCTCGCGATGTGCATTGAAATCTTCCTCCTCTGATAGGCTGGGAAGTATTGCGCTGCTGCATTTTATCCATCATCTCCTGACATATGTCGACCATTCGAGTGAGAAGCCTATCCTCTGGCTGCTGGAGGTTTTGAGCAACAACTGGGACTGGGGCATGGCTTGGGGTAGTGGGACTCAACTTGAAATGGGACAGGTGCTGGAGAAGAACAAGGAGGAGCATGACACTCATGGCGCTGAGCAAGAAGAGAGGAAGGTTAGGGGCGTGAATCAGTGCGCTGTTCTGACGACGTCACACTTGAAGGTGGTTCAGAAGCCTGCACAGATGTGATGGTAGTGATGTGGCTTTTCAGGTGAGTAGTGCCAGTTGATCTGTAATTAGCCCTCAGCTCTCTCTGATAATCATCAATCCTCAGCTGAACATCACGTGAGGTCCACTCATGAATTGGCTTACACTTTAAGGTGCAGGACAGCTCTGGGTCGGGGCAGTATTTGACAAACATAAGGGCCACCTCATCATTCATATTCTCTGTCTGGTTTCCCTTGTCTGTGTAACCCTTCAAGAGCTAGGTCTGCTGCCTTGTTCAGTCTAATCCAGTAGTCAACTGGGTTTTCCTTAGATTTAGGTAGAGTACCATAAAAGTCTGCGAGTGGGAGACACGAGGGGGCTTCACTGAAATAGTGGAGAAGCACATTGTAAATCAGTTCAGGTTTACTTTTAACATCAAGTCCAGGATCACTACGCAGGGCAATTTTCACAAGATCTCTGGCTTTGCCCATTAAATGGCTCATAATTTCTTCTGCTTGGTCATGCACAGGAATCTCTTGCTTTCTGAGATGAGTTTTAGTCATGTCAATCCATTCCTGGACTGAGGTTTTGTCAGTGCTGTCGCCTCTGAAAGACTGAAGTCCTTTATCAGATTTAAGATGGACTGTCACATGTGGGAGGTCACGTCTATTAACATCACAGTGTGTGTTCTGGTCGGGAGAATTAGTCTGATGGTCACCAGTCATGTTCACAACACCAGCTGACATCAGCTTTGCCACAATGGATTCACCTATCTGAGCACCTAGCTGCCCTACCATATCTGTGAGATGGTGAATGACATCAGCGTCACTGCTAGGTGTGGACGTTTGGGGACCATCCCTAAAATACCCACTAACAGGAGTACATCCTAGGCTCTGACCTAGCCCTGTATCTGTGTAACCATCATTTATACACTTGGAGTGTCCCACATCTCTACTGTTAGTAATATCTTAGAGCAAAGCACCCCTGCCTTTTGGCAGATTAGGACTAGCAAACCCATCCATAGTTATTATATCATCTGCTTTCAATTGATCAAATGTACTTGCGTTGTGTCTAGGTCCATTCGTAAAGAAACAGATAGTAATCTCAACAGATTAACCTCAAGAACAAAAATAATATATACAGTATTAACAAAACTAAACAGATTTTTTTTCCTCTTTTTTTTCTGTCCGTTTTAGTTTGTCCTTTTTAACCTGACCACGCAGTAATCTTGATTGCAGAACAGAACACCAGCATCCACGGCGATGAGCATCAAGCTGATCTGTAGAAGCTGATCTGATCTGCCAAGAGGTCACGGCACCAGTGTAACGGGTCTGGTCAGGCGAAGTAAAGGACAACTCAGGATATGATGACTTTCACAATTTATTGGCTCCTGTAGAGTACAAATGCACATTAATTGCCTTCTGGCTTCCTTTCACAGCACCTCTGCTTCCCTCAGCAGTGCAAAACGAGACTGAGCTTCCCATATAATTAAATTACATTTCAAATACATTATTTGAACAATTACATGAGGTATTTTGTATAGTAGAGTGCACATTACTCACAGAAAGTCATTAACACCATCAAGAAAATATTAAACATTAAATGCAAAAAAATACATTAACACAGTATAAATTTTCCCTTTTCGAAAAATAGCATAACAGCATAACATAACGCCCTATGGGCTGAATAGAGTTTATGTGGGGTAACAGAAACATCAAAAATGTAATGTTTAACTAAAACAAAAATGCATACCTGTTGAAGACTAAAATTTCATCTTTTAATGTTATTTCATTATTAAATATTATGTATCTGTATTATTGTTCTTTATTAATATTTATAATCAATGTATTATCTTATGGAGTTTCAAAGCATGAGTTTGAGAGCATGAGAGATAACATATGTCAGGGGAAAGCTATATTCTGCTTAGAGGTATGTGTGCAATGTAACATGTTCACTCAGCATAAATGTTTCCACTGATGTAAGTGTATCACAGATGTACGACCAACAAGGATAGTTCTTAATATGGAAGAGAATCGTGACATGTTAAACAACTGTATGTATGACATATACGTTCTAAGTTAAGAAGCTCAGAGCAACACGTTGTTACCTTACAAGGAAGCTGTAAGACTGTATGTGATGTATAAAACTAAAGGTCTCTGTACTCCGGGTGCAGAGAAACAAGAAACCGAGAAACAGAGAAACACAAGAAACACGAGGAACATGTAGGCATGACCAGATGCGAGGAACAAAGAAACATATAGACCTGGCATGAACTCAACATTTTGAAGTTTCTCTCCTGACATATATATATAATAAAACTTTCTTGGCAAGATAACTGGTGTCCGGTCCCGTAAATTGAATAATAACGGGGAAACACAAGAGGCTTTAATTCCGAGTCTACATTTGGCGTCACCACGAACAGGATTGCATCTTCAGGCATTTGTCTTAGTCATTCAAGGTAAGACTTTTACTATTCTAAAAAATAATTTTAAGTCTGCCTGATGATTAGACATTGACTGAAAGTGCTTAAAAGAACTGTGATTTAAAGTACCAGTTGTGTTGCCAATGAATATATATGTCAGAAAAAAAAAATAATAATAATAATTTATATAATTTGAATTTGATGTGGCTTATTTGAGTTGCTCTGTTCAGAAAACCTCTGAAATATTGAATGATGCTGGGGAAGTCTTTTTCATTTTTGAAAAGACTTTAGGAAAAGTGGATCTTTTTTAGAAAAAAGACCATTTAGTCAAATATTTGGAATAGCAGTAAAACGATTTAGCAATTCGCTTGGCATGACTGGCAGGTGGTTGGAATATGGCGAGACTGTAAAAACTGATGGCAGAATAATCTCTAAAATATTTCCAACACACCAAAGAATCGTTTTAGAAAACGAGGATAGTGTGTCAAAGCAGTGATTTATAGCGGTTTAAAGTGGCGGGTCTGTGCTATAGGAGTACAGGATACCGTATTTAGAAATACAGGTGCCCTAAAATTTTAAACACGCTGGATTGAACCCTTAGAAGAAGGGTATCAATGGAAATAGGAGCTAGAATTGTGTGCATTCTGATTTTGACAAGAAGCTGTTCAGTGTTGAGAGGAAGAGACTGATCTGAGAGCAACTTCAAATAAACTAAAATAAATAAAGAAATAGAAGAAACAAATACACAAAGAAAACAAATTATTAGAGTTAACCTTTTTGTTTTTTTGTTGTTTTATTCCCCCCTTCTTGTTCTTTGAGTTATAAGAGCAGCTGGAAAGGGTCAGAAGGAGAGAAGCAGAGAGAGAGGGGCCTCCCTGGAATTCACGTACAGTAGCTATACATCCACCAACACACACACACACACTTACTCCCAAAATATCCCTGCTGTTTGAGTGTACAGTCATAGACTGACAGATTTTAAAATGCCAGAAAGTGGTTTTAACAGTAAAACAATAGCTGCTTGGTACCTAGAAAGAAAACAGAAAAAACAAGCTAAGCTTTTGAAAAAAGGACTGGATATTAATGCATCTTTGGATGTGCAGCTAAGCTGGTTTGATTCTCAAAAAGACTCCATCAAGTCAAAGGCATTTCCAATACTGGCAGCTCATTGGATTGTGAAACAAGGTGGAATCTTCTGCGGCATTGATGGGTGTCCAGCCCCACTTGCTGAAGCAATGAAGCCTCAAATTGAAGCATTTCACAAATTGAACAAAATTATGTCTATTAACTGTTCAGATAAAGAAAACACAACCAATGATAATTCATTTGATCCAGATTGGACAAATATAATAACTGAAGCTGAAAAGAAATATTCACAAGCACCAGTGAAATCTGCAACCACTGTAACACCTCCTCCTTACAACCCAATGTATCCAGTTTTGCCTGAACAATGCACAAGTTCATTGAAACCACTGACACAGCCTCAAGCTTTGAGATCAAATGGAGGTCCAGTTGACAAAATGTATATTGCATCTGCACAAGCAGCTCCAATAATAACAAAATCTAAAACAGTTCAGCCCAACAGAGACATGCTGCGCTGTACACCAGCTTTTAATTATGGATCCGACTGGGGTGATGAGACAAGAGATGACGACATGATCACAATTGACAAGATCGGTCCTGAATTTTCTTCACCTGTAATTAAAAAGGAAGGAGCTGAATTGATGACAGAAGAGAGACCATTCACTCCTGGAGAACGTCAAGCCATTCTCACAGCCTTGCCTCCTCTGAAGAGACAAGATCCAAACACAGAGTTTTGGCGAGAATTAGACTCATTGGTCGAAGCACATCAAATGACACTACGAGACATTCACACCATTGTGAAAGCTAAAATCCCAAGAGACAGATGGGAACGCTTGCCAGCTTCAATAACAACTGCCCAATGGATAGATCTGTGGGTTGATGACCAGGGACGACCCCTGGGTCTTTGGCAAGCATTAGATGTATTCCGAAAAGAAATCCAAGAAATCTTGGGCAGTGGTAAAATTCCTTTCACATTAGTGACATTGATTAAGCAAAAGGATGACGAATCCCCAGATGAATATGCTCTACGTAAGTGGAATGCTTATGAGAGATGGGCTCTCTGTGCTAAGAAACAACCTGACAGAGATGATGTACAGTTCATTGACACACTTGTGGATGGACTTGGCCCAAAATACCAACAAGCTTTATCACTTGGAGTCAACCCAGGTGAGACATTTGACCAAATTATGCAATGGGCTGGCCGTTTGGAGATGGCTATGAGGTCAAACAAAGAAAGAAGGAAACAAGCCATATCGAAGAGGAGTGGCGACAGCTCAATACAACAAAGACGCAAGGAATAAGATGGTTTCCTGCAGCAACTGTGGAAAGCGTGGACACGATTAGACGAGATTGCTGGGCTAAAGGAGGTGGTGCAGAAGGTCAAGGTCCATCATCTTTAAACAGGTCAGTACAAAAGACCATGATGAAACCTCTCAAGGGGAGACGTGGACTGAAGCACAAGTCCGTCAGCTCATTGAGGGAATTATGCGTCCGCAATAGGAATTAGCGGCCCCCTGTATTCAGTAAGAAAAGAGACAATCGCCTTTTCGTCAATGCATTAATAGGGGGCCACCCATGTGATGTTTTGGTTGACACAGGCGCCTCAATTTCAATAACAGATTTGAACCTACCTACAACAGATGAAACTATGGAAGTTGAAGGAGTTGGAGGAGGTATCACAAAATTTCGCAAAAGTATTCAAGTTCCACTGCAAATACATGAAGATGAAGTCTTATGGACATCTTTTTGGGTGGGGCCGAATTCACAAGGAAGCCTAATTGGCATGGACATTCTTCCATTGTTAAACATGGTGATCATATTCACTGACAGTCGTCATATCGCCACAACAGCTGGGATAATACCACACGAAGATCGCACATGTAATCTAAGGTCTGTTGGTACAGCAAAAACCGATTATCAGAAACTGGAAAAAAGACGGTGTGTGGGGTCTTTCTGTGCAGTTTATATCCAGATGTTTGGGCCAAACACAAAACTGGGATATGCGTGAAGCCAACATTGATCCCATTGTTATTGAGGGACCGACACATGCCCCTCATAAACAATACCCCATCCGACCTGAAGCAAGACAAGCCGTGGAGGACATAGTGGCTGATTTGGAGGCTGAAGGAATCATCAGACAAACTTCATCTACCACTAATAGTCCTGTCTGGCCTGTCAAGAAAATCAGATAACTCATGGCGATTAACCATTGATTACACAAGACTTAACAGTGTAACACCAAAACCGCATCCTATTGTAGCCAATCCTGCCACTATTTTGAATGAGATTCCAGGAAATGCAAAAAATTTTTACGGTACTGGATGTACTGTCGGCTTTCTGGTCTATACCTATAGACAAAAGATCTCAAGAGAAATTAGCCTTCACAGTGGGTGCAAAACAGTATGTTTGGAACAGACTCCCACAAGGTCTTAATATTTCTCCTGTTGTATTTCATAGAGCTTTGGACCAGTTCTTAACGGAGCAGAAAGCTGAAATTGAGAAATCAGGAAGTGTCTGCCTTAATATGTTGATGACTTGATGACCAAGTGAAAACAGCCATATATTTGCTCTGAATGTTGTCCTACAAGCCCTTATGAAAAGGGGATTGAAGTAACTTACCCAAACAAAGCACAGCTGGCCAAATCAAGGTTATCTATTTGGGCCAAGAATCTGTGGAAGGAAGGAGAATGACAACAGAGCGTGTAGAGGCACTACGACAACTTCCAAAACCTCTAACAGTTACAGGAATGCGGAAGGTCATGGGACTTTTCAACTATTATCGTCAGTATACCTGATTTTGCTAGCATCACCAGCCCTACTCATTGACCTGTACAAAGGGAGGAAAGCCAGGAGTGAACAGTTAACTGGACACCAGAAGCTGAGGAAGCATTTAGGTAACACTTTATACAATATACTAATAAGCATTAATTCTATGCTTAACTAATGCACAGATAATACTGAATTAATGTGTAACTAATGATTATCTAAGCTATTCATTAATGATTACCACATTAGGACCTAATTAAGTAGTCTGTAAGGTTAATGTATTAGTTCATACATTAATTGTTATTAATTAAATATGTAATTGTGGATTAATTCCATAATAACTCATTTTTTTAACTGAATCGTGTTAATTAATATGTTAATTACCAGAATGAGCCAAAGCCTTGTATTTCAACTTCCAGATAATATGACAGTACACTAATATGCATTAATACATGATTAATTAATTAATTGTTAATGCAAATTCATGTGCAAATTACTACAATTACTAAATGACTAGTTAATAATGATGTGCCTCAGCAAAGTAAAGTCATAACATAATGATACCTTTGCAAATCATTAGCTAATGATTAATTAAGGCAGACAACTGGAAGTTGAAGTGCATAGCTTTGACTAATTGTGGTAATTAACACATTAATTTACACTATTAGTTAATAAAATATGTTATTAAGGAATTAATACACAATGACACATTGAATTAATAGCAATTCATGTATTACTTAATCTATTAATCATATAGACTCTTTATTAGTTGCTGATGCAGTAATCATTAATTAATGATTTAGTTCTTTATTAGTTATACATTAACTCATTATTATCTGTGCATTAGTTAAGTGTGAATTAATGCATATTAGTGCACACGTATTGTAAAGTGTTACCAGCGTTTACTTCTATGAAAGAAAAACTGACTTCAGCCCCAGCTTTGGGACTTCCCGACGGACGATTGCCGTTTCATTTGTGGACCAGTGTAGGAGATGAGACGTATTCAGCAGTACTGTGTCAAAAACCAGGTGATCGATACAGACCAGTTGGGTACTTTTCCACAAAAATTCCTGTCACTATGATTGGGCAACCACGATGTATACAAGCCCTCGATGGTGCCACATGGGCAGTGGATGCTGTTGAGAATCTGATAGGAGCACAAACTATCATATTGCACACTCCACACAGTATAGTGACACTGTTGAACAACACAAACATCAAAACCATAACTGACGCAAGAAGAGCAAAATGGGAAGCAACTTTGTTGAACAAGGATTTGAGAGTGGAAATCATCAGGGACACGTCTCTTAACCCTGCAACAATGATGCTGGAACCACATGAGGGAATACCACATGAGTGCGTAAAACAAGTAAAAGAAGATAGTCTTGGTCCTGTTAATCCAATCCCTCTTGAAAATCCAGACAAGGAGTTATGGGTCGATGGATCCAGTTATTATGTTGATGGAAAACGACATACTGGATGGGCTGTAGTGGAAGCTGATGGAACTGTTCTGAAGAAAGGAGCTCTTCCTGGGAAACTTTCAGCACAAGTAGCTGAGCTTATAGCACTTACAGAAGCTTTTGAATTATCTGAAGGAGAACGAGTCAACATCTATACAGATAGTCGTTATGCTTTTGGTGTGGTCCATGACTACCTTGCCCTGTGGAAAAGACGTGGACTCATCACCAGCAATGGGAGCGAAATACAACATGCTTCCATAATTCGTCGCTTGATTACAGCATGTCACTTACCCAGAGAAGCCGCAGTGATCAAAGTGAAATCACATCAATCTGACAAGTCCAAAGAAACTCAAGGGAACACGGCAGCAGATGCAGCAGCTAGAAAAGCAGCTCTACTTCCTCTTACACCTGTTACCCTCGTAAAGGAAAATACCAAGGATAATCCTGAGCTCCATCTTCTTTCATATCAATTGGAGACAGATGAAGAGAAAGAACAATGGATAAAAGCAGGAGCGAAAGAGGATGATCAAGGAATCTGGAGAATTCCAACAGGACAAGTAGTGATGCCTATTGGTACAAGAAGAGAACTAATGCAGTTGTATCATGGAAAAGTGCACGCTGGAGCAAAAGCAATGAAAGCTCAAATCAGTGAAACTTGGTGGTGGCCAAGAATGATGAGAGACATTGATGATTATTGTAGGAGATGTTTGATATGCCTCAAAGCAAATGTGGGAAAATCTGTAAAGGTGCGAATGTCACATGCACCCAGACCAACAGGTCCATGGACACATCTCCAAATTGATTTCACAGGACCTTTATCACCCAGTGGAGGGTACCAATACATTCTTGTAATCATGGACAGATTTACTAGATGGGTGGAAGCATTCCCAACGAAAACCTGCACTGCTGAAGCAGCGGCACGAGTAATGGTGGAAGAAGTTTTTCCTCGCTGGGGTCTTCCATATGAAATTGATTCTGACAATGGAACTCACTTCACTGGAAAATTGATGAAGGAAGCAATGAAATTAATGGGAATTAAACAAAAATTTCACATACCGCATAGGCCACAGTCTTCAGGGATGGTAGAGAGGATGAACAGATCGTTGAAAACCGCGCTTACCAAAGCCATTCTGCAAACTGGCCAAGGTTGGCATAAGTTACTACCTGCTATTCTGTGGAACTTAAGAGCAACTCCAAACAGAGTTACAGGACTAACTCCTTTTGAACTAATGACTGGAAGAGCAATGGTTCTACCTCCTGATGCTCCGCCGCCTGCGGGAACAGGAGGAGACTCTACTTTGTTCCAAGAAAAGTTACGACGCTATCTCGCAATGCTGGACAAAGCTGCTAAAGACAATAATAAGAAAGTGCGAGAAGCTCAACAGCAATGGGATGAAAAACATACCACTACTGACATTCCACACATTCCCGAGATAGGCAGTTTTGTTATGATTAAACGAATTGCTAGGAAGGGTTTAGAGCCTAGATGGGAAGGACCTTATGAGATACTCTTAACAACAGATACAAGTGTTTGTCTCAAAGGGAAGGGTGTAGGAACAGATAGATGGTATCATTGGTCACAAGTTAAACCTTGTTTAGTGAATGAACAAGATGACAATGATAGCTTATGGCCTGAGATTGAGCAATGTTCATCCATTAGTTTTAAAGATTGGGAACAAAGAAATGATGTCTAACTATTCTTCTGCTTCCATTTCAGGAATCAATTCCATTGACATTGATTAGAGATGGTTGCAAGTTATTCTCAATACCCAACGATGATGGTATGCTTATTTTTAACTTTACTTGGCATTTGTCAAGAAAGCCACGCTTTATGGACTCCTCGAGTTCAAGAGATCACTCGGAGTGCAACTCTGAAATCTGGCCAACATTTTACTCTACCCTTTATTTCCAGATGGGGATTATGGGATTGGGTGCCACGTAATGACAAAGACCTTGCTAAATATCGTAAGGGCATCTATGGAGGATGTAACTTTTACCACCAATGTTACAAAAGCAGAGTAATTTGGCCGGTAAAAGACGGGGGGTATACTGGTAGTAATCAAAGACGAGAAATTTGTTCAAGAGAACAATGTGAAGTTATAGGGTTAAACCTCATAACGCCCACTAATGTGGAAATTAATTTAGTTCTGAATCGTACCCACATGCTTACAATATGGGATTCATTGACCCAAGGGTGTATTTATCCCATAGTGTTGCCATGCGAAGGGTTTCTGAGGGATCCTTCCTCAAGAACAACAAGATTTAAGGGAAATTATGTACGAGTATGGCATTCAGAAGATGCGAATGAATATTGTGAGACTGAACTAGAAACTGGGGAAATCGGAAGGTGTTTTTATCTTTCTGCGGAAAAGACAAATAAAGCTACAACATGCCCAAATACAACTATTGCACCAGCTCATGGTATTTTGTTAGCAAAAGAAACCAAAACCTTGATAAATGAAGCCCATATGGTGCGACAACGGATTAATTATAACTTGAATTCTCTTCTTGCTGTTTTTGATCAGTCTTATTGTGGTAATTTTACACAAATAAGAAGTTGGTTGGGAAAAGAAGTTAAGTATTATACCTCTAAAAATCCTCTGAGTAGTAAAAATCGTAAAACTTGAAGTATATGGGGAGATATTGCGGGGGTATTTGGTTCTGTCAATTCAATCAGTAATACTGCTCAAATGAATCAATTAAGTGAATACACTGAGTGGGTGGGAACAATGGCTGGGAAAGGACTCACTGAGGCTCTTCAGGGTTCCCTACATATTATTGCAGCGGGTCAGCATCTTAATGATGCTGCAAAGGAATTGGCAGATGCGTTAATAAAATCGTCTAATTTTGAGACACATTGTGCGGCGTGTTTATTTTTAGCGCAGAATCTAAAGGATCAAATGGTAGAAGATATTCAAGTTATTCGAATGGGACAAGTTCCTGAGCGAATAGCAGAATCGATTATTAGTGGTTTTCGGTAATCAACTTAATTTGACTTCTGCTAAACATATTCCATTAGTTAAAATCGCTATTAATGAAAATTCGTTGTCAGGTTCTGGAATGTTACCTTTGATTATGATATGGCCTCAATATGGGAAGCGCAATATTATGACAGTCAGGAAATTTCAATCAATGGGTGTTAGGCAAGGTAATTCAGTAATTAGATTAGGAAGAAATGGATATTGGGCTGAAGGTGATACACCAATGATTTCTACCACAGACTGTTGTGTCGAGGAACATGAGTGGGTAATTTGCTCATGCTCTACAATGTTTAGTCTATCTCTTAATAGTTCTGCTGTTTGGGATGTAGTTCCTCTAGATCAAGCCACAGGTGCATGGCAACTTTCAGAAGCACAGTGGTGTATATTACATGATGGAGTAAGTGAAAATATGATATACGGGGGAAAGTTGTGTCCAATTCCTCCTGATCCATTTTGTCTTGAAATTCTTTATCCTCTTCATTTGGGTGGAATTCACATTCCACATGTGCAATTGTTGCAGGTAGAACCACAATGGTGGAATAATGACTTAGTAGAAGAACGAAATTATGAACTCTTTGAGATGATTAAAATAGTTAAAAAGAGTGTAAAAGCAGCTCAAGACGAGGGAATTCAAGCAATGGGTCATGTTATTGTAGCAAATGGAATAGCTAAATTGATGACTGAAAAGAAACTACCACGAATCCTAGGGAATTTATCGTGGTCAGATTGGATAGTTTTGATCATGGTAGGAGTTCTTGTGTTCATGCTCGTGATTCAAATCCTGATATGTGTAACTAGGAAAAGAAATACAAAATCTGTCAACTTGATCATTTCTAACCAAATGGATAAAACCAAGAATGGAATATACAGCGTGAAATAGGGAAATGTATGCATTATTTACAAAACAATACCTCACAAACAATGAACACCCGCTTAAGCCTGGCTCACACGGGACCGATTTTAAAATTGTCGGCCGATTTTCCAAACCTGAGAGACCCCACACACGGCGATAAAAAATCACGGGTCTAACAGTTTTGGTCGTTCAGTGTGTGGTGCGCAGCCACACGGCAAAATCAACACATCACACACGAACCGATTTGACTCCCGAGCATTCCCAGGTCAGACGGAAAATCTCACAAAATCCCTCGAGATAAAACGTGACTTCAGAGTAAACAATCATGGCGGACGAAGAGGATGCAGTGGCGATAGTGTTTAGTTTGTTTTTAACGGAAAAAAAACCATCCACCGGACATTCTGGTGAGCCATACCGCCGGGCGCGGGCTGTTTGATTTTGTTTACCGCCAGTGCTTCCTCTACGCCTCGTCACCTCGCTTTCTGATTGGCTACACGCCACAGTTCACAGGCTGCATGCTCGTTCGTTCCCGGGGGACACCACACACGAGGAGAAATCGGGCCAAAACAATCCAACATGTTGGATATCCCGATTTGAGTCGGAGCGGTCCCAGCATCCTTCCGAGCAGACGAGAGCCAGTCTTAAGAGGCACACCACCACACGCGCAGGGAAGTTTATCTCGATCAGGATTGCTTCGACGAATCGGGAACAACCTGTAATTGTCGGAGAGTGGAGTCGGGGGCTAAAGTCGGGCTAATAATCCTCCCGATGTGAACTTCAGCCTTTACTGATTTCCAACCCAAGGGATAGGATCCTTTAACATCAACGTTTATTTTAATGTTTTTTTGTTTTTAGCTCGGAACTGGAGGACTTAATTAGTTAACGAGTTAATTAATTAATGAGTCCAGGCACGAGCAGAAGACTTATTAGTTTTTCTTTTCTTAGATGATTGGGGTTCATTTTAAATACATACACATAGATATTAAAATACACATAGTATACGGGGACATAACACGGGACGGGGTTTAGTTTTGTTTTGTTTTGTTTTTTTCCTTTTCTGTTCTATTCTTCTGTTCTTTCTGTCTATTTTCTTGGTCTGCTATTTCTTCTCCTCACTATCACTTCTATAGGTTGGCCACCTGGGAATGATGGTGTGGAACTTACGGCCGTAGTTCCAGTGGAGGGAGATGAAGACTAAAATTTCATCTTTTAATATTATTTCATTATTAAATATTATGTATCTGTATTATTGTTCTTTATTAATATTTATAATCAATGTATTATCTTATGGAGTTTCAAAGCATGAGTTTGAGAGCATGAGAGATAACATATGTCAGGGGAAAGCTATATTCTGCTTAGAGGTATGTGTGCAATGTAACATGTTCACTCAGCATAAATGTTTCCACTGATGTAAGTGTATCACAGATGTACGACCAACAAGGATAGTTCTTAATATGGAAGAGAATCGTGACATGTTAAACAACTGTACGTATGACATATACGTTCTAAGTTGAGAAGCTCAGAGCAACACGTTGTTACCTTACAAGGAAGCTGTAAGACTGTATGTGATGTATAAAACTAAAGGTCTCTGTACTCCGGGTCAGAGAAACAGAGAAACAGAGAAACACGAAGGAACATGTAGGCATGACCAGATGCGAGGAACAAAGAAACATATAGACCTGGCATGAACTCAACATTTTGAAGTTTCTCTCCTGACATATATATAATAAAACTTTCTTGGCAAGATAACTGGTGTCCGGTCCCGTAAATTGAATAATAACGGGGAAACACAAGAGGCTTTAATTCCAGAGTCTACACCGCGGACCCCGAATCGATGATTGCTGTGACAGAGACGCAGAGTTCTTCAGTTTTGATGGTCGCAGTGATTGTGAGGGGTGTTGAAACAGTGGGATGATTTAAAACTGAGCTCACCATCATATTTCCTGGTCGAATGGGGCAATTAGTCGGAAATGTCCCTTTCCCCCCACAATACAGGCATAATTGGAGCTCTCGTCTCCGAAGACGCTCAGACTGAGAGAGTTTGAAAGCATCAACTTGCATGTCCTCCACTGGACCCTCTGGCGGTGGGCTTCGAACACTTGTGTGAGAACTTGGGCTATGGTAAGACTGTTCCTTATAACAACTTTGGGATCTTTGATTTACTCTCATGGCTTGCTGCATGAATTTCTCGAGTCCTAAGGTATCATCATTATATGGCCATTTGGAGGCGTAAGGCTGGATTCAGACCTCTTCGACAGAGCCGATCCGCCCTACTGCGCTCACTACGCAAGCTGCGTAGGGCCCCGCAAATTGCTCAAGGCCCCGCCTCCCCCTCCTCGTGTCATCAGCGCGTCAATTAATGTTGACAAAATGAAGCGAAAATATCCCTCTGGTCACGATAAGAGGAAGAAGAAAAAACATGAGAGTGAATTGCGGGAACAACATTCAGGTAAACTTGTGTTCTCTCCTCTCCAAATTTGATGTCAGTCAGCAAAGTAAACTTAAGTTTATGTGCATTTCTATTGTGTTTTTTCGGTCTTGCTAACCTAACTGGGCAGACAGGCAGTGCATCTCTTGCATCACTCCTCTTTGTGCCTGACTGACAAAAGTGAGAGTAAAATACAATTATGTATTACGTTTGTTTTTGATAAACAACAAAGTGCAAGTTGTGCAACGGTGTTTGTTTACTGCAGCTCGGAAAAGATAACCGCGTCGCGTGCAGGCTATCATGCGTTCATATGCGCGTGCACGAAATGAAACGCGAAGTTTTTCAAGCAGAAATATATGTGGACATACTGTGCAATATGGGCGGGAAATGATGGCACTCCTCATCAAAGTACACATTATACATACATACTTTTAAAACAAGACACTGATTATCTAGTCTCAGTCAATGTGTAGTTAAACATTCTAAACAACTGCAGCAGCACTAATTATGCAAGATGGAAAGCAATATTGACAATTTGACATTGATTGACTATTGATATATAGGCTATATTGAATTTAAAATGTTGATTAGCTGGACATACTGGTCAATATGGATGCACATCCCTCAGTAAATAATAACCATAAATCAAGAATTGCCTCAACATGCATAATAATAATAATTAAAAAAACTTTAAGATGCCATGGCAAGCGTTTTAGCTTTTATTCATTCACAGTTTATGTATTTTTGATATCAAGAATTCATTTTTTTTTTACTATTTGCAATGTGAATTCTTGATTAGTTTTTACTAGTAAGGCCCCTTAGTTACATTTTTATCTACCAATGTCTATTTTTGATATCAGGAATTACATGTTCACTTGTACAAAAGTTAATTCTTGATATCAATGATGTCATCACTCACAGTGATTATTGATATCTGCATCACTAGTTGCATCACCTAATGCCCAGGCTGTAGAGAGAACAAAAGTTAATCCCAAAAACCAAAGCTCAGGGTTATAATTTATTATGTTATTCTTATTTATGTTTACGTTACTTTTCACTTACTTAATAATATTCACTTGTTATCTTAATATTCTATGGAAAATACTCTATTCAATAAATATTGTTTGTTTGAACCTCATTCTGTTCTTTGATTGTTTTGTTTAAAGGAGGGAGGGTTGTATTTGGAGCACTGAAGTGTCAGGTGTGACTGTGTAGCATTGGCAAATGGTTTACTTTACATAGCTCACGTCACGGCGTCACGGGTCAGGTAGAGGGCCCCTTAGCAGAATTTTGCTTCAGGGCCCAGGGAGGTCAGGATCGGCACTGTCTCGGAACACGGAGATGAGCGCTCGTTCATTCCACCCACTGTTAGATGCGAGCGTGCGAAACTCAAGGGAATAATCGGTCAGTGACTTCCTTCCTTGACGTAACTGTAGCAGATTTTCTCCGAACGAGGAATCTTCAGCTGGCTTTCCAAAAACCTCTTTGAAGTGCTTACTAAACTCTTGAAATGTCGTTACCACTGGTGACTCCTTTGTCCACAATGATTCAGCCCATCTCAAAGCCACTCCTGATAACTGATGAATGACAAAGGCTACTTTAGATCTTTCCGTGGGATATAGTTGAGGCTGTAGTTCCAGCGCAGAGTGAACACTGCAATAGAAAGCCATTGCAATCTTCCGCCCGACCAGAGAAGGGCGCTGGGCGAGACGGGGGACTAGCAAAGCAGGTAACCGCAGAAGCAGTGTTTCCGGAAGTCCCTGTGGGGAAAAACACCGGCTGTGCTGGGGTAGCGGTGTCAGATAGTGGATTTGCAGCAGTTTCAGGTCGTTTTGAAGTCATCTTGCTTTTACCTCGTTCTGTTGCTGGTTTCGGTCAAGCCTTCTGTCAGGATTCAGACGCGAACACAGAGGTAAGTGATGAATATACACTTTTCTTTATTTAAAAGAACAGGTAAGAGTTCAGGTTTTCAGGTGCTCAATGGTGCTTGTGAAGAGGATTCGTGGCAGGAGTTTTCCAGGTGAGTGAATCCTCTTGATAAGGAATTTCGTGACTGTGGATACTTGCACTGACTCTCCGTCTTCCCTCTTCTAGATCGTCGGTGGGTAGACGAGACCCAGAGAGAACTCCACGTGAGTAGATTCCTTTTGGTGCTTTCAAGGGCGAATTAACCAGTTCAGTAATACTCGCTTGCTACTCTTTTTTAGATCATCCGGAGGAGAACGGGACTCAACCCTGGATCCAGGACTCAGGAAACAGGAACCGAGGAGCGGATTCTGGGAACATCGGAACAGGAACACACAGGTTAGTAGATTTCAGGTGAGTATACTTTACGTTCTAGGCAGATGATGATTCGGGAAGGAAGCAGAGAGAACGGTTGTTGGTCTCTTCCTGTTGGAGGCTTGACGGGGAATGACTGTGGAACCGGGGTTTTTATGCTGGCTGGGACAATGAGTGCGGATTGGAAACAGGTGCAGGTGATTAATAATCTGGGGACAGGGATCTTGGTGCGATGACGTATGAAGACTGATTGGCTCCTGACAGTATACAGGTATGCTTCCTCTGGATTTCAATAGGACTGCATGGATAAACTTTATTTTTAATGTCGTTCCAGCTGATGAGGTAAGACATCGCCCATCTGTTTGCTTAATTTCATTGAGGATGGTTTTGTAAACGAGACTGGATTTGCAGTAAAGACTGATTAAGAGTAAAGAACTGTGCTGTGCCGTTTATATTGAATCTGACAGGAATTGTGCAACACACAGACTCTGGGTCAAATCATTCTGGTTGCCATTTTACAACATTGGACATTTTCAAAACAATTTCCCCAAGTGCAGTTTTGACGGTTGAGTTGAAACTCATATAATATGATATTATGCAAAACTGTTATCCACTCACAACAGTGGGCATTTACTTCCAAGTCTTCCAGTCCAAAGACGGATCAGTAAAAACCTAGAGTTTGTTTTAGGTAGGCTAAAAATAGCCTATTACTTATTCATTCTGATGTTTTTGAATGCAAAAACCAAGTGAGACGTCAAAAGTTGACTTCAGACAACAATATAATAAAATTTAATTTGTTTAATTTGTTATAGATATATCTGTACAGTGAAATGTTTAAAAAGAAACTTTTTTAAAGCTTCTGAACTCTTGCATTGGCAGTAACATTAGGCATTGAGACCATAAACCAGGTAATGTTTTACAGTTTACAGTCATTTAACTGTGTTAGTATTACAGATGCATTTTACAGTCATTGATTCACTTGTGCAGTGTGCATGCTTGCCTAAGTTAGAACATGTCCTTCTTTGTTAGTTGTATTTGTTTAAGGATATACATTGAGTATTGAATTTGCATGATTATCTTATTGGTTTAATTATCTTGCAGTTGCTGATGGCCACATTGTATTATTGGATCCTCCTGCAACACCACACTCTGTCACAGTTGTAAGTGATTATTGTCTTTAGGTTTCTGTTTGCCTGCTAGACCAGAGCATCCTTCCTTCTTTCACTGTAGGATGGCGATGAAGAGACCACTTCTGCTGTGACAGAAACAGCAAATGTGGGGAGGCCCATAGAGGTATGATGAATACAATGCATTCCCTATTTTTTACATGAGAAAATAAATAAATTGTCAATGTCATTTTACAGAATATGTGTCACGGTTACCGCATAGAGTGGCACTACATTTCCCAGAATCCTCGTCACCAATCACCTGCACCTGTTTCCAATCCGCACTCATTGTCTCAGCCAGCATAAAAACTCCTGCTTCACAGTCATTCCCCGTCAAGCCTCCAACAGGAAGAGACCAACAACCGTTCTCTCTGCTTCCTTCCCGAATCATCATCTGCCTAGAACGTAAAGTATACTCACCTGAAATCTACTAACCTGTGTGTTCCTGTTCCGATGTTCCCAGAATCCGCTCCTCGGTTCCTGTTTCCTGAGTCCTGGATCCAGTGTTGAGTCCCGTTCTCCTCCGGATGATCTAAAAAAGAGAAGCAAGCGAGTATTACTGAACTGGTTAATTCGCCCTTGAAAGCACCAAAAGGAATCTACTCACGTAGAATTCTCTCTGGGTCTCGTCTACCCACCGACGATCTAGAAGAGGGAAGACGGAGAGTCAGTGCAAGTATCCACAGTCACGAAATTCCTTATCAAGAGGATTCACTCACCTGGAAAACTCCTGCCACGAGTCCTCTTCACAAGCACCATTGAGCACCTGAAAACCTGAACTCTTACCTGTTCTTTTAAATAAAGAAAAGTGTATATTCATCACTTACCTCTGTGTTCGCGTTGGAATCCTGACAGAAGGCTTGACCCACAACAGAAAGAGGTGAAGAGAGTGAGTTCCAGACAATCACCAGCCACGATGAATCCAGAGGTTGCTCTCCTTTGCCTACGTCAAGGTAACAGATCAGTTGAGGAATATGCTTTTGAATTTCTGGAAATCTCCTCCCAAGTGGACTTTAATGACGTAG
This sequence comes from Hybognathus amarus, assembly GCA_030378365.1. Taxonomy (NCBI): domain Eukaryota; kingdom Metazoa; phylum Chordata; class Actinopteri; order Cypriniformes; family Leuciscidae; genus Hybognathus; species Hybognathus amarus. Next base: position 118,709 of record JAQIUQ010000298.1, on the reverse strand, counting down.
CATTAAAAGACATTTTTCGTCATGGCTTAAATGAACCCTTGGGATATAAATTGCCTGGGGGTAAAAGTCATTTTTCCCTAGAGAAATACATCGATTATGCCCTTTTGTCAAGTGGTTCAGGAATTACTGTGAGTTTTACGGATGAGGAACATCGCGAACCCACAGTATCCTCTCAGCCAGAGTCCACTGATTATGATCCAGAGCCCGTTGATCCTGAGCCAGAGCCCGCTGATCCTGAGCCAAAGCCCGCTGATCCTGAGCCAAAGCCCGCTGATCCTGAGCCAGAGCCCGCTGATCCTGAGCCAGAGCCCGCTGATCCTGAGCCAGAGCCCGCTGATCCTGCGCCAGAGCCCGCTGATCCTGCGCCAGAGCCCGCTGATCCTGCGCCAGAGCCCGCTGATCCTGCGCCAGAGCCCGCTGATCCTGCGCCAGAGCCCGCTGATCCTGCGCCAGAGCCCGCTGATCCTGCGCCAGAGCCCGCTGATCCTGCGCCAGAGCCCGCTGATCCTGCGCCAGAGCCCGCTGATCCTGCGCCAGAGCCCGCTGATCCTGCCGCCAGAGCCCGCTGATCCTGCGCCAGAGCCCGCTGATCCTGCGCCAGAGCCCGCTGATCCTGCGCCAGAGCCCGCTGATCCTGCGCCAGAGCCCGATGATTCTGCGCCAGAGCCCGTTGAGCCAGAGCCTGAGCCCGTTACCTGCCCGCCAGAGCCTGAGCCGTTGCCTGCCCGCCAGAGCCTGAGCCCGTTACCTGCCCGCCAGAGCCTGAGCCCGTTGCCTGCCCGCCAGAGCCTGAGCCCGGTTACCTGCCCGCCAGAGATCGGAAGCCCGTTGCCTGCCCGCCGAGCCGGAGTCTGCTGTCCTTGAATTTATGTTTGTTTCTGTTCCCGTTCCAGAGCCGTGGGCTGTTCCCTTCCTGAAACGATGTCTATTCCCGTGCCTGAGCCGGTCCTTTTCCCCAAGAAATTTTCGGGGGGGGGCTATATGCCTTCGTCATGGCCGGCCAAAGACCCACGGAGGCCGGGAAAGTACCACCGTGGCCTCCTGAAGGGTCTTCACCACCGTGGCCTCCTGAAGGGTCTTCCACCGCCCTCAGCCTACTTTGCCCTGTCCACGTCCTGCTCTGCCTTGGCCACGTCCTCAGTCAGCTCCGCCCTGGACGCCCGAGGGTCCCACAGCTCCGCCCTGGACGCCCGAGGGTCCCACAGCTCCGCCCTGGAAGCCCAAGGGGTCCTCACCATCATGGACACCCGAGGGTCCTACAGCTCTGCCCTGGACGCCCGAGGGTCCCACAGCTCCGCCCTGGATGCCCGAGGGTCCCACAGCTCCGCCCTGGACGCCCGAGGGTCCCACAGCTCCGCCCTGGACGCCCGAGGGTCCCACAGCTCCGCCCTGGACGCCCGAGGGTCCCACAGCTCCGCCCTGGACGCCCGAGGGTCCAGCAGCGCCGCCCTGGACGCCTGAGGGTCCCACAGCTCTGCCCTGGACACCCGAGGGTTCGACAGCTCTGCCCTGGCCACGCCCACAGCCTGCTCCGCCCTGGTCACGTCCACAGCCTGCTCCGCCCTGGTCACGTCCGCGGCCTGCTCCGCCCTGGCCACGTCCACAGCCATGTCCACCCTCAGTTCCCCGAGTTACCAGCTCCGCCCTGGAGGCTTCCTGTTCCTGCGTCACCATGCCCACGTCAGCCTCCAGGTCGCCCACCCACCCACCCCTTTGGATGTTCATGCGGCGCGAGGTCGCGCCTGCGGAGAGGGGGGGGTACTGTCACGGTTACCGCATAGAGTGGCACTACATTTCCCAGAATCCTCGTCACCAATCACCTGCACCTGTTTCCAATCCGCACTCATTGTCTCAGCCAGCATAAAAACTCCTGCTTCACAGTCATTCCCCGTCAAGCCTCCAACAGGAAGAGACCAACAACCGTTCTCTCTGCTTCCTTCCCGAATCATCATCTGCCTAGAACGTAAAGTATACTCACCTGAAATCTACTAACCTGTGTGTTCCTGTTCCGATGTTCCCAGAATCCGCTCCTCGGTTCCTGTTTCCTGAGTCCTGGATCCAGTGTTGAGTCCCGTTCTCCTCCGGATGATCTAAAAAAGAGAAGCAAGCGAGTATTACTGAACTGGTTAATTCGCCCTTGAAAGCACCAAAAGGAATCTACTCACGTGGAATTCTCTCTGGGTCTCGTCTACCCACCGACGATCTAGAAGAGGGAAGACGGAGAGTCAGTGCAAGTATCCACAGTCACGAAATTCCTTATCAAGAGGATTCACTCACCTGGAAAACTCCTGCCACGAGTCCTCTTCACAAGCACCATTGAGCACCTGAAAACCTGAACTCTTACCTGTTCTTTTAAATAAAGAAAAGTGTATATTCATCACTTACCTCTGTGTTCGCGTCTGGAATCCTGACAGAAGGCTTGACCCACAACAGAAAGAGGTGAAGAGAGTGAGTTCCAGACAATCACCAGCCACGATGAATCCAGAGGTTGCTCTCCTTTGCCTACGTCAAGGTAACAGATCAGTTGAGGAATATGCTTTTGAATTTCTGGAAATCTCCTCCCAAGTGGACTTTAATGACGTAGCATTAAAAGACATTTTTCGTCATGGCTTAAATGAACCCTTGGGATATAAATTGCCTGGGGGTAAAAGTCATTTTTCCCTAGAGAAATACATCGATTATGCCCTTTTGTCAAGTGGTTCAAGAATTACTGTGAGTTTTACGGATGAGGAACATCGCGAACCCACAGTATCCTCTCAGCCAGAGTCCACTGATCATGATCCAGAGCCCGTTGATCCTGAGCCAGAGCCCGCTGATCCTGAGCCAAAGCCCGCTGATCCTGAGCCAAAGCCCGCTGATCCTGAGCCAGAGCCCGCTGATCCTGAGCCAGAGCCCGCTGATCCTGCGCCAGAGCCCGCTGATCCTGCGCCAGAGCCCGCTGATCCTGCGCCAGAGCCCGCTGATCCTGCGCCAGAGCCCGCTGATCCTGCGCCAGAGCCCGCTGATCCTGCGCCAGAGCCCGCTGATCCTGCGCCAGAGCCCCGCTGATCCTGCGCCAGAGCCCGCTGATCCTGCGCCAGAGCCCGCTGATCCTGCGCCAGAGCCCGCTGATCCTGCGCCAGAGCCCGATCATTCTGCGCCAGAGCCCGTTGAGCCAGAGCCTGAGCCCGTTGCCTGCCCGCCAGAGCCTGAGCCCGTTGCCTGCCCGCCAGAGCCTGAGCCCGTTGCCTGCCCGCCAGAGCCTGAGCCCGTTGCCTGCCCGCCAGAGCCTGAGCCCGTTACCTGCCCGCCAGAGACGGAGCCCGTTGCCTGCCCGCCAGAGCCGGAGCCTGAGTCTGCTGTCCTTGAATTTATGTTTGTTTCTGTTCCCGTTCCAGAGCCGTGGGCTGTTCCCTTTCCTGAAACGATGTCTATTCCCGTGCCTGAGCCGGTCCTTTTCCCCAAGAAAATTTTGGGGGGGGGCTATATGCCTTCGCCACTGGCCGGCCAAAGACCCACGGAGGCCGGGAAAGTGCCACCGTGGCCTCCTGAAGGGTCTTCACCACCGTGGCCTCCTGAAGGGTCTTCACCGCCCTCAGCCTACTTTGCCCTGTCCACGTCCTGCTCTGCCTTGGCCACGTCCTCAGTCAGCTCCGCCCTGGACGCCCGAGGGTCCCACAGCTCCGCCCTGGACGCCCGAGGGTCCCACAGCTCCGCCCTGGAAGCCCAAGGGGTCCTCACCATCATGGACACCCGAGGGTCCTACAGCTCTGCCCTGGACGCCCGAGGGTCCCACAGCTCCGCCCTGGATGCCCGAGGGTCCCACAGCTCCGCCCTGGACGCCCGAGGGTCCCACAGCTCCGCCCTGGACGCCCGAGGGTCCCACAGCTCCGCCCTGGACGCCCGAGGGTCCCACAGCTCCGCCCTGGACGCCCGAGGGTCCAGCAGCGCCGCCCTGGACGCCTGAGGGTCCCACAGCTCTGCCCTGGACACCCGAGGGTTCGACAGCTCTGCCCTGGCCACGCCCACAGCCTGCTCCGCCCTGGTCACGTCCACAGCCTGCTCCGCCCTGGTCACGTCCGCGGCCTGCTCCGCCCTGGCCACGCCCACAGCCTGCTCACAGCCATGTCCACCTCAGTTCCCCGAGTCACCAGCTCCGCCCTGGAGGCTTCCTGTTCCTGCGTCACCATGCCCACGTCAGCCTCCAGGTCGCCCACCCACCCACCCCTTTGGATGTTATACGGCGCGAGGTCGCGCCTGCGGAGAGGGGGGGGTACTGTCACGGTTACCGCATAGAGTGGCACTACATTTCCCAGAATCCTCGTCACCAATCACCTGCACCTGTTTCCAATCCGCACTCATTGTCTCAGCCAGCATAAAAACTCCTGCTTCACAGTCATTCCCCGTCAAGCCTCCAACAGGAAGAGACCAACAACCGTTCTCTCTGCTTCCTTCCCGAATCATCATCTGCCTAGAACGTAAAGTATACTCACCTGAAATCTACTAACCTGTGTGTTCCTGTTCCGATGTTCCCAGAATCCGCTCCTCGGTTCCTGTTTCCTGAGTCCTGGATCCAGTGTTGAGTCCCATTCTCCTCCGGATGATCTAAAAAAGAGAAGCAAGCGAGTATTACTGAACTGGTTAATTCGCCCTTGAAAGCACCAAAAGGAATCTACTCACGTGGAATCTCTCTGGGTCTCGTCTACCCACCGACGATCTAGAAGAGGGAAGACGGAGAGTCAGTGCAAGTATCCACAGTCACGAAAGTCCTTATCAAGAGGATTCACTCACCTGGAAAACTCCTGCCACGAGTCCTCTTCACAAGCACCATTGAGCACCTGAAAACCTGAACTCTTACCTGTTCTTTTAAATAAAGAAAAGTGTATATTCATCACTTACCTCTGTGTTCGCGTCGGAATCCTGACAAATATGGCAGGAGATTTTAATACAGCTGAGCATCTACCTCCACAGAGAATCTTAGCAGTGTAAAAAATTTTCTGCAGTTCTCCTTCCTCATTTAAATATTTGGTCTGTGTTTGGATTACAGACTTTGTCAGTCATGTTTAATTATTCTGTCTTTCGTAGTTGCCTTCCAAAGAGCTGTATAAGGCCCACCTTCAAAACCAAATCAGAAAAGGGTGATTTAATGGTTTAAACACCCAAACATTTAGCACTCAAAAATCTATTGTCACCTGCACATTGATGATGGATTGACTTCCAATTATCATAGTCTTCTTCATTGACTGAAGGAGCTTTAATAGGAATGTGGGTTCCATCAGATGCACCCAATCACATTTGGGTACCCTTAAATTGAAAGTTACATAATTAGAAACATTTAAAATGATTGTGACTGTAACCAGTATGAATAGATTAAGTAAATGGTCTGTCATAGAATATCATAGAATGGACAAACCATTATATATATATATATATATATATATATATATATATATATATACATATACATCACCGGCCACTTTATCTAGGTACACCTGTCCAACTGCTTGTTAACACTTAATTTCTAAGCAGCCAATCACATGGCGGCAACTCAGTGCATTTAGGCATGTAGACATGGTCAAGACAATCTCCTGCAGTTCAAACCGAGCATCAGTATGGGGAAGAAAGGTGATTTGAGTGACTTTGAACGTGGCATGATTGTTGGTGCCAGAAGGGCTGGTCTGAGTATTTCAGAAACTGCTAATCTACTGGGATTTTCACGCACAACCATCTCTAGGGTTTACAGAGAATGGTCCGAAAAGAAAAAAAACATCCAGTGAGCGGCAGTTCTGTGGGCGGAAATGCCTTGTTGATGCCAGAGGTCAGAGGAGAATGGCCAGACTGGTTCGAGCTGATAGAAGGGCAACAGTGACTCAAATAACCACCCGTTACAACCAAGGTGGGCAGAAGAGCATCTCCTGACGCACAGTACGTCGAACTTTGAGGCAGATGGGCTACAGCAGCAGAAGACCACACCGGGTGCCACTCCTTTCAGCTAAGAACAGGAAACTGAGGCTACAATTTGCACAAGCTCATCGAAATTGGACAATAGAAGATTGGAAAAATGTTGCCTGGTCTGATGAGTCTCGATTTCTGCTGCGACATTCGGATGGTAGGGTCAGAGATTTGACGTCTACAACATGAAAGCATGGATCCATCCTGCCTTGTATCAACGGTTCAGGCTGGTGGTGGTGGTGGTGTCATGGTGTGGGGAATATTTTCTTGGCACTTTTGGGCCCCTTGGTACCAATTGAGCATCGTTGCAACGCCACAGCCTACCTGAGTATTGTTGCAGACCATGTCCATCCCTTTATGACCACAATGTACCCAACTTCTGATGGCTACTTTCAGCAGGATAATGCGCCATGTCATAAAGCTGGAATCATCTCAGACTGGTTTCTCTGAACATGACAATGAGTTCGCTGTACTCAAATGGCCTCCACAGTCACCAGATCTCAATCCAATAGAGCATCTTTGGGATGTGGTGGAACGGGAGATTCGCATCATGGATGTGCAGCCGACAAATCTGCGGCAACTGTGTGATGCCATCATGTCAATATGGACCAAACTCCCTGAGGAATGCTTCCAGCACCTTGTTGAATCTATGCCACAAAGAATTGAGGCAGTTCTGAAGGCAAAAGGGGGTCCAACACGTTACTAGCATGGGTACCTAATAAAGTGGCCGGTGAGTGTATATATATTATTATTATCCATATTATCTCTAATCTCCACATCCACTGGATCGTCTTCAAAAGGGCACGCCATGCTCCGTCACCTCTCTGAAACAAACTAACCCTGCAACATAACCTGCTCCTCAGTCAGTTGCTATGGTTACTTACATAACCCAAAAGTTACCTCCGTTTTTGGAACCGAAAGCAGAGGTTGTCCGCTTACTTACTCCTAAACTTACCTGATCTTACTCATGATTGGTAGATCGGTGGAGGGTGGAGCATCAGACCAAAACACAACATGACAACATCAACATCAGTTGAGAGCTGCAATTTCACTTTTAAATGACAATATCCTGGCTGGACCACTGTTGTCAGTGTATAAGTACTTAAAATGAACATGGTTTCTTAACGTTTAGAGCATATCAGGCCATTTTATGATTATTTGAAAAAAAATCTTACATACAGCTCCTTTAAATATATATTGGCCTGCATTGGCTGCTCCTATTAAATATCATATACATTTAAAACATTGCTGAATGAGACCAACAAAGCAGCCAACTGGTTTAGAGCTCCCCAGACACTTGTAGCGAGCTCTTAATGCCAATTACAGCCATATCATGCACATAACACATCACAGACTTCCTCGATCCAAAATCTTAGGCTGCAATAGTTTAGATCAGCCAGAACCAGAACACGTCCTGTTAATCCTGATGTACCTGGTACATCATGAGAAGGATGGCGTCTATGCTAATATTAGTCTCTCTGTTCATCCCTAAGGGACCATCTATGGTGGTCCTGCGCCTGGACCCATCATAACTCATCCTTAAGTGCCAGCCTCATCGATAGACAGACAGCCATTGGCACTGATCCTCAACAACTCCGTTTATCACACCAGCATGCATTACTTCCGTCTTCCAAACAGATGGAAATGGATAAATACTTAAATGTTCTGATTCAATCTTGACTCGTAATCCTGCCCAAATCATACATTGTTCCTTCATTGGCTAGAGGAGAACTGATTTCTCCCAAGGTTTTTTTTTTCTTCCTTCTTCTTTTTTTCCCTCCATTCTGTGCACCTGATGGAGTTTTGGCTCCTTGCCACTGTTGCCTTGCCTTTTGGCTTGCTAAGTTGGGGACATTTAATATTCAAGAATGTTATTGATCTGCCTTAATGTGACGGCCACCGCATAGAGCTACACTACATTTCCCAGAATCCTTTTCACCACACACCTGCAATTACTCTCCGGAATACAAATGACCTGCACCTGTTCCAATTCAAGAGCCAGCACCATATAAACTCCCATTCACGCTCATTCTAGGGTCAAGCCTCCAACAGGAAAAGACCTAACCAGTCTCTGACTTGCTACCTTCCAAGTCATCCAGCAAACCAGAACGTAAAGTATACTCACCTGAAAATACTAACCTCTCTGTCCTTGTTCTGATGTTCCCAGGAGCCCGCTCCATGGTTCTCGTCCTCTGTGCCCTGATATCTGCTGTAAGTCTCCGTTCACATTATGGATGCTCTGTAAAGAGAAAAAGGCAAGAAGTCACTGAACTGTGTTAGTTCCCTCTCTACTGCACTGTCAAGGATCTACTCACCTGGAATCCTTCCTGCATCCCGCCAGCCCATACGACGATCTCTGAAAAGGGAAAAGGAAAGAATTGTCACTGTGTCACCGTTCACTGCTTAATTCCTAAAAGAAGAGGATGTACTCACCTGGATGAATTCCTGCCATGTATCCTCCTCTGTAAGATCACCTCTGAGCACCTGAAACCCCGAACCCTTACCGTTACTTTACAATAAGTAAAAGTTTTATGTTCATCACTTACCTCTGTTTCCGAGTCTGAATCCTGACACTTAAGGTGGATATTGACACAATTTTAGAAACAAACTTGTATTATTTTCATGTTATCACTGTGAAGCTTCTTTGATAAGATATTGTACTGTAAAAAGCACTATTTAAATAAAGGTGATTTGAAGGGATATATATATATATATATATATATATATGTATTACATACCAGCTTACAGTACGCCAAATACGCAATAATCCTTACTCAAGTAAGTTAGAACTTATAAAACTATATAAATAAATGCAAAATATAGCCACAAGCAGCAATCATCCAGGTCCAAGCACCAATGGCCCATTTTAATGAACCGGATTAATCGGCCACTGTCCTAGTCATCTCAGAGCTCAAAGAGAGTGGTCACCACAAGAGAGCGGTATCCACAGTATTTTGTGCACTTGAACAAGCCCCTCTTGGGCAACACTTTCATGATTAACCTACTCACTATTTGCTACTTTTCATTCATTTACTCATTCATTTCATTCATTCATTTCTTTCTTTCTTTCTTTCTTTCTTCTTCTTTCTTTCTTTCTTTCTTTCTTTCTTTCTTTCTTTCTTTTCTTTCTTCTTTTTCTTTCTTTCTTTTTCTTTTCTTTCTTTCTTTCTTTCTTTCTTCTCTTTCTTTCTTTCTTTTCTTCTTTCTTCGTCATTCAAGTCATACGCATGTGCAATTTTGAGATCTGGAACCCAAGGGCGTAGGTTTGCTCTCCGCTTTGGTGGGGACATCCATCCACCCCTCACCCCCTCATTTCCAACTACTGGCAATACAAAATATTGCAATACAGAAGTGATTCTACTTCCTCTCATATTGTATCCTGACCCCAATACACCATCCTGTATACTGTCAATAAAGAGCTAGTATAACTGTATAATCTCAAAAATGCACTCTCAAAAAATAAAAACCTGAGACAGTGTAATGCTGAACAACCAAACATTTTATTTAACATAAATTATTATGTACATTAGTACTCTTAAAAAAATAAAAAATAAAAAAGTGCATAAACTGGAAGGGTCATAAAACTTGCATATAGTACTGCTTCTATTGTTCTCAATTTTAAGTCGTTTTGGATAAAAAGTGTCTGCTAAATGAATAAATGTAAATCTGTTGTAGTTTGATGCTGTCTTTCCTGCATACAAAATGGTTAATTAATTTTGTAGTCTATCCAATGGCTAGCAAGTTTAACCCTCCTACCAGATATGGTTATTTGGATATTATCAATCAAAATAGTATTAGTAACAGTATTAGTAATAGTAACAGTGTTAACCTTTGCCTTTTTAACATTGCCAACATGTTTTTTCCAGCACATGTGTCTAGCAAGTAGGCTACACTCTCACAAAAACATTACATAAACAGAATGTAGAAACGAAAAATGTCTCAGATGATCCACTGTTTATTACTGCAAGTTTCTAAGTTAAGGTAAACTAATTTACATTCAGTGACTTGCTAACGTAGCATTCTATCGTGATAGCGCGACTTCTATGAGTCTATGTGCTGCACACCCCTATAATGCTCCTAACCTTGAAAGATTGCAGAAGCTAGATTTAAGCTGTAACAATATCCTGGGTAACCAGGATCACCAGTTAATACTATTTTCCACAGCAGAATCTGCATTTGAAAGCCTGGTCGGTCACTACTACTGCTAGTTATTTGTGTGGCTAGTTATTTTTGTCTACTTACAATCTGCTTTATGAAAAAGCTTCGTATGTCCCCTTCTTCTTCTTGTGTGACATAGCTGATCTACAAAGTTCAAAAAGGGGCAAAAAAAAACTGAATATTGAAATGTTTTACTCTGGCTTGTATGGCAGGCAGAGAGACAGCCCTGGTAATCGTCGGTATCGTCACGCGCGCTGCGCACACACCACTCGCTCGCTCGCTGCAAGTGAGTGCAAGCACAAAAAGTAGCCCCGGCCCCGCATGTAGCCTGTCACATACCCTGTCGGCAATCAAAATACGGCATATCTTGTACTGTCGTTGTCCTGGCCGTTGGAATCGATCCAAATAGCAGCGCAAAGATCCAAAGAACAGTTCAAAGGAGCTTGCTAAATATTGGTGGGGACTAGTACCTCAGCGTCCCCCCTAAATCTACGCCCTTGCTGGAACCCTATTTATCTAATTAAAAAAAAATTCTAGATTTGTTTTGGTGAAGCTCTTTCTCTGATCATCATCACAGGTTTGACTCAGTAGTGCACACAAACATTTTTAAATTAATAAGTTAAAGTCTCTTATCTAATAGGCACTACTTTGATTAGCCCACCAGCCATGGCTCTCAGTCCAGTCAGGCCCCAGGCCGGTCATGGCTGCCACTCGCCAATTTTATGTTGTGAAGAAAAGCCATTTCGTTCTTGCAAATGAAGCTCAAGTTTAAGACGTCAGAATGTGACTTTATTTTAACGGAAGCAATAAAGCAGAGATGCCTGCAGGACATATGAATTTGTCTCACTCGCAAATCACACTTTTATTCAGTTTCAAGCAATGATCAAATTTGCAGGTGCTCTCCTCCCTTTTCTCTTTCTGGAATTTCCTCAACACTTTTGACACAGTAGTTTAATTAATTGGCCATATTTTTGCTCTTTGGGTGGCCGACTGCCAACCAGTTAAAACATTTTTTTTATTGTCCCACAAAGTGATTTATTCAATATGTTTGCCACATTGTTTTTCATCAAGAGACCACATTGAAGGCGGTGTGAACCAAAAGAGCAACTTACTATCGGTGCAGATGCCAACCGCAAGTTACTTAATATATATATACACTCACCGGCCACTTTATTAGGTACCCCATGCTAGTAACGGGTTGCGAGCCCTTTTGCCTTCAGAACTGCCTCAATTCTTCGTGGCATAGATTCAACAAGGTGCTGGAAGCATTCCTCAGGGAGTTTGGTCCATATTGACATGATGGCATCACACAGTTGCCGCAGATTTGTCGGCTGCACATCCATGATGCGATCTTCCGTTCCACCACATCCCAAAGATACTCTACTGGATTTAGATCTGGTGACTGTGGAGGCCATTTGAGACAGCGAACTCATTGTCATGTTCAAGAAACCAGTCTGAGATGATTCCAGCTTTATGACACTGGCGCATTATCCTGCTGAAAGTAGCCATCAGAAGTTGGGTACATTGTGGTCATAAAGGGATGGACATGGTCAGCAACAATACTCGAGGTAGGCTGTGGCATTGCAATGATGCTCAATTGGTAACCAAGGGGCCCAAAGAGTGCCAAGAAAATATACCCCACACCATGACACCACCACTGACCAGCCTGAACCGTTGATACAAGGCAGGATGGATTCATGCTTTCATGTTGTAGACGCCGAATTCTAGACCCTGAACATCCGAATGTTCGCAGCAGAAATCGAGACTCATCAGACCAGGCAGCTGTTTTCCAATCTTCTATTGTCCAATTTCGAGGAAGCTTGTGCAAATTGTAGCCTCAGTTTCCTGTTCTTAGCTGTTTTCCTGTTTCTCCTGCTGTAGCCCATCTGCCTCAAAGTTCGACGTACTGTGCCGTTCAGAGATGCTCTTCTGCCCACCTTGGTTGTAAACGGGTGGTTATTTGAGTCACTGTTGCCCTTCTATCAGCTCAAACCAGATCTGGCCATTCTCCTCTGACCTCTGGCATCGACAAGGCATTTCCGCCCACAGAACCTGTCGCTCGCTGGATGTTTTTCTTTTTCTGACCATTCTCTGTAAACCCTAGAGATGGTTGTGCGTTAAAATCCCAGTAGATTAGCAGTTTCTGAAATACTGCAGACCAGCCCTTCTGGCACCAACAATCATGCCACGATCCAAAGTCACTCAAATCACCTTTCTTCCCCATACTGATGCTCTGCTTGAACTGCAGGGGATTGTCTTGACCATGTCTACATGCCTAAATGCACTGAGTTGCCGCCATGTGATTGGCTGCTTAGAAATTAAGTGTTAACGTAGCAGGTTGGACAGGTGTAATCTAATAAAGTGGCCGGTGAGTGTGTATATATATATATATATATATATATATATATATATATATATATATATATATATATATATATATATATATATATATATATATATATACATGATAAATGTTAACACTTTAACAATAAGGTTCATTACATTAGTTAACATTAACAAAGAATGAACAATACTTCTTCAGCATTTGTTAATCTTTGGTAATGTTAATTTCAACATTTATTAATACTTTATTAAAATCTTGTTAACATTAGTTAATGCACTGTGAACTAACATGAACAAACAATGAACAGCTAGATTTGTATTAACTAACGTTAAAGAATAACAAAAACAGTAACAAATGGTTAGTTCATGTTAGTTAATGCATGAACTAATGTTTAATAAATGAACCTTATTGTAAAGTGTTACCGGTTCAGTTATTAAACATTTAGTTCATGCAATTAACTAACATGAACTAACCATTTGTTACTGTATTTGTTATTCTTTGTTAACGTTAGTTAATACTGATAGCTGTTCATTGTTTGTTCATGTTAGTTCACAGTGCATTAACTAATGTTAACAAGATTTTAATAAAGTATTAGTAAATGTTGAAATTAACATTACCAAAGATTAACAAATGCTGTAGAAGTATTGTTCATTTTTGTTCATGTTAACCAATGTAGTAACTAATGAACCTTATTGTAACCGGATAAATTAAATATTTAATTACAGTTTTTTACAATTGCTATGACAGATTTTTCAATACTTTTAACAATTTTCCAAAACTCTTAACACAGTTAGCACTACATCCGGTCTCTGTAAGATATACTATTAACACATTTCTTGTTGCTTTAACACAAAATACATACAATGAACACAAATTTAAAATGCTTGAACTTCTTTTACACACAAGCTCAAACAAGACCAAAACAATGGATTTTTACTGCCAAATTTACCATTGCTTTAACACTGTATGTCAGAACAGATAACACCATGTTCTAAACCTAATCTTACAGGCTGAAGTCAAGGTAAACAGCTGTTTATATTGTGAATTGAAAAACAAATAAATCCCCTGTATTTTATTCTATTGTTACTGAGAAACAGCTGATTGAATAATGCAAATATGGGACAATGTGACAATGTGGCATTTCATAATTCCAGTGCAGTCATGGCCTGGTTTGATCCCATCAGAGGATGATGTCCCCTTTCCCTTTCTTAGCCTGGAGATGGAAAGTTTTTGACCATCGTCTATAGGTATGTATGCAAATGCTTGTATATATGGAGGTGTGTGCATACATATGTCTATATATACTGTATATGTAGGCTACATGCTATATGTACTCTGTTTCTGTGGCTTGTTCATACCTGTATGTACTGCCTTCTAAAAGGAAAAATAAATACAAATTTGATCACAAAAAAAGTTTTTTGACCATCGTCCACAGGACCAAATGTCCCTCCTGGATGCAATGGATTCTGCATCCCAAGACATCCCAGCTAAACACAGCCAGGGGTATATAAGGAATGCCAAATGATTCTTCCCAAGATGCCTTGATTGCCTTGCTAGAGTAGTGTGTGATGTGGATGAGAACATGTGGCCAAATGGAGAAGACTGGGATGATTACAGGCAATGTATTTTGTATTTTCACATACAGTAATGCTGTAAATGGCAAGTATTGCATATTTGTGTTATCTTGCAGAAATTTCCTGTTGCAAATAAAGCCTTTACTGCACCAATTCTGTCTCTGTCTCATTTATTTCATAAACCGTACATTCTATTCTGCTATTCTGAGAAGGCTCATTCATTTTTTTTGTATTAAATTTCTACAACATAGGAAACAAAATGCACACATTCTGCTAAACCCAAAACAAAACTGTAGAGAAGCTTCAAAATAAACTGCAGTGCAAAACAATCTACTGTATAAACAATCCAATATACTGTCTATTGGATAAGGGCAGACCTGACACACTGTATATACAATAATGCAGTTTCTGTAATTCCATCTCATGTTAGTGTTTTTTGTGACATTGTGCTATGATTGAATAAATGTCCCTGTTGGAAGAGAACATGTGTTAGTGTTTTGGTATACATAGTGTATTGTGTTAGTGGATTATTGTTTTTTGAAAATAGTGTTGGAGTTTAGTTTACAGTGTGGGATTTTGAGCATGAAATTAACTGTTTTGCCAATTGTGTGTTTTAGGTGTGTTGGTGTGTTAAGAGTTTAGAAAATTTGTTAAAAGTATTGAAAAAATTGTCATAGCGATTGTAAAAAACTGTAATAGCTGCATAGTTAATTCCTATCTTACAGCATCAATTGGTAGTTAAAAATAGATAAAAAGTAGTTAAAAAAGTAGTTAAAAGTTCAAAATATCTGTTTATTTGTCAACATTTTTTTCTGCAGTTTTATTTATACACGGAAGTAGTTGTATCTAGGTCACCCATTTATTTTCAGAAATTGAGAAAATTAGAATAATTAGAATAAGAAAAGTAAATAAAATATTGCATTAAATATATAATTTGCCTTTTCACCTAATATAATGACATTAATGTCACATTAAAATAAAATGAATAAAAAATTATATAAAAAAGTAAAATAAAATAAGATGTCCTGAATTGGACCCATTTTCTTTATGCAAAATGTATTTAATATTTTAATATTCATTTTTCTAACCCTGTTTGGATGAAATATCACACATTTTTTTGTAAAATTCACCCTATTCCTTTAATGTCAAGTGTTTTTTGTGTCCATAAAGAATACACCTACATATACAATATTTTCTTTTTGTCTTTTCTCATTTATAACTATGTTTTATTTTCACCCACATGTCAAATATTACATCTTTTATGAAATATGCAGCTGGACAATTCATAACATGAAGGCTTGTCAAAAGAGTTTTGACTGTCACACATCTAATACAATGCAGGCTCTCTGGTACCTCCATAACTTCTCAAGTGGACGCTATGGCCTCTTTGAGGGGCACTGCTCGTCTGGGGCACCCACCTCTAACAATCCACGCATACTCACTTTCTCTATTCAAATGTTTAAAAAAGTGCTTCCCCTACAGAGAGCCCCAAACACAGCACTTGTTAATAAAAACAAAAATAAAATAAAAAATAGTAAAAGGGGGGAGAAAATGTTTATAAACAATAGGAAAAAATGGTTTGGCAGAGGAAAAAAAAGAGTGGAGGAGGAGAGTATATGAGAAGGAAAGGGAGGGAAATAAAAAGAGCAGCTGGCAGGAGTGAAGCCTGATATTACAGACCGCTGCTCCAAACCAGATGCGCAGGAACCTAAACCAAAAGCTAAACTCAGACGAGAGAGGAGACACATTGTGTGTACTTGAAGAATGAAATGAAATAAAAAATAGTTTTCACACTCTTTATTTTTGTGTGAAGTGTCTAAGATAGTTGTGATAGTAACGGACTGAATGATCTAATAATGGCCCTACAAAATGGAATGGGACGTTGATTTTTACAAGCATTTTGCTTGGCTGAAAAAGGTAAGCATGTCGGTTTCTGCTCTCGGAATGCTTAATCTTGAATTTGAAATATACTTTTGAAATAACTTTTTTAGGGGGGGGGGGGGGGTTAAGAAGCATATTTTTATAAAATGTATAAAGTGATACATGCATGGCATTAAGAGAATTATGAGTGCCATATCTAGTGTGACATTGGTTTTATACAATTGTTCCATAGACCGGAAGTTAATTTAGTATTCTTCAAATGTGACCCAGCAGGTTTACAGTGCGAGTTTAGCTCCAACCCGAATAAAAAAACACCTAAATTGGATAATCAGGTCTTCGAGATTGTTTGGAATTCACAGGTCAGTTTGTTGCATCTGGTTTAAAATTTACTTTCCTTGAGAGTGGGTTTCCAGGAGCAAGGTTGAAGACCTCTACACTGAAAATAATGACTTTGTGGTATGGTAAAATCTATTACATTAATTCATGTAATTTATACATTGTAAAATCAAGATTAAGTTGGAACTAGAATAAATTGTGTAAATTTTAATTAAGATATTAATGTAATAACTTAACTGAGAAGAACGAGTAAATTTGATCAAATATTTACAAATACTATTTAATGTTTTATAGTCACACCACATTCACCTAAAAATACTGAGTAAATTTTAATCTGAAAAGCAAAGTGCGTTTGAATCTGCGCACGTTTTTTTTTTTTTTTTTTTTTTTACTACAAGATCCGGTTTCTTCAGTTGTGGCAGAGACGGTGAGACGGTCAGTTGGGGTGTCGCTTTTACATGGCTGACTTATTTTCGGTAAGTTTTGACTTTTCTAATCTATATTTTATGATAACAACTATGGTTTCAATTTGATGGTTTGATTATTGCATATACTTTTACGGTTCAAAATGAACTGAACGTGAGTAAGCGCCGCCATTATCCAGCTGCAGTCCTATCTATAAAGTTGAGACGTGTAGTTAGAAGTGTTTTTGGAGAAAAAGTCACCCAGTCTGGTTAACTTCAGAGTAATTGAACTAATGTTAGCTGGCCGTGATAGTTCAAACTGTCATGTTACGTTCTGTAAGGAAATCGATGTACCGTACTGGCTGTGTGTGTGTGTTCTAACTTACATAATAATGTAAGCCGTTAGCCTCATTTAAAAACGTCTGCGTTAGTCGTTTTTATATCCGCTGAAAATTTTGCAACACGTAATTTATCAAAGCTAGTCTGCACCAAAGAAGGACAATTTGGTTAATATTGACGTTATGAGCAGGTGAACTTGGATACCAATTAAACATTGATGTGTAGCAGCAAGTGCCTTATGATGTCAGCCATTTTATTTAAGTGTGCTAACGGTATGAGGTCCGGTCACATTTTTTTATGAACATAAAATATAATGTTTTTAAAACCCAACTTTAAAGGTTTTAAAAACTAAAGGCAAGCTCCCTCCACCTCATTGCAATGCCAATTGTCAGGCTCAAACTCGTCACAAAAAATTCAATGCTGTATTAAAAGGCATTAAAACACAATGTAAATGAAAACTCAATGCAACAATTTGTTTCTCTCAACAGGTAACAGAACAATGACTGGTCTGATGGCAACATTAGTTTCATACAGGCAAGTAGAAATCATTGTAACAATACCATAATATTGCTGCTCTTATTTTTCCCTGTTCTTTAGTGTGTAAATGTAATATGAATTGTCAATACATTTGGCATTAACTTTTAGAGTATTATTTTCACAAACTGTGTCTGTTCTTTTACAGGGTGACCTTGTTCTCAGGAGGAACCAATACAGTGCTAGTTGTACAGTATGTGGCCGCCATGTTGGATTTTTGATTAGCGAGTGTGTGGTTAGACATTACCGGTTTCACCTTACACCCGGTGCGAGGAGTCGGATAAAGCCGAAAATCTCTTATAGTTGTTTATAGAATCAATTATATCACTTAAATTATTACTAAGATACCGTATATATTACTATCACATGAGCAAATGGCAATTAAATGCACGGATGAAAAGTAAGATTAATGAAAAGATCAATTGTAGCCTATCACAGGGCAAACGTGTGAATGTTCACACGGTATTGTATGCAGACAACTCTTATCATAATTTTAAAACTATTTACAGAAGATATAATTCACATTGCGTATGCAGCATGAGTCCAAGACAATCTTCCGTTCGCAAACAGTTGTATTTCATTCATTAATCTGACTTTTCATCTGTGCATTTAATTGCCATTTGCTCGTGTGATAGTAATATATAATTTAAGAGATTTTCGGCTTTCTCCGGCTCCCTGCACCGGGCGTAAAGCGAAAGAGGTATCATACACAAACTGAACAGTCAGGGCAAGTTGTGTCATTTTTGTGTATTTCATTGTGACATTGTTATTGTGTATTCTATTGTGTCATTTTATTGTGTTTTAGTTATTGTAAATTATCAGAGAGCTTACTGAATCAGTTGATGTGAAGATTACTGATTTAATGGTTAAATGTGAATGTTGATTTAATAAACTGTTCAACTTTATTGTATTTAATTGTGATTTGTAATAAAAGTATTTAATGCAGAGAAAATTATTACTTTTTTGGTAACATGTAAAAAAGCAAAATTTACATAGTTTAATGAATATATATTACTCACTATTATTAAGTAATTCAAGATGTGAAATGAACAGACATTATAAAATCTACTTAATTCATAACAGTCAATATTGCAGATTTATAAAATTTACTTGATATTTTCACAACAGTGATGTTCCTTTTAAAATTAAATTTACTTAATTACTTTCAATAAATACAACCAGCTAAGTTAAATATAATTAAGTAACATTTACTTAATGTCTTCACAAATGTTGCATTTAGAGTTAGGTAAATTTTACTTGATACTGGCAAGTAAGTTGTACTTGATATCGCAGCAGTAAAATTTACTTAGAAAAACTGAGTGCAAATTGTTACAATGATTTTATCAAGTAAATCCTACAAGTTGTTTTTATCAGTGTACCTCTAGGAAAACTACTTTTCACCAATTCAATTTATGTACAAAACTTATTTTTAACCCTTTCGCACATACAATCACACTGGTGTGACTATCCTAGACTGGTCCCTGAAACGTTTGATCACACCAGTGAGATTAGAGCAGTCAGTGCATCACATGATAGACTGCAAAATTCATATGTAATTTTGTGCGTTGGCTGGAGCTAAGCCATAGACGGACGTACTCAGCAGATGTCATACAATCACAATAAATCAGTGTTTTCAACCACATAATGTTTATTTTAGATTTCAGGCATTTAAATTCACATAGGTACAAACACATTTAGAGTTTGTAAAATACACACTGATGTCAATGGAAGCAGCAATAATAATCCTTTCAATTATAATTAGATTACATGTTTTATTCACACACCGCAGCAATTGTGGCTGCGGTGTGTCACATGAAAATAATAAAGTGATGCATTCTAAATAACGGTCGCCTTGCCCTCCGCTTGGGGGTCAGTCAGAATATTTTAAGCTTACATGTGAAAAGGTTAATTACATCGCTCAGATCTTGTCTTTTTATTCCAGCATCTTGCCTCCCCTGTTGACTGTGTGGATGTAAAATTGCTGATTAGAGAACAAAGTTGTTTAAGCAACTTTCAACCACTGAAAACTTCCATCACTATGCATAAAAATGGAAATCTGAACAAATTATGAAGAATACATTAAAGCTTGGCATCTCAGGGAGAGTGATTGTTTTGCGATTTGATTTTATATGCGAATGTGCTGTCCTTATATTATTCTTTCAATGGTCACAGCCAAAAAAGGAAGGTTGTCAAGATCTTGATGCAGCAGCTTCTTTGAAACAAACTCAAAACTCAAAGAATCTTGGAAAACAGGAACAGAGCAACCTATGTAACCATGATGAGGACAGTCAAAGAACTTACCTAGGGCTTAAATACACACCAAACAAGAGGCACTAATGTGCCACACCTGAACATAACTTAGTAAATCACTTAAGCCTTGTTCACACAACATGATTTTAAAACGTCGGGCTGAACTGTGCGGTTCACAGTACATGACTTGCTCTCAGTGAAATCAGGAGTGTTCAAGTTGTTTAGGTGTTCACATAGGGCTGGGTGATATGGATGAAAACTTTATCACGATATCAGTGTTTCATATCGGTCGATATCGGATAATTATTGAATTTTTTATGACCCATTTAAAATAAGGACCAGGAAAAAAAATCTATGACAATTAAACATTTTTATTTTAAACTTAACCTTCCTCTGATTATAATCCCAAGACAGAAATGTCAACACAACCATGGAAAACTCAAATAATTAAAAACGAATCGGTTACCTAACGTAACCTCGGTTCTCTCTAGATGAGGGAACGAGTATTGCGTAAGCTAGCTTACGCTACGGGAAAGATTCATCTTTTCTGAGAAGTTTTTTTTCTGAGAAGTAATTTTGTATCCATTGTAAACGCAGTTCACTGCAGCAGACCATGAGCGGGCTAGCTAGCAGCTCATTGGTTCGCTCAGGGAGAACTGCTACAGCCTATGAGGAAACTCGGTTGAACTCGTGGCCAATGAGAAGCAGACACGCTCTCATTGCGTCAGAGCCCGCCAAACGGCGTGGCCCGAGTCTATAAATAAGCGAGTTTCCCGCTGTTTTCCAGTTTTCATTGAATGAAGCGAGAACACTGGTAGCGCAAGCACGGCCGGGAACGCAATACTCGTTCTCTCATCTGAGAGAGAACCGAGGTTACGTTCAGTAACCGATTCATTCTCTTACGAGAGGTTCTCTCGTATTGCGTAAGCTAGCTTACGCTACGGGAACACCTGGTCAACGCCGTGCACGCTAGGCATCCACAATGAGTCCCGGGGGAGGGATCCCGGGCGACCCTTATAAGTGGGAAATTAATGTACGTGACATAAAAGGGCCAGCAAGCGGGCCGGTGATAGTGTAGTACATAAGCACATGAGGGAAGATCAAGCGGCATGCCGGTTGTATGAGTGTGACTCCCAATAGTGCAGCTCAACATAAGAGCTGAAGCATACTAGGTTGCTAGTAGCTTTGCCTGCAAGGCGGGTACTTCCAGATTGTAAAAACTGACAAAGGTGGAAGGGGAAGCCCCTCCCACTGCCACGCATATGTCTGAATGGAATGCCGCTGGACCATCCCCAAGATGAGGCCATGCCTCTAGTGGAATGAGCCCTGATGCCCAGAGGGCATGCCAGGTCTTTTGATGCATTAGCAGAAGCAATAGCGTCCACAATTCAATTGGGATAGTGTCTGTTTTGAGGTGGCCAGACCCTTGGTGCGCTCACCGAACGAAACAAAAAGCTGCTCAGAGCGTCTGAACGCGGTAGCGCGTGTCAGTGTACAATCTCAGAGTCCGAACCGGACAAAAGAGATTGGCGTCACATTCGTTATCGGATGGGTAGAGCCGATAGGGAAATAACCTGAGCCCTGAACGGGGTACCAATCGCTTTGGGGACATATCCATGTCTAGGTTTGAGGATGACTATGGAGTCATTGGGTCCAAACTCAAGACACGCAGCGCTAGAAGAGAGCACGTGAAGGTCTCCCACGCGTTTTACTGATGACAGGACAAACAGAAAAACGGTTTATGGCGAGAGGTATTTTAGGTCCACAGACTCTAACGGTTCGAACGGGGGGCTTTCATAGCTTCGAGAACTATAGAAAGATCCCAATTGAGAACCGAAAGGGGCCAGAAGGTTCATCCTTCTAGCTCCCCAGAGGAAGCGGATGACTAGCTCGTCTTTGCCCAGAGATTGAGAGCGTCGGGGGTTCAGCAAACACCGCGACAGCTGCCACGTAAACCTTGAGAGTGGATGGGGACCTGTCCTTATCCAGCATCTCCTGAAGGAAGACAAGCAAGGACGACACGTCGCACCTCCTCTGACGCGAAGAGATCCACCTCTGCTCTGCCGAATATTCGCCACAGTTTCTGGACTGTTTGAACGTGCAGAGACCATTCTCCCAGAAGGATGAGGTTCCTGGACAGTCTGTCTGGGCCGTCGTTCAGATGGCCCGGCACGTGCGTCGCTCTTAGCGAGAGCAGGTGGCTCTGGGACCAAACTAGAATGCGTTTCGTCAGCAGGAAGGGGTTCCTGGATCTGACACCGCCCTGACGGTTGAAATAGGAGACTATGGCTGCATTGTCTGAGCGGATCAATGCGCGGTGACCCGAATGCGCGGGAGGAAAGAGCAAGCGAGCGCGTTCTCGACCGCGACTCATCTCCAGACAGTTTATGTGTAGGGAGTTCTCTTGAATTGACCAGTGGCCGGTGAGCCCTCGCAGACCGCACCCCAGCCTGAGTTGGATGCGTCTGTCGAAATGACTTATCAGCAAGAGACAGTTCCCAAGGTAACGCCCCGCTGAAACCATTCTGCCACTGTCCATGGTTGCAGAGCCGAGATACAGGTCTGCGTAACTTTGATCAGCTGGCGGCCCGTGGTCCACGCACGGTGAGACACACGGCTCTTCAACCAAAGCTGAAGGGGGCGCATGCGCAGTAGACCCAGCTGAAGCACTGCGGAGGCTGAGGCCATGTAACCCAGCGCCTTCTGAAAAGTTTTCAGAGGCGTGAGGGTGTCCATCTGACAGGATGCGGCGAGACGCTGAACACGGCGCACGCGCTGTGTAGATAAGCGAGCCCTCATAGCCACTGACTCTAGATCTATTCCCAGGAAGGAAATCGTCTGATAGGGCTGAAGCGAGCTCTTTGTCCAGTTGACAGAGAGACCCAAGATGGTCGAGGAGGACTGTACGAAGAGACAGTAGCTCCGTCTGTGATTGTGCCAAAATCAGCCAGTCGTCCAAATAGTTCAAAATTCGCAGCCCCTGGCTCCGCAGGGGGCGAGCGCCGTATCCATGCACTTTGTGAACGTACGGGTGCTAAAGATAGGCCGAACGGGAGGACTGTTTGTTGTTTCTAAAATCACTGTAGTTTTGAGCCGCGCCCGAAAGCGTGGAGGGTGAGCTATTTTTAGAGTGTGCACGCGACGTTCCTGGACGTGGTCGCGCGCATCCACACAGGCTCGGTTCTGCTCATCAGCGGTTGCGAATGCCGCACAGTCAGCGATGAAGCACCACAAACAACAACAGGTGACTCTAAGCTAGTGTCATATATGATCCTGCTCAATGCAAATGCTTTTAAACCATTTATGCGAGAGAAGACTAAAAGAACGCAGCGCGCTGCCATGTCCTCCTGTCCTGATACACACACATGACGCGTGCCAGTATCGCATAGACAGCGCGCGGTATCGAGTTCTATTTTGCCGCTTGAACAAACAAAAACACACATGTATGGCAAAATGTCCGTTTTGTCAAGTATCACCACAAGAACAGTCTTGAATTAGTTAAAGAAAATCTTAAACGAAAGTAAAGAGTAGTGAGAAAATGAGATGCATGAGATCCTGTCAGCATAACAAGTGACCGCATCCATTAATTCTCTCTCTAGGTAAAGTTAACCAAAGAACAAAGGGAACAGAAAATATAACTAACTGCTCTTGACTAAATGATGCTTGAAGCTGTTATGTAAGGTTTGTTTTCAGTTAACTTAAATTATAAGTTGTTATATTTTTGAAGCCTAATAAATGTTTAAAATTTGTGGATCATTTTTATTGAGACATCAGTAGCTATAATATCAGTGATACTGGCCTTCATTCATAAAACAGAAGCCATTAAACAATTATTTTAAAGGGTTAGTTCACCCAAAAATGTAAACTCTGTCAGTAATTACTCGCCCTCATGTTGTTCAACCCTGTAAGACTTTCGTTCATCTTCGGGACACAAATTAAGATTAAAATAGTCCAAGCGACTACAGTGGCTCTACCTGAAATCTCACTGCCCAGAGAAGGAAATGAATAGTTGAATAAAGTCGTTATTTTTTTATTTATTTCTTGCACACAAAAAGTATTCTTGTCGTTTGATAAAATTAAGATTGAGCTACAGTAGTAACTTGGATTATTTTAACAATGTCTTCAATAACTTTTCGAGGCCAGCAAGTTTCAATTCCTCAAGAAGCCTATGGACTAGTATGCAGGAGTGATCCAGCTCTCAGATTTCATCAAAAATATCTTAATTCGTGTTCTGAAGATGAATGAAAGTCTAACGGGGTTGGAACAACATGAGGGTGAGTAAATATTCGACAGAATTTATTTTGGGGTGAACTATCCCTTTAAATATACTGTCTTTGTTTCTACATTACAGTGGAAATTAAGGCTCACATTATTTACATTTTTATTTACACACAAAACATTAATGGCTAACATTTTGACTTAATAAAAATATTCTCTAACGTCTTGGCGATCGGCCCATATAAACAATAAAGACATTTTTCTTATACATTTAGCCTACTATTCTTTTGTCAGAATTTATCATTATAATCAAATTATTTCCTGTTTTTTTGTATCACCATAGTCCATAAATGTATTCTTCCAGAAAATGGGATTCAAATCGAAAACATTTTCCCCCATTGTGTCCCCCCCCACTTTTCAAACCAAAGTTACGCCCTTGCATAAATGTATAAAAATGCCAAGTCGAGTATTCACGTAAACACAGTAGATGTAAGTACTGTAAGTATGAGAAACTATGCTCAGTTGATAACCTCACTGTGAAAGCCCTTCACGATTAATATTGAAACTTTGTTTGCTAAATATTTTTTTGTTTTTAGTTGTCTATGGACCTAATAATTACCCTAGAAATTGTAGTAAAAACTGTAGAAATTTTATTGAAAAAAAGCATGCCTTTAATAGTATTATTATATACTACTTTTACTGAGACTCTTTTGAAAAAATGCATTAGGCCTAACCATACATTTTTTTTAAAAAATGTCTCTTTGGTCAAAAAAGGTACCCGACCCCTGAGCTAAGCAGTTCTATAAATCCAATTCCTCTCAGATATCACTCAATGAAACCAGGTTATAACTGGGGAAATAACAAATACAATAGGATTAAGTAGTCTAAACATACAGTAACTGGTGTGTGCATGTGATAAATATTTAGGGCCCGAGCACCGATGGTGAGAGGACCCTCTTGGAATTGCTCTGTTTATTATTAGGGCCCAAGCCCTGAAAGGGCGCAGAGCCCTATTGTTTTCCTTCCGATTATTTTTTTATTTTTAGGGCCCAAGCCCTGAAAGGGCGCAGAGCCCTATTGTTTTCCTTCCGATTATTTATTTATTTATTTTTTTTTTTTTTGTTTTTAGGGCCCAAGCCCTGAAAGGGCGCAGAGCCCTATTGTTTTCCTTCCGATTATTATTATTATTTTTATTTTTTATTTTATTTTTTTTTCTAGCGACTATTCGGGCACTTTTGGGGCCCTTAACATGCTCGAAAACTCTTGAAACTTTGCACACGGGTCTTACTTTTACCCCAGCCCAACAGGAAGTTGGCTATTGAGGTTTTTTTGTAAAACACACGCAATGAACTTTTAAATACTCCTCCTAGAGCTTTGATCCAAATTCGACGAAACTCGGTCAGCGTGAAGTCAAGACATTGAGGATGAAAGTTTGTGTGGGGATTTTTGATATCTCGAACGGTTTGGCCGTGGCGAGGAAACGAAACTATGGCGAGAAACGTGAAACAGGAAGTGTGTCATAACTTCAGCATACATTAACTGATCTGGATGAAACTTCAGCAGTGCGTTCGCTGTAAGAGGACGATCACATGGATGTGACTATTGTGAGTCAAAGTTATAGCGCCACCAACTGGCAGCAGGAAGTGTGTCACTTTCAAAATGCTTTGAAATCACCCTCTTATTTTTACCCGATTTGCTTCAAACTTCATCTGTATAATGTAAATACACGGCAGATGAAGACCTATGAATGGATTCTTGATATCTTTGAAACTGTTGCCGTGGCGACGCATCAAACTTTACCATTCTTTTAGGATGCATTCTTTTAGGGATTCGAACATTTGTCCATAAATCAAACACACGTGCATGGATTAATATGAAACTCGGTACACTTATAGATCACATCAGGCCAAACAACTTTCGTGCTCTAAGTTTTACGACAGTTCAAACGGAAGTCGGGAATTATGTTTTTTTTTTTTAAATACATGTCCTAGAAAAACATCAAATTACAACCCATGCTGTTACCAATCACCACCAAACTCGGTGTGCATGAAGTCAAGACATTGAGGATGCTAAATTCCGGACGGATTTGTGATATCTCGAACGGTTTGGCCGTGGCGAATTTTTTTGACTAAAAAAGGACACATAAAGTGTGTTATAACTTGGTTAGTTTTACTGACAGTTACAAAACTTGCCGTGTATATTGTTCTATTCAAGCCAAACAACTTTCTAATTAACAATAATAAGCTCAAACCCACAGAAAGTCAGATATTGTAGTTTGAATATGATCATGCTCTTTCTGAGTCTTTCTTGAGTCTCTTGACACACAGTCTGTGTGTGTGTGTGTAGGGGGAGGGGGCTTAATCATTTCACTGTGTGTCTGGCCTGCTAAAGTAAATACATTTCTTAAGCCTGGTATTTTTTAAATAAGTTTTTATTTTTATTTTTTTATAAGTAAAGGCATATAACCTGTTTAATTGTAGTGCATTGACAATAGTTTTATATAATTAGTGTATTAATTAAATTAACTTGGTCCATAAATCAAAAAGGAAGTGTGTTAAAACTTCTGCATACATTAACTGATCTTGATGAAACTTCAGCAGTGTGTTCGTTGTAAGAGGCCGATCACATGGATGTGACTATTGTGAG
Source organism: Hybognathus amarus (assembly GCA_030378365.1). Taxonomy (NCBI): domain Eukaryota; kingdom Metazoa; phylum Chordata; class Actinopteri; order Cypriniformes; family Leuciscidae; genus Hybognathus; species Hybognathus amarus. The sequence goes on along the minus strand of JAQIUQ010000298.1, from coordinate 92,094 downwards.
TCAAATATATAGCGCCACCAACTGGCAGCAGAAAGTGTTTCACTTTCAAAATGCTTTGAAATCACACTCTTACTTTTACCCGATTTGCTTCAAACTTCATCTGTATAATGTAAACACACGCCAGATGAAGAGCTGTGAAAGCATTATTCAATATCTAAGATAATGTTGCCATAGCAACGCATCAAACTTTAACATTCCTTTTTTTGATGATTTTGAGTCTCTTAGCGGCTTTTGGGGCCCTTAATGGGTTTGAAAACTCTTGAAACTTTGCACACAGGTCAGATCCCACAGCCATCAGAGCCGGGAAGATGGTACCCGGGTGTGGCAAGGGGGCTAGACAGCGCCCCCTGGAACGGGGTCCAAAACTTGGTCCATAAATCAAACATGTAATAATATGAAACTCAGTACACATGTTGATCTCATCGTTTCATATATTCATATATTCTCCTCAAGCCGGACAACTTTCTAATTTACACTCATGAGCTAGGACCCACAGAAAGTCAGATATTTTGGTTTGAAAATGTTGAGTGTCTCTCTGAGCCTACACTTCTGTATGGCAAGCCCTTTTAACATTTAAAAGCTAAGTTTGACTATTCGTAATTAACATTGTAGATATCAACAACATCTTTCTAGTCGTAATTACATTTTGGATAGTTTGTATTATCATTTAAGATATCTGTAACGTAATTGTGACTAGTCGAAACGACATATAGAGTATGGCAAGCCGTTTTAACATTTAATCATTTTAACCTACTAGTCTCTATTTTCATGCTACTAGTACTTATTTTTTAGATACTAGTATCTATTCCATTAAGTACTAGTACTTATTCATTAGCTACTAGTGCTTATTCTTTAGATACTAGTGCCTTTTCTTTAGATACTAGTGTTTATTCTTTAGGTACTAGTACCTTTTTAAAGATACTAGTACTTAATCATTAGACACTAGTCCTTATTTATTAGATACTAGTACTTATTCATTAGATGCTAGTCCTTATTCATTACATACCAATGCTTATTAATTAGTTACTAGTACTTATTCATTAGATGCTAGTACCTATTAAATAGATACTAGTACTTATTCATTAGACACTAGTACTTATTTCAATGGTGACTAGTAACTATTCTTTTGTTACTAGTCACATTTTTTACAGTGACTTCTATGGTGATCTGTCATTCAGATATCAACTATTCAGTTCTGACTAGTATGTTAGTATGTATTCCAATTGTGGAATACATACTAGTATGTATTCCAAAGCAGGGGTTACGTTTTTGCACGTCGTGCAGAATAACCCTAAAGGCACCAAGGTGGCGGTGCCACCGGCTTTATATATATATATATATATATATATATATATATATATATATATATATATACTATGTCATATGTAATATAGCTGCGAGCAGCGATGGAGGGCCAAAGCCCGCGGTACCGCCATCCCGGTGCCTTTAGGCACCGGGGTTGCGGTGCCACCCGGCTTGGGCCCGCGATCGCTGCTCGCAGCTATTTTTTTTCTTTTCTAGCGACTATTCGGGCACTTTTGGGGCCCTTAACATGCTCGAAAACTCTTGAAACTTTGCACACGGGTCAGAACCCGCGGCCATCAGAGCCGGGCTGAAGCTGGTACCCGGGCGTGGCAGGGCGGCTCGTCAGCGCCCCTGGAATGGGGTCCGAACACCTGGTCCATAACTCAAACACACTTGCATGTAATAATATGAAACTCGGTACACATGTCGATAGCAGAATTTCATCTATACCTCGCGTTCTTACTTTTTACCCCAGCCCCAACAGGAAGTCGGCTATTGAGGTTTTTTTGTAAAACACACGCAATGAACTTTTAAATACTCCTCCTAGAGCTCTGATCCAAATTCGACGAAACTCGGTCAGCGTAGAAGTCAAGACATTGAGGATGAAAGTTTGTGTGGGGATTTTTGATATCTCGAACGGTTTCAGCCGTGGCGAGGAAACGAAACTATGGCGAGAAACGTGAAACAGGAAGTGTGTCATAACTTCAGCATACATTAACTGATCTGGATGAAACTTCAGCAGTGCGTTCGCTGTAAGAGGACGATCACATGGATGTGACTATTGTGAGTCAAAGTTATAGCGCCACCAACTGGCAGCAGGAAGTGTGTCACTTTCAAAATGCTTTGAAATCACCCTCTTATTTTTACCCGATTTGCTTCAAACTTCATCTGTATAATGTAAATACACGGCAGATGAAGACCTATGAATGGATTCTTGATATCTTTGAAACTGTTGCCGTGGCGACGCATTCAAACTTTACCATTCTTTTAGGATGCATTCTTTTAGGGATTCGAACATTTGTCCATAAATCAAACACACGTGCATGGATTAATATGAAACTCTGTACACTCATAGATCACATCAGGCCAAACAACTTTCGTGCTCTAAGTTTTACGACAGTTCGAACGGAAGTCGGGAATTATGTTTTTTTTTTAAATAAATGTCTTAGAAAAACATCAAATTACAACCCATGCTGTTACCAATCACCACCAAACTCGGTGTGCATGAAGTCAAGACATTGAGGATGCTAAATTCCGGACGGATTTGTGATATCTCGAACGGTTTGGCCGTGGCGGATTTTTTTGACTAAAAAAGGACACATAAAGTGTGTTATAACTTGGTTAGTTTTACTGACAATTACAAAACTTGCCGTGTATATTGTTCTATTCAAGCCAAACAACTTTCTAATTAACAATAATAAGCTCAAACCCACAGAAAGTCAGATATTGTAGTTTGAATATGATCATGCTCTCTCTGAGCCTGTCTTTGCCTGTCTTTGTCACAGACAGGCTGTGTGTGTGTGTGTGTGTGTGTGTGTGTGTGTGTGTGTGTGTGTGTGTGTGTGTGTGTGTGTGTGTGTGTGTGTGTGTGTGTGTGTGTGCACACACACACACACACACAGCCTGTCTGTGACAAAGACAGCGCCCCCTGGAACGGGGTCCAAAAACTTGGTCCATAAATCAAACACGCTTGCATGTAATAATATGAAACTCAGTACACATGTTGATCTCATCGTTTCATATATTCATATATTCTCCTCAAGCCGGACAACTTTCTAATTTACACTCATGAGCTAGGACCCACAGAAAGTCAGATATTTTGGTTTGAAAATGTTGAGTGTCTCTCTGAGCCTACACTTCTGTATGGCAAGCCCTTTTAACATTTAAAAGCTAAGTTTGACTATTCGTAATTAACATTGTAGATATCAACAACGTCTTTCTAGTCGTAATTACATTTTGGATAGTTTGTATTATCATTTAAGATATCTGTAACGTAATTGTGACTAGTCGAAACGACAGATAGAGAATGGCAAGCCGTTTTAACATTTAATCATTTTAACCTACTAGTCTCTATTTTCATGCTACTAGTACTTATTTTTTAGATACTAGTATCTATTCCATTAAGTACTAGTACTTATTCATTAGCTACTAGTGCTTATTCTTTAGATACTAGTGCCTTTTCTTTAGATACTAGTGTTTATTCTTTAGGTACTAGTACCTTTTTAAAGATACTAGTACTTATTCATTAGACACTAGTCCTTATTTATTAGATACTAGTACTTATTCATTAGATGCTAGTCCTTATTCATTACATACCACTGCTTATTAATTAGTTACTAGTACTTATTACATACTAGTACCTATTAAATAGATACTAGTACTTATTCATTAGACACTAGTACTTATTTCAATGGTGACTAGTAACTATTCTTTTGTTACTAGTCACATTTTTTCCATTGACTTCTATGGTGATCTGTCATTCAGATATCAACTATTCAGTTCTGACTAGTATGTTAGTATGTATTCCAATTGTGGAATACATACTAGTATGTAGTGCTGGGCGGTAAACCGGTTCAAATCGAAAACCGGTTTATATTTTCGATCACGATTTTGATTTTGAATAAACCGCCATACCGGTTTAATTACACGACGTTCGGAACGACCGTTACGCTGCGCGACCATAGAGTGCGCGACACTGTTTCAGACGGACCCTTTACCCGCTGCACTACTAAGCACCGACGAACGAGTGTAAACAAACAGCAGTGCTCTGTTACGTTACATGGACGATGGATGCTGAAGAATTAGTACAACGTGACAGTGATGACACCGAAGAAGAACTTGTGCCAAAAAGAGGAGCCGGGTCTGTTGTTTGGAGGTTTTTTGTTTTCCAAAAATCCGACGTCGACCAAACAACCATTTTATGTAAGTGCTGTAGGGCTAAAATTCTCCGCTGGGGAGAATGACCCGGCAACACAAGCAAATTGCTCCAGCGCCTTAGCCGCAAACATGTCTTGGAATATCAAGAATGTATTAAATCAGCCGCCGATGTAGCGCCCTCCACATCAGCATGTAACACGGGGAAAGCTAAAGAAAAGTCGAGCCAAATATTGTTTCCATTATACAGGATAATCCTGTGTGCCAAGTAAGTTAGCACTTTATATTTATTTTATATTTGTTCTGGTTTTCGAAGCAATACTTTTGAAGGAATAACTAATGCAAGTTGCATAATTTTGTTTTAATTTTTTTAATAGACCTCAAAAGCAAGGCAAGACAAGATTTCCATTTATATTTACTTGAATGCACGTAATGTTCCTGGATTTGTACTTGAACTAGCAAAAGTATTCCAAGTTGTTCTAATTGTGTTGTTTAAAATAAAAGTTCTGTATTTTGACTGCAGTTGTCTTTGCATTTTGATTCCTCACTTCATTAGAATCATGAATGGCTCTTATTTGTAAACAACAGCATAATTTTCTGGGGCCATGCAAACCTGTATTACTAGTGTGGAATTATTCTACAATATTCACTAATGACAGTAAAATAGACCATCCTAAGTCAATTTACTGCAGTAATTCCTCTCTTAACCAGTAGAAAATGCATTGAACACCTGACTATGCATAAAAAAATTAAATAAAAAAAAACGAACCGAAAAAACGAAAAACCGTTATGATTTTGAAAAAAAACGTGATATCAATTTTTGGTCAAACCGCCCAGCACTACTAGTATGTATTCCAAGCAGGGGTTACGTCTTTGCACGTCGTGCAAAATAACCCTAAAGGCACCAAGGTGGCGGTGCCACCGGCTTTATAGTATATAGTATATATCTTGATGAAACTTCAGCAGTGTGTTCGTTGTAAGAGGACGATCACATGGATGTAACTATTGTGAGTCAAAGTTATAGCGCCACCAACTGGCAGCAGGAAGTGTGTCACTTTCAAAATGCTTTGAAATCACCCTCTTATTTTAACCCGATTTGCTTCAAACTTCATCTGTACAATGTAAATACATGGCAGATGTAGACCTGTGAATGGATTCTTAATATCTTTGAAACTGTTGCCGTGGTAACGCATCAAACTTTACCATTCTTTTAGGATGCTTTTGAGACTCTTAGCATGCTTGAAATTGCATGAAACTTGACAGACACATCACATTTATTAGCCAGTAGACATGTGCAAAGTTTCAGAAACGGGCGTGGTGCAGGGGTAAGTAGCGCCACCTTTTGACAAAAGTGAGAGGGTTAGATTCATAGTTTGCCCTGCAATCATAAAACCCGGTAGGTAAATTGTTCGTATCAAGCCGGGCAACTTTCTAATTTACAGTCAATAGGTCAGAACAAAAGGAAGTCAGATATTTTGGGTTAAGTGTGGATGTGTTGGATTAATCTCTCTTCCTTCTCTCCCTCTCTCTAGGCACCTCTGTGTCTGTGGGGGAGGGGGATGTGTCAGTTAGAGTGAGAAGGGGGTGCTGATGTCTGTGATTAGTGTGTGTGTGTGTGTGTGTGTGTGTAATAATATAATATGTGCACAACTTGAAGCTAGTAATATTTGAAGCTGAATATTTTAAGGCTAAATAAAGAACCTCACAAGGGTTGTTTAGGGCTCATTGCCATTAAAAAGTTTGAAACCCCTTGCTAAAGAAAATATTTGAAATTTATAAGCAACAAACAATCATTTAACTTTGATGGTTTAATGCTTCCTGTACACAATTCATTGACTGTACAAAAACACTTTATGGTTTTCCCAAACCATCTCAGTGTAACAGCTTACTTTTCTTTCTTACTATATTCTTTTATTGTAAAGAATTGAACTGTCCTGCAAAAGATTTTGTTAATTATTTTTCATAGTATTTATTGGTAAAGACTGTACAGTTAACAGCACTGGAAAAAAATATCAGATAACCTAAAATGTGCTTCATTTAGTGACTTCTTAATTAACAGCTTGTTTTTCACAAATATGATTTAATACCAATACGTTACATTAAAGGTCAAATAAAATATAAATGGCACATTCAAGTTAAAAGTTACAACTGAATGTTGAAACCATTGTGTTTCTACATATGATGTACAGGTTAAGTATAAAGAATATTTTTGCTCAAGTAGTGAAAAAATAGAAAAAAATTAGAGGGAACATTGAACTGTGTTCACGATCGCCCTGTCCCAAATGGCACACTTCATATGAATTTTCAGTGTTGTGTACTTATGTAATGTGTCCGTTAAATCCATGACTGTCTATAGGGTGTCTCATTTTTCATTTTAGGTTTTAGAAGGTTGCTCACGCATACATTTTGGTTGATATGTGCCCTCGATGCGCACTTTTGCAGAGCCCACACTGTTGCAAGCTCTACGGCACACTTCTTTTCGACAGTCAAAGCAGTGTTCCCGTTTGTGCACAATAACCCTAAAGGCACCATGGGGTGGCGGTGCCACCGGCTATATATATATATATATATATATATATATATACAGCGATGAAGGGCCGTACACTGCCACCCGGTGCCTTCAGGTAGCTAAAGGCACCGGGGGTTGCGGTGCCACCGGCTTGGGCCCGCAATCGCTGCTCGCAGCTATATTTATTATTATTCTCCAAGATGAATCGGTACTTTCGAGGGCCTAATTCTGATTTTATATTTGTTATAAGCTACTTAAGTAGCTACTTGGCCCTACAGAGTAATGTAATAGAAGGATAACCAGAGATTTCACATATTGACTTCTGCAGGCAAGAGTAGTTGAAGAAAGTAGCTGGAGCCTAACCATGAAAAGAAAAAATTTTTTTTGCAAAAAAAATCCAAAAAATCAAAAGTAGTACACAGGAGGAAGAGCGTGAGAGAAATGAAAGGCAGTAAACTGTAGAGACCAGGAGGGTAATTTGTGGACTGTAATTATACCTTCTTAATTATAATAAGAACTGGAGTATTGTCAGCTGTTTTATACCTGTCCTCTGCTTCTTGGACACAAATATTTTAATTTTTAAAATAACTTTTCATTTAGCTTTTTATGCTTTTACTTTTTTTTAAATGCACAATTTTGTTTGAACACTGCACTGGGCTTATTCCTGTTGTGAATTAAAAACCTTTGTAGTGTGTAAGGGCACAATTAAACAATATCTACTATAGTTTAAAAGTGTTTTTATGTTTGTCTTGTTAAAGCAATTCACATATAGGGATTGCCATATACCGTCTACCCCTGCCACCCTGCCAAGACCTCTTGCCACCCCTTTGCCCCCCCATTGTAAAATTTTCTAGATCCGCCACTGGGACAAACATACCATAAACCCATATTCGGTGAAGCTATGCGCGGGGCAAGCTAGCTCTCTTGTAAAGTGAAAGAGAGCTAGCCGCGGTCGGCACAGCTGTAAGCGGCTCGTCCCACATACAGCGCGGGACTCCGGCGCTGAGAGGGAGGAGCGGCATGAGGTGCGCGAGGCATCTTTAAAAAGACGCTCGCTGCTCTTTTGTGAAAATACACAAGCAAAATACAAATGTAAGGGATACGTCGCGGATGGCGTTAGCTCGCAGGATGGCTGAAGGTGGCGAAGACGGCCGGCTTCCTCAGACTCTGTCCACACGCTCGCTAAAGCCTGTTTTATGCTTCTGCGTCGAATCGACGGCGTACCCCGCAGACCCCTATCCGTCGACGCGAACCCCTCTCCGACCCCTCCGCCGTAGCTCGACGTGCACCTCCAAAAATTTGTAACTGCGCGTCGAGGCGACGCAGACAGCAAGGGCTTTGATTGGTCAGATTATACATCAATTCAGGAGTGTAGCTTTTCCGGTTTCCTTTTTAACATTTGCACCCTCGTACTGATAATTATAATACTCTTAAAAGAAAGTAAATAAAGAATTAAACCTAAATAAACTGTTGGTTTTTATTTCATTGATAATATATGTCTATAACTGTTATCCTTTCTTTCTTTTTTGCTCACAATAAACTTCAATCAATCAATAAATCAACGTTTGTTCACAGTTTGTTGTTTATTTTCAATACAATGTTCACGGTTAACATCATTGATAATATACTAACCAAGTCTGCCACGGGACACATTATCCTGCCATAGCACAGTTGGATACTGAAAAAAAGACTTCAAGTCATTCAGAAAAGCTATCGTTATGGCAGCTTGGGTGAAACCTTTCTTTTACTGTCTATTGGTGGAACGGACCCTGGACATCCGTGTTGATTCTGTGGGGATAAAGTTTGTGTCGTCTTGTTATTCGACGTCGATTAGCTCCAGCTGACAGCTGCAACAACATTCTCTCTCTTTCGCTCGCGGCGCACGGGACCATTCGCGAACCACACACCCCCTAGCGTTCTGGCGGTGAAATGCACCGCGAAGCACCACAACCTCACGCAGAAGCATAAAACGGCACGGCGCGTAGCAGTGACGACGTAGCTACGCCGTAGAGTTGACGCAGAAGCATAATGAGGCCTATGCCTTCTCGACGGCGACGCGGCTTCCTCTCGGATATCAGCAGGTGCGTATAGCCTCGCTGAAGAGATGAAAATCGGAAAACAGCGGGAAACGCGCTTATTTATAGACTCGGGCCACGCCGTTGGCGGGCTCTGCGCAGAGGAGAGCGTGTCTGCTTCTTCATTGGCCACGAGTTCAAACCGAGTTCCCTCATAGGCTGTAGCAGTTCTCCCTGAGCGAACCAATGAGCTGCTAGCTAGCCCGCTCATGGTCTGCTGCAGTGAACTGCGTCTACAATGGATACAAAATTATAGGATAATTTTTTGGCTTCAACTTCTCAGAAAAGATTAATGTTTCCCGTACACGTAAGCTAGCTTACGCAATACGAGAGAACCTCTCGTAAGAGAACAAGGCTAAATCCAGCTTCTTATTCGCAGCCTCTTATTGGTGGAATGGATAGCGTCAATAAGAAGCTGCGGAATAAGAAGCTGGATTCAGCCTCGTAATGTACACAGAAGTCACGGTTCGGTTCAGACATCACGGTTCTGTACTATTTTGGTACAATGGAGTGGAAAGCAAAACAGAAATATAGAAGGCATTTTTATAAATGTCTTAAGCCTTGTATTTTTTAAATAAGTTTTATTAATAAAGACATATAACTGGTTTATCTATAGTGCACTGATAATAGTTTTATGTAATTAGTTTATTAAATTAATAAAAAGACCTTGTGATATGTTTTGTTTATTGTACCTGAATTAATTTAAAACTAATTAGCTATATTTCAGATCAATATATTTGTTTTCCTTAATTTGAATTAACCCGTTATTCTCATCAGAATTATAAATAGATTTCTGTATAAAAAAATACTACCAACACATTTTATTCTCTTTTTTAATGTGTAACTTAAAAATAAACAGATTAGTGCTCTGTTTTGAGGACAAGAAATGGAAACCAATGCGGTTTGATGATGACTGTCAGAGACTATTTTTGTGACTGTCCAAAAGATGGAACACACAGACTGTTTTAAAAAGGGGTTGGATATAATTTTCTTTTAAAACAGTGTGTGTTGCGACAGTTGTAGGTCACAGTTTGACAAGAAGTACAGTGTGACAAAAGCACAATGTTGTGTTTTATTGTGAGTATAGGCCTACACAATTATAAGTAAACACTTTGCAGACTGAATGATGTCCTGTATTAACAAAATGACAGCTTATGTTTTTATGTCTCCGCTGTTTTGATTCGACGCTCGCCTGCCCATGTCTGTCTCTCTATCTCTTATGATGACGAAAGTCACTGTATGTTTGCTCGGGTTGCTTTGGTGGTCCAGGAGTGCCACCTGTGGCTGTCCCTGGCTGATATGCGGGAAGCGGAGGAGACAAACTTCTACAACTTCCCATATCCCAGGGCAGCCTTTTCGGCGACGTGGTGGAGAGCTTGGCTTGGACCAGGAGTTTTCTGCCGCCCAGAAGCAGTCGGAGGTAATATGGCATGTCCTGCACAGGAGGCGGGCTGCTGGGAGTCCGTCTCCTGTTGCTGTAGAGCCTCCGGCTGCTCCCCATCTGCAGAGGCCATCCTCTGGCACCGACTCCCTGCCAGCAGACTCTGACCCTTGAGGGAGGAAGTCTGGTCGGTGAGGGCGGCCCAGCCTGCTCAGGCACCCTTGTCCCCTTCCCGTAAAAGAAAGGGAGGAGCGAGCGTGAGACGGGTAGCCTGGAGGAGAACTGGGATTCTGCTCTCCAGGAGGGTACTCCTGCACGCCTCCTTCCCCCAGAGGAGGGCAGTTTCTACCTTCTCCTTGAGGTCATTTCTCGGTCAGAGACTGATTGCACACAGTCTCCTCCACTCAAGAGGGTCAGAACGGCAGTGGATGCTGTCTCCGAGCAGCATCGCTCTCGTTCCCCTCTCCCCAGTCTGCAGATGAGCAGCGACGCTTCCTCAGTTGCATTGCTCCTGTTGGTGGCTGGGCCCAGAGGGGAGAGACCAGCTCACGAGGAGGCAGGGATCAGGCCCTGCACAAACTCCCATTCAAAATGCTCATGCAGAAGCCCAGTTTCGAATTCATCCGTCCCCAGGATTGGTTTGCAGTGATCGACCTGAAGGAGGCGTACTTTCACGCCTCGACTCTTCCTCAACACAGACCATTTCTATGGTTTGCTTTCAAGGGTTGAGCGTAGTCAGTACAAAGTCCTACCCTTCCGTGCTGGCCCTGTCACCCCGCGTCTTCACAAAAGGCGCGGAGGCAGCCATTTTTCCCATGAGAGATTCTCAACTATCTCGATGACTGGCTCATTCTGGCTCACTCACGAGATGTGTTGTGCGATCACAGAGACATGGTGCTACGGCACCTCAGCCGGTTGAGGCTTCAGGTCAACTGGGACAAGAGCAAACTCTGCGTCATGCAGAGGATCTCTTACCTCGTTATGGAGTTGGACTCAGTCGCCCAGATGCCGCGCCTCATGGAGGAATGAGTCCAGTCAGTACTCACCTGCCTCAGGTCCTTGCGAGGCAGGACAGCGGTTCCACTGAAACAATTTTAGAGGATCCTGGGGCATATGGCAGCTGCAGCCGCAGTAACGCCGCTCGGCCTGTTACATATGAAACCACTTCAGCACTGGCTTCACGTTTGAGTCCCGAGGTGGCCGTGGCAGAACGGCACGTTCTGGGTCAGAAGTAACCCCGCACTGTCACCAAACCTTCTCCTGTCGGATCCTGCGTTTCTGGGCCGGAGTGCCCCTAGTCCGGGTTTCCAGGCATGCTGTGGTTTTCACAGATGCTTCTGCCATGGGGTGGAGGGCCACATACAAAGGGCATGCAGTCTCGGGTCTGTGGACTGGGCCCCAGCTGTATTGGCACATCAACTGGCTGGAGTTGCAGAGCAGTACGCTTAGCCGTGTATCACCTCAAGGGGCTTCTCGAAACACAAGCACGTACTGGTCTGTACGGACAGCACTGTGCATCGGACAGCACTGTAAATCAACCAACAAGGTGGTCTACGCTCCCACCGCATGTCGCGACTCACCTCCCACCTCCTCCTATTGAGTCAGATACATCTGATGTCGCTTCGCGCCACTCATGTTCCAGGGAGCTCAACCGTGTGGCAGACAAGCTTTCACGGTTGCCTCCCCTGCCAGGAGAATGGCGACTCCATCCCCAAGCGGTTTAGCTGATTTGGAGTGTTTTCGGAAGTCGCACAGGTAGACCTGTTTGGCTCTCCGGCACGCGACCCATTGCCAGTGGTTTTACTTCCTGTCCGAGGGGGACCCTCGACACGGATGCCCTGGCTCACAGCTGGCCCCTGGACCTGCGCAAGTATGCGTTCAGGTCAGTAAGGACTAGGAGCAGGCCCCTGGATGGGACGCAGAGGTTCTAGGTGATCTACCACAAGTAGTGGTAAACACCATCACTTCTGCTAGAGCCTCTCTCTACAAGGTGCCTCTATGCATTGAAGTGGAACCTATTTGTAGAGTGGTGTCCCTCTTGCTGCGCATCACGATGCAGTAGAAGGTAAGTCATTGGAGAAGCACTGACCTGATCATCAGATTCCTTAAGGGTGCTAGGAGGTTAAATCCACCTCGTGTTTTGCACTCTGTACCCACTTGGGACCTAGCCCTGGTACTTAGGGAGAGCTTAATATCCTGTCCATTAAGACAGCGCTCCTGTTGGCCTTGGCCTCTTTCAAGTGGGTTGGGGATCTGCAGGCTTTTTCTGATTCAACGATTCGTGCCTTGAGTTCTGGCCGGGCCTACTCCTCATGGGATATTGAGACCTCGGCCGGATATGTGTCTCAAGGTCCCTACATTGACAGAATGCAAAAGCTTCAGGACCTCAGATCAGTTCTTTGTCTGTTACAGAGGCCATCTACAGAGGCCGTCGTGTCTTCCCCTTGACAGACTCGTTCTGTCATCCCCGTTGAGTACACTCCCACTTCCCTTGGATTGGGACTACCCCAGGGACTGCCAAATGTTTCACTATCCCTTTGGGCTAGTACATATGTGTATTCCAGGTCTTCACCAGGTGGCTGGCTTGCACGCATTCCCTTCCCTTTTTTCGGGTTTAGGGCACACTTTCCCAGTGTTATCGAATGTCCACTGAACGGGTCTTGCAGAACAGCAGTGTGACTCCCTGAGCTAGCTCCCATAATTTGTTAAGAAACTGCTGCAAGTAAGCTTAGCTGGACGCTGGAAGGGGCCAGCATGGCGTTTTATTAGGGATCCCAATTCATCAGGAAACTCCCCTTGACGACACATCGGGGTTACAGAATGTAACCCTCGTTCCCTGAGTAAAAATGTGATAGAATATGCAGGATACTTATTCCATTTTATGCGACAAAAAACAAAGAAAAAAAAGTGATTACTCCGTACCCTTAACCCTAACCCATCTGATTCAAAGGGGATCAGAATGCCAAATTATGACTGACAATAGGAGGAGCTGGGGATATGCAGGAGGGTAATTAGCTCATGTGAAACACGACAGCTGCTGATAATACTGAAGGAGCTGATAGGAGTCCCTGTTCTCACCCTTAACTGTCACTTACCCGTATACGGGCAATCTGAACTTTACTTCACTGTATTACTATTAAATCCTAATCTAGTCATGACAAACTACATATCGTTGGAAAGGTCAAGACTCCTAAATAGATATTTTAGTGCGGGTTTCTTTCTTACAAAATATAAATGAACAGTAATATATGAATTTAGGACAGAGTGCGCCTCAAAAAATCAACGTCATTACAGGAGTTTCTGAGCTTTGTCACAAAAAGTCGACACACACACTTTAATAATTGAAACTTTGGTTTTTAGTGCTAAAAGTTCATAATAAAACATAAGTAGTATTTGTCAATAAAAAAAAAATATATTTTAAAAAGTAAGGTAAGAAGTCCTCTAAAAAGTATAATATATTATATAAATATATAAATATCTTTTTTTATTATTATATCACATATTTTAGTAGTTATCATATAACATCATTTAAAAGCTTTAGTGATTTAGCATTTAGTGACAGAAGTGATATTTTGATAGAAATTTATTAATTTGTTGTGGCAAAATGCATACACTTAAATTCAATGGAATTCAATGGCACCCGGTGGCTATTTTTGGTATAACGCCTAAACAAAATCTCATGGGAACTTAAAAATTTGTGATATCAACTTTAAATTTGGTACATAACTTGGTTAGATATATAGCTTTCATTTTATAGTAATTTTATAGTAAAAAATATTTTGTAAAATATTTATTTTATATTTTAAAAAATATATTAATAAATTATATTTGATTTACTGTAAATTATAACTTCCATAACTTTTTCATACTTACATTTTTTGAAGTGCTTTCACTGCAGTAATAACCTGCTGACTGTCTTCTTTAAAACAAGACCAAACTTGGGTATATATTCCAAAGCATTCTTGAATTACAACCATTTAAGTTTGTATAGTGCATTTTAATGTAAATTATCAAAAAGGGGGGTGACAGGTAAGGGGTTAAAGGGTCATTTCTTATTACTTCCTTTCTATTTCATATGCAAGCATGTCAGCCAATCACAGCAATGGCTGACTACACTGAATCCCACAGCAGACACGCCCCTTCAAACAGAGTGTTCAAATAAGAGGCTAAAATCAGGCTAGGAAAATTGCCTTTTATTTCTAAATTATGACTATTTTTGACATAAAAAAAACATACTAACATTATAAGGGCAACCCAGGAAACATTTTAAAATAATAAAATAAACCCATGTCAGGGACCTTTAAACTGAAGTCACTTTTCTGCCCTGAAAAATCCATAATATTTTTCCCAGCTTTTTTTGCCTTTATAGCCTACTCCTAATTTGCAAACATGCACATTATTTAATTACATTTGGTGCACATGCATACAACACACGAGCCTGAGCCTGACAAAAACCTGATTATAAATAAACCTCTTAAGAAATTCCTTTTTTTAACCATAGGTGGGATGGGTAATGTGAAGTTTTGCAAACGTGCTGTGAAAAATTCAATAGAAACTGAATCAGGATTATGAAAAACTGTAAGTCATTTACTGTTCACATCTGTAAAGGTAGCTGTGGCCTTCATACTGCATAGTTTAGCTTTCTTCTCTGCTGATTGTAAACATAACTCTAAACACCTGTGAACTTCAGGTCAGCGTGCAAGGCCCAGGCAATGGTGAGAGCTACCAGGAGCGTCTGTCTCGTCTTAGAAGGGGATAAAGAGTCTCTTGTTTTACAGGTAAAACATTGGGCAGTCTGTTACAATCATTTCCTAATGTCCATCTAGACTGTATACAAATAGTTTAGAAATCAGTATTGTATGAAATTCAATGGAATTCAAAATACTGTACATAAACAACACTGACAGAAAAATGTAAACCTTTTAGACATATTGTGAATCACTTGATGACCACCCTTACAAAAAAAGTATACTTCAAGTTAATTTTATTAAGTGTACTACTATCAATGTACTAAAAGTAAACTTGTAAGTGTACTGTTTCCATACTAAATGTCTGTTTTATAAAGACATTCTGCAAAACCTGTTTAGTTATTGGAAAAAATAATTGAAGCCGTACTACAAGTGTACAAAACACACTTGGGGAAAAAAGCCAATACACTCGTGGTGTTTCATGGGAACAGACAAGGCTTTACGGATTAGTCCTGTTCTAGCTTGTTGGGTTTTTGACAGTAAGTACATGTGCTGAGTGGTGCTTGCACTGCGTATTCCTGATCAACTGGGTTGACGAGAAACGCTAAATTGCTTCAATTCGTTTGAAAATCTGGATGATATAATTTGTTTCACATATGGATTTAGTCTCTAAATACAGTAATGAGTTGACTGAAATTAGTGTTTTTCTCATAGACCTGAAAACAACTTTAGTAGGACAATGGACAAAGATGATGTACCTCAAATGAACCAACTTTTAAACGTGTTTCTCAGGTGAGTGTTTTGACACATCAGGTGGAGGCTCAGGGAAAGAAGATCAGAGACCTAGAGAATTCTCTTGGGGAATATCAGCGCAAACTCAGCTGCACTGAGCAGATGCTACAAAAGGTATTGGTAATTTTTATTAAAATAGAAGATTATTTTAATTTTCATATTTTTATTAGAAACAATTTCAAACACTTAATAATTGTTGTGAATCCATCACAAACTCTTAGAGAAATTTTAGTCTACATGAAAAGATTATTTGAGATCATTATAGCCATATACATGCATTAGTCATTACTTTCCACCAGTACTTTTATTATATTTTTATATGAAAGATTTTAACTGGCCCATACTTTAATAACAGCCTCTTTGCCAAGTCTGTATTTAACTGTGTCAGATTTACAAAGCTAAATATATTGATATGCACTGTGCAAAATGTGAAGATCACCCTTTACACATTTACACTACATCATTAGTTCTGCTGTGAGAAACCCTGCTTACATTGCTTTCACCCTGACTGGGCAGGCCAAGTTTTCTTTAATAATTTTCTTTTTGTTTCTTTATGATGCAGAAAATATAAACTATAGTTGCTCTAGATTTTCCCCTTTAAACTGCTTTTATTTTAATTCTAATAGTTTATCTAAGGCACTAGCTTAGAGTTAATAGAATAATCTGCACCTGGTATGCCTGAAAATGAACTTTAGCATCTGTTTCAGAAATCTTAGGATGGGATTCCAGGAGTCTGGTGCATCACATCACCTTGGCAACCCAAATACCCAAATGTTTAAGTGGTGGCAGTATTCCAAGGCCTGGGTTGATTTGGGAATTTGAATTAGCTTGGGAATTCGTTTTTTTTTTTTTTTTCAGCCAGTCAGTGAAAAGAGGAGAGGGAAGGGGAAATAAATATTAATGTCTTTAGCAGAAAGATATGAAGAAAAAAAAAATAGTATTGTGAGGAGTGTAGTGTATAAAGTGAGAAGTGAGAAAAGCAAAGAGTGGTCTTAAAGCTTTGACGTTTTAGTAGACCTGCTAGAGCCATTAAGACCATTTATAAAGATAAACTCTTTCAGAGGCATGTTAAGACTCCTGTACTTATCCCATAACAATTTTCAAAGACTAAATTCACACTCCTACTGCTTCTAAATCTAGATTTTCCTTTGTAAGCTAATTGCATATTTCTGTTTAACTCGCATTTGCTATTGAAAGCTCTATGGCTGATTACATCTCCACCCTTCAGGAATATGCAAGTTTTTTAGGGCATGTGCCTGTGGTCATTGAGAGTTTTGGCCTTCGGAGGCAAATCCAATTCCAGTGACACGGGCCTAATCTTTCCATATGCTATCTTTGAAAGTCTCAAAGCTCACGTAGAACTCCCTCGGCCCAAGCTACTGACATTTAAAACAGTTTTTGGGGCTTCTGTATATATGTAAAACAGATTCCTGTTCAGTGTCTGAGTTTAACCATCTAGATCAAAGAAGGCAAGAGGCTCTTTTTATGTTTTACACCAGGGGTGCTCAAACTTTAATGGCAAAAGTTCAGATCAACCACTTCAGTTGACTCTGTGCATTAAAAACAACAAATCCTCACTCTCTCTCTCTCTCTCTCTCTCTCTCTCTCTCTCTCTCTCTCTCTCTCTCTCTCTGTCTCTCTCTCTCTCTGTCTCTCTCTCTCTCTCTGTCTCTCTCTCTCTCTCTCTCTCTCTCTCTCTCTCTCTCTCTCTCTCTCTGTCTCTTCTCTCTCTGCTCTCTCTCTCTGTCTCTCTCTCTCTCTCTCTCTCTCTCTCTCTCTCTCTCTCTCTCTCTCTCTCTCACTCACTCACTCACTCTCACTCTCTCTCATGTGTCAGTCCCTGCCAAGAGAAAAGGATCATTTCAGCCCTCATAACCTGTGTATATTTAGCCATTGTGGAAGAGCAGAGTACAGAGATTATGAAAGGAATGTGTGCCTTCTTCAGTGGATGGTTTCTTAGTTTTATTTATTTCTGAATAAGCTATATGTTTTTGTGTGTGGAATCTTATAGGAACTTCTGCGCAGGAGTTCTTTAGAGTCACAGAAGTGGCGGTTGATGGAGGAAGTGTCCTATCTAAATCTAAAACTGGGGAACATGGAGGACAAACACATCAACATCGCTGAGAGACAACATAAAGCTGAGGTACAATTATAATGAAATTTAAGAAGAACCTTATTATATTCAGAGTGCACAAAGTAGTTTAAAGCAGAACTAAGTAACTTTTTTACCTTAACCGAACAGCTTTGGAATCATTGTAATGTTTATATCACTGATTTTCGTGTTGAATGGTGGTCGTCTCGCACCCCCTGGTGCCTATGAGCCGCAAAACCACCCATGCAACATTGAGCCGGCGGGCCGCCGGCCTCAGTGTTAGGAAGTATCGTGTGATCTCAGGTCTCGCGAGGTAACGAATTGCTTTACGGCACTATACGCGCACACTGCATGCGTACAAGCCCCCATCTATCCAGGAGCCGGCTAGCTATAAGAAAACGCTAGATATAGAATTCAAGTTTTCGTGATGGCTGATGTAAAAAAGAAGAAGAAAGCTAGGAAGTCTTTGTCAGAGGAACAAAGAAAGAGAAAACGGGAGACTGACTGAGCGAGAAGTCAGACTAGAGTGAATATTGGACCGGCTTTTTCAGAATGGAGAGAACTGAAAGAAAGCGAAGCCTGCAAAACCGATGCTGATCTGGCCTTCTTGCTGTTGCACTTTTAAGTATCTTTATAATAAAATGTGTTTAATGTTTGTATTTCTTGTAATTGTGACCTCGAGATGTTTGCTATTGTCTGTTTGTTTGTTTTTTATTATGGTTGCTGTCTATTACCGGCTTATTAGTACGCTAGAGACTGTAACTTGGCTATTAGCATTTTCATTAGCAAACAAACTTGCTTGTTTTCTGTAGTGTTTTGTCCGTTCCTCTATCAGGTTTTATTTGTGTTACTCAGATCGCCTATAAATCGATATGAAATTCTACAAATTATGCATTAGTTTACCTTGTCGTCAGCCTCAGAATTAGTAACGTTATATCATGTTACTGAGCTGGCTTGACATATAATGAATAAACCGACACAAGAGCTGCTAGCTAATAATGCAACTTTTTATATTTATTTACCCACATATACACAAGCAGAACGATAAGTAAATGAGAAATGACTTTGTTTGGTCAATCGTTTTGATGGACAACTTGGATCACCAGAAAAATGATAGAAGAATGTAACGTAACATTTTTTTGATAATGCATAATCTAAGTAGCTGTAGGCTAAACCAAAAATAAATAAATAGTGGAAATATTTCTTATAATATTGTTTTTCACCATAATGTTAATGATTACCTCGTTTGCTAACACTATAAAAATACTATCTCAACATTTGTATAATATTGTTCTGAGAATCATACACACCTCAGAGGACATGGCTCCGTTTGTTCGCGGCTTCTCGAAAAACAAATGCACATGGCCTGAACGAGATGGGAGGGAGGGGTGGGGGAGTTGACAACGAGTTTACGACAGTTTTCTCATATAATATATATACTCCGAAACTGTAGGGGGAGCTCGAGAGAAACCTGCGAGAAAACCGCAAAGAAGTTCCCAGTCTTACTGAGCGCTGCTTTAAAAAGATGCAGATTGAAGACTAAACATAGTCTGGTTATTATGTAGACATTATAAAGAAATGTGAAGTCCGCACACTGACAGGTAATTCTCCAAAAATGTATTAAAAATGTATTAAAAAGCAACGTTTCGAACTCTAGGTCTTCATCAGGCTTTATCTTGCTCAGTGCTGATACTGATCTAGAGAGAAGAGAGGTAATGAGCGATTATGATAATATTTATTATTTAAAACTGCTATAATAAAATGATGTGACCTCATTTCATGCACAAAACCACTGATGTTAAGGTGGGAATAGTTGTTGTCCCGATGTCACGGGAATTCGTACGGATTTTACGAGGTGGCTAATTCGATAACAATTCATACGACCTCCCTCGTACTTGAATTAGTAGTATGATTTTGCTAAATTGTACATACATCTCAAAAGAACCAAATTTCAGTCTATCAATACTTATACTGTAAGAACTGTTGGTGTAAGTTATTTCAAAAGCTACATTGAAAGCTGGTTTGTGTTCAAATCAGTGATTACCCACACAGTATCCTGGAAAAGACATTTAGTCATTTACTTCTTTAACAAAGTATATATACTGTAAGAACTATGTAAGAGAAAGTGAAAAAGCGAAGTGAATCCTTCCAGAAAACAATGTTTGTATTAAAACTGTGAAGTGTTTTGAATCAGAATATTGCAAACAAAGTCTAATAAACTGTACTGTGTGTTGTCTGGATGGATTGACTTTTCTTTTCACATATGTTTACATACCTACAGTTCTTACAGTTTCTAACCTTACAGTATAGGTATTGAATAGGTTTGCTTAAAGAGCCAAGTGACTAAATGTTTTTTTTTTTTTCAGGATACTGTGTGGGTAAGACAGTTTATAGACTTTGTTTGCAGATATTATGATTCAAATATTGCAAACAAAGTCTATGTAGACTGTATTTATATTGTTCCAACAGTCTCATGAAAGTGCGTATCTATACCACGATTGTCATCTCTACGTGGCATTTCTACTGCAAATTTTTTATTTTTTTTGGCGTGCATATGCTCCCGGCACTGAAAAAACCCTGGGTAGGTTTAGGGGGAAGGGGTGGGAAGTTCGTACTTATTATACGCCAAAAAGTGTGTATCATATGCACGCAAAAAGATCCGTACCATATTACACACCAAAACCTTTTTTTGGTGTATAAATGACCCCAAATGACATTTGTGAAATAGATACAGATTTTCAGAGATTGGGCTCGATCGTTCAGTTGTTCTACTGGCACAAAAGCAGTGATTTGAAATGAATGCTTGTAAGCTAGTTTTGGGGCTTATGTCAACAAATGTTGTCTTTAATTTACTGTGTGCTATTTTCATGTAATTTACTATGTTTATAGTGACTACTGTGGTATAGAACTGGTTGATTAAAAATATACCTTTCCCTGGAATAACGATGTGTTGGCATGAGCTGTATGTGTTTGTGTGCTTATGTACCTTTAATTTAAACATGATGGGCTGCATTCAACACAAGCAGAACAAATTTCTGTGTAATTAACTTAGACCTATTAAAGCTGAGTCTAACTGACAAATAGCCAGAATGTTTTAGCATCGAGAAGTGGAATGACACTCAATGTGATGTCTGACAACTGCTTGGCTTCATACAGTGAAAGAATGGCACCAATCCACCCGTGATCATTCCAGTAGCATGCCATTCTCTCTATCTCTCTCTCTCTCACACGAGGTCTTCTACCTGCTATAGATGGGCCAGTTTCCCATCTTAGTTTACCACACTGTTGGTGTCCAATGGCGTCTCACATGAAAGTTCTTTCATCCACATACTGGACACGAGTCAGACGACTGTTAACTTTTATTAGAACACAGCTCCCTTTGATGTGAAAGATGTTACAGGAACATGCGTTTGACAATTGAAATTCTTGAATTTTGTAAACTTTATTGATGTCTTTGCTTTAGAAATTTCAGTTATTTTTGTCACTGCTTTTGGTGCCTGACATACCTAAACTTGTTTGTTGTTTTTTTTTAAGCCATTAAGCTATTATGGTTTACAACAAAAAGCCAAGTTCCTCAGCTAATGGAAGCTTTATGAATTAAATTATGAGTTAACTTGATATGTTTTTAAATATTAGTACCCAGACGAATGAAGTTATTTCAAACACTACATTGGAAGCTGGTTTGAATTCAATAATGATTACCACACAGTATATCCTGGAAAAGACATTTAGTCACTTGGCTCTTTAACAAAGGCTTTTATATTTGAGATCTTGGCTTTGTGTGAAATGGGTTGGTAAGAAATGTACTCGTCTGAAGAAGGTTGATTTCAGAAAGCCCAGGCTGATGGGAGCAGAGAACATGTATTCTCATTGTGGTTTGCTTGACTAGTAGATGTGCTGTTGAATGTTCTTGGATGTCATGAAATGTTCCACCCTAACCATGCCAAGTGACCAAAGCAAAAAGAAACAAAAAACAATTTGTAATAAGCTTACATGGTTTTGCGATTCTGCTTAACTTTTTGGTTAGCTGCTCACCTTGCTCATTTTTTGTGCATGTAAAAATACTAACCATTTCTTGTTTTTATGGGATATTAAGGGACATTTGTGTAACATTAGCCCTATTTCAAACACATCAAGAGCAGGTGGGAATTATGTATTTTTCAGGGGCAAGGCCATTTGGCCTCCCACCTTTCTTTTTTTAGGGGCACCAAGGCCATATGACAGGGCACAAAGGCCATTGAGTACAATTTGATGGTTTTACCATTCAGATTAATACCATAACATCCTAATTTGGAATAAGACATGAATTATGACTTTTTTAATGAAAATAAAAAAACATATTTTTTAATGAGAGAGGGTGCCCTTACATTCTAGAAGGTAAAAAAAATCAGACAGAAAATATAATATTTTATGAAACGATGATAAAGTCTATCGATTATCATAACATTATACATATAATCTATTATGAAAATGCCTGACATGGCTCGAAGAGGTAAGTCAAATATAATTGCAAAAATGTTTATTGTCTTTAAAACGACATAATGTGCATGTTCACAGTGATATGTTAGCTTTGTTTTGGTAACAATCGGTTCCTGCATTGTCAAACTCTTCTTCATGTGTTAAAGAAGGACTATAATGTTCAGTAAGAGCGTCCGCACATCAGTACAGTGCTCATAATGATTACATCGAACGCATTTGGCTATAGATTCAATAAAATATTATTCCTGTCGACATAAATCTGATGTAGACTGAGATTAAATATCTTCGTAACTAAATCTGCACACTTTTTCGAGCTAAAAGCCGTGAGGGACGTTTGTCTTGTGAAACAGCTGTCATCAAGACGACTGCACCAGGAGTTTTTTTATGAATGGGAAACGTCTGACGCATTAAGAGCATAACTGTCAATATAAATTTCTCAGATATTAATAGATGGTCGAATGCTGAAACGCGAGTACTATATAAGATTTTAATGATGTATGGTTTGTCAGGAGGTAAAAACATTAAATCTAGTAACTTGACTAACGTGCGCCGACGCACTGGCAACGGTTTAACAAAGCTTAATATACCGGTAATTCTAAGTGTTGAGTCAAATCATAACGTATCATATCAAACCGGCTAGCTTGTTTGCTATGCTAACTATATTTTACTTGAGTGTCAGTTACTACTGTTGGTGCTGATGTTAACTCTACAGTGCTACTTGCACTGCTGTAGAGGCGTGAGATAAGGTCGATTATGGATTCTTGACACTGCACCTGCGCGAATCCCACGAACTATTTGAAGTTCAGAGACTTCTTGGGTGGCTCGCTGTAATTCAAAGCAACCCCTCTATGCCGCAGCTGGCGCTTTATATATGTCACTTGGAACAGGGCCAGGGCACACAGACCATTGTGGCCAGTCACGGATGATTTTTTTTACCGGGGCATGACGGCCAGAAGTGTGAGGCAACGGCAGCAATGGCCGCATGGCCGCGGTATAATTCCCCACACTGATCCAGAGTTATACTATGTAATAAATCTTAAATAATCTCATATTTCAAATAGACCTAGTGTGTGTAATACTACTGAACTGTGTCTATGCGTAATAGAGCAATGGAATGATGAGTGATAATCACATCTCATCTTATGTTACTATTGCTAATGGCTTGGAAAATGGGGAAAGGAACTCCAGGAAAGGATATGTGAGGACTTACATCAGAGTATAAGAGTGGTGAGAGAATTTTATAATCTACGTTGATCATAGTGAGCATAGCACAAATAGGAAGGAAAACACCACATGTCTGCTTCCCATAATCCATTCTTTCCACTCTTCTCTACCTTCTTTAATTTGGTTCTTCCTCTCTTTCTATTTCCCTCTCTGACAGAGCGTAGAGTGAAATCTGATCTCAGCGAGCTTCAGGAGCAGATGTCTGTGCAGGATTCGAGCAGAGGATCTCTAGTAAGATCCCAGAGAAGCCAGCGGAGGTGGTCCCAGGAGGAAGGTTGTGGCAGTGATCAAGTGCAAGCCTTTCTGACTGAGCCAAAGACCAGTGGTAGGTACTCAGAGTCTGGACATTTGGACAAAGCTGGAAAGAAACTGTGAAACTGTGGAATAAGTCTAGTGGTCTGTAGATTGCTGCCAAAATATCGATTCTGTGCTTATGCATTAGAAATGTAATGTTTAAAAGGGATAGACATCTATTTCTATAATTTATGTATTTGTTATTGCATCAGACAATGCTTGTTTTCAGTATGAGCTCTTAATATAATGCTCATCATTTGACCACACACTATTACTAGGTGTTTTTCCATTTATTTTCTCGTTAGGCATCTTAGGTTTGAAAAATATTTGCAATGCATTTTAAATGCTGCAATTTTTTTGCACTGAAATTTCTTTTGTGTTTTATGTTCTAAGCCCAAAAAAATATGCCGTTCCAGTTGCCATAGAAATGGTGACTTCTACAGCAGCATATAACATTGCTTAAGAAGTTCTGGCAGGACTGGGATGGTTGTTAAAATGTTACTTTTACTTCCGGAGCCTTCTATTGCAATCTATGACCTGACAGTTGTAGTTTTGGGGCTGTGGTTATGTTTAAATTGCTAGAAAAATATTTTCTATTGTTTAACTCTTACAAAAGGGAGCCCAGTCCTTTTCCTGGAGATGTACCTTCAGGAAAAGTTTCAGCTCCCCCCAACAATCCTGTAATCAAACACACCTGAACCAGCTAATTGAGACAGGTTTATTAGAGCAGGGTTGGACCACAAATCTGCTGGAGGGTAGCTGTACAAGAGACAGGATTTGCTGCCTAAATGTACCTTTGCAACCACAATCATTACAATAATGTATCACAACTCTGATATCAGTGGCATTTCTGCAGAAAGCATTGTTCCCATGGCACATTTTTGGCATTAATCATTACAGTAAGGTGGTCTGTTTGCTTGACCTTAGGCCTGTCGCACCTCCAACGGTGCCTGTGGTGGACTGTGCATGGCAGGGTCGTCCTCTTCCCTGAGCCGGGCCTAGACCTGACTGCATACCGCAAGGTTTTGCTGCAGGGTCTTCAGCTGGGGACCACCGCTCATTGACGTTTCGCCCCTTAACCCAGAACATCTCCTGGTGGCGGGGCAGTGAACAAGGACGTCTCCCTGTCACCCCCTGCAGCAAAACCTAATTAGATGTTACTCCCCAAGCCTTATCTCGTCGTTTCAGCCAGAGCCAGTGGCTTGCTTTCTCAGCTTCTTCAGAGAGCGCTTTGGTGGATCTACTCAGTGTGGCTCCCCGCAGTCCAAGGTCCTTGAGCAGGCATGATGTTGATCTGCCCACAAAGCCTCTGGCTCCCACCTCCACCTGGTACAGCTTCACACCCCATCCACTTTCTCTGCACTCCGCAACCAGGTCTGCGTACTTTGCCTTCTTTCTCTCGTAGGCAGCTTCCAGTCCCTCCTCCCATGGTACTGTCAACTCGATCAGTATCGCTGACTTCACAGCTGCAGCCCGCAGAATAATTAGACCATTCAGTGGAGGGATTTTGAAATGATGTACATTGTAATGTTTATGAAATGTGTGTATATATACTCACAATTTTGTATTTTGCATTTTGTGCAATAATAACTTACTCCAGAGCTCAAGATGCTCAAACATCGAGTTGATGAGCTGGAACAAGAGAAGACGCAGTATGAGCAGAAACTCAAGGTGACACAGGTACTGCCACATAAATATGAATCATGAGTTTTATGTCCTTTTTGAGGAATGTGTCCTTTTAAGTTGTTATTAAATCTTCCAATGTCATGCTGAAATCTCATTTGTACTTGCATATATTCAATCTTGTGATCAAAAGACAAAAGAGCTGCAGCAGATTATCAATTAATAATGGCTTAAATTTTGTTTTATTAAGAGTATCACATAAACCTGTCATATTGATGGCTGCTAAATACTGAATGAATGTTTGTATTGCAACACCTCATTCTGTTTTGGTTTAATTTTCATTTGTTTCTGAATGCCAGTTTTCCTGAGTTCCCAGTAAGTCACTACAAGTTACTTCAGTTACAGAAAAAATTATCACGCTAGAAGGCACTGTCACCTTCGATTTTTCAACAGACACTGCCTATGGACATTGGTGAATGAGATTTGCATTGTGAACAATCCCCCATGCTGCGGGTTTATGGCAGTTGCAGACACACTCAGTAAGCTTTTGCTTCAGAGCCGAGCATTTCTGCACTGATTAAGATCTTCTGTCATATATGAGTGAGTTCCTCATAACCTGGAAGAGTTTCCTGTGTTGGTGTAATGGTGTGTCAGTGAGTGATTTGCCTTGAGAAGATATATGCAGAGAAAAGCCCTTCTCTGCATGCTGTGTGTGCGGGCGTTTTCCCTGTGCACTTCAGCACAAAATAGTGTACCCTCTGAAAGACTGGCAAACGTGTGTTGCTTCTTTCAAGATGTCATTCCACACATGCATTTTTTGGATGGGGTCATTTCGTTAGTCTCGATTGACTGTCACAATCACTGCCTTCAGGAGTATGAGATTAGGGAAGCTGAAGAAGCACTTGCTGTTTGAGTCATGTACCAACTGGGAAGATTTCCATCTCAGTGCTGAGATTGAAACTCCAATATCTCAGAAGAGGTGGTGTCCATCCACTATCCGCTCTAATCTGGTTCTCTGCCCAGGCAGAAGAGCTACTTGAATGATTTCAGGGTAATATAGGGATCACAGTAGGGGCTTTCCGCATGGGCTAATCCCAGGTGATACTCAGGTCCACTTCATGCCAAACATAATCTGGAAGAGCTCAATAGTGTAGCAGACAAGCTCTCATGACAGATCACACTCCTGGGAGAGTGGAGCTCCACTCCCAGGTGAGCCAGCTGATTTGGCATTGCTTTCAGAGCCGCTCACAGTTGACTCTGTTTGCCTCTCTACGGACACATTCACCACTACCTGTTATTTTACTGACTGAGGAGATGTCACTGGCACACAGCTAGCCCCGTGGCCTTAGTAAGTATGCATTCCCCCAGTGAGCCTGTACGCACAGAGTTCTTCTCTGGCCAATGGACGAGACAGTGTGATTATGATCCAGGCAGCATTATAGGTCAGAAGTCAGATTGGTTTTCAACAATCAGATTATTATCCAGTTACCTCTGGTTGAAGATCAGAGTCACTCCTGTATGGAGATGGGTATGATGGGGTACGGTGCAGATGACTGTGGTGTCAATGAGGCCTTCTCAACTGAGAGTCTAGTCAACAGATTCTCGTGAGGATGCGTTATTGTCGTGTGAGGTGCAGGTCCACATCTGATCTATGTGGCCTGGATTAGGCTGGGAACGCAGTTACCGCAATACCACGGTCAGCGTGGCCCTACCGCAGGTCTCAGCTTGTCACCGTCATCACCGCAAAAAAAAAAAAAATGTTTCATGACACATAGCATTCCATTTGTGTTGACTATCAGGCCTGTGCAGAGAGTACCTGTGTAATATATCTTGTAGTCTATAATTTGAATTCTATTTTGCTAAAGCATTATAAATACAGCGCGTATGGATAGCCCCAAAGCAGTAGCCTACCTCAGTTTTTAATTGCACATGCTTATCTAGCACGATTCTTGTGTCACGAGTGATGACGAGCAGCAGCATTGTGGCTGCGGTGAAAGAAACTTGGATGGGGATGGCTACCATGCTTCGGTCAAAACCTCCATTTCAGCCATCACCAACTCCATGAAGGCAGAAAAAGAGCGCACCGCCCGGGCCATGGGTTTGTGTTGGAACGCACGTGACCACTTTCTCTCATAGCTGGCAAAAAAAAAAAAAAAAACAACGGCTTCAAAAAGGACAAACTGAGCTGGACCTGCCTCAGCACTCCTTAGTAAGTTTTAACTCTCTTCCAACAGCGATTTTATAAAAACTTTGTTAAGCCTTGAACCACTGAGACAAAAGCGGACACAAGATGTAATGTAATATAAATATATAATATAAATAATCTGTAATAAAATATAAAAAATATATAAATAATATTTATATTATATAGCCTAAGTAATATACAATCACGATTTAATGTTAAATTAAATAGCTAGACTTCGATTAAATAGCCTTGAACCACTAAGACAAAAGCGGACACGAGATAGGCCTATAAATTAATATAAATAGGCTATATAAATAGCTACTATTATAAAATATAAAAAATATAAATTTTATTTATATTATATAGCCTAAGTAACAATCTGTACATGTAAGCAGCAACACTTTTGTTTAAATTAAATAGACTTCGTTAAATAGCCTTGAACCACAAGACAAAAGCGGAAAGGAGATATGTGAATTAATAGGCTAATAATAAATATATAAATAGCTATGTAATAAAATATAAATAATATTTATATTATATAGCCTAAGTAATATACAATACTGTGGTGTGATCAGCCTCATTTTGTTAAATTAAATAGCTAGACTTCGTTAAATAGCCTTGACAAAAGCATGATATGTGAATTAATAATATAAATATATAAATAGCTATGTAATAAAATTTAAAAAAATATAAATAATATTTATTGGCTATTTTATAGCCTAAGTATACAATCTGTAGTGTGAGCAGCGCCACTTTGTTAAATTAAATAGCTAGACTTCGTTAAATAGCCTTGAACCACTTAGACAAAAGCGGACACGCGATATGTGAATTAATAATATAAATATATAAATAGCTATGTAATAAAATATTAATAATATTTATATTTTATAGCCTAAGTAGCTAATATACAATACTGTAGTGTGAGCAGCAACACTATGTTAAATTAAATAGCTAGACTTCGTTAAATAGCCTTGAACCACTTAGACAAAAGATTTTAATAAAAATATATTAATAGCTATGTAATAAAATATACAAAATATAAATAATATTTATTATATAGCTTAAGTAATATACAATCACGGTAGTACACGGACCTAGTGACTGCCATCCTCTTTGAAACCGGTGCTGCAGCTAATCACCAGAGGATCTGTTGCTCCCAGCTAGGAGGACACCCAATTGACGCGCAATCTCAAAGAAAAATGTTGCCGTTTTGATGGGAAAATACAGTGCGCCCTCGAACTAGACTATTAGCAAAGACCGCGTCTGCTCGACCTATAGGATATTGACATTGCTGACGAGGTGAAGGATGAGCTTATGGAGGAGATGATGATTGATGTGCCCGAAGAGCAGCGTGATGACGAGTGATGTAGAGGGAGCAAGTGCACCCAACCCTCCCCAAAAAACCGAATATCGCGGACTTACTTCGGAAAGAAAAAGAAAAAAAACATCTACTCCGAATCCCAAGAGAATTCGATGTGGAAACAGAGATCAGAAGGTATTTGCAGGAGGAAGCCCTGGGATTCCCACGCAGACCCTCTGGTGGCGGGACAATCAGTGTCCGAATTCCCTCTGCTTTCAAAAGTTGCCCGAAAATATGTGACCTTTTGCAGCTACAAGCATTCCCTCAGAACGTGTGTTCAGTGCAGCAGGTAACGTCGTTACGTCTTTCAGGGCCTCCCTCAAACCCGACAAAGTGAACATGCTGTTTTTTTCTCACCCAAAAATATAAAGGCTGGGATGTAAGACCATAGCCTAGACATCACTCCATTTTTGTTCTAAATGTTCCTGTGTTCTGTGTGTAAATGTTCCAAATGTGAAATAATAGACGAACGGAACATGTTCGTTATCTAAGTTCATCTCTTGTGTGTGCAGCTTGTTTGCACGCGGATATATTCGCGGCGGCGACTGCGGTGTGTGGGTGTGGGGTGGGTGGGGGGGGTTGGGTATTAGCGGTTTACCCGCAATACCGCAGGAATTTCTTGCTTTCGACCGCGGTAAGAAAAAATCCATACCGCCCCAGCCCTAGCCTGGATCCAGCTGATTAAAGTAAACCTCGGAATAAGCAGAAAGACTAGCGTTAGCATAGTGACCTAATTTATGCAGCCTAATAATCAATTTGACTGATGTGAATAATCAGGAATGTAAAATTTTCTGCGTATGCCACGCTTAAAGAGGATGTGTTTTTAGTCTGATTAAAAACTAACAAGAGTGTGTTTGCTTCCTGGACAATGTTATGAGGACTGTTTAATCTTCCTCTTTAGTCTTCCAGAGTTTAGGTGCTACATAGTAAAAGGATCTACCGCCAGCAGTCGATTTTGATAATCTAGGTATAATGAAATGGCCAGAGTTTTGAGATTGCAATCAGGCAGTGAAAGTAATAAGAAATGCGTTGAGAGCTCGCTCAGTACTGGGGAGCTGAGACCATTTAGTAAGTAATCAGCCATATTTTAAAAAGATAGAAAATAGGATCCTATTTTAGAAATAGGAAATTACTAGTCATTCAAATTTTGCTAATGAAAAATGAAAACCAATCCCATGATTCCTATTGATATATCCCAAGGGTAGCATGTACACAGTGAACAGCAAGGGCATCCTAGTAATGAGCCTTGTGGTACTCCATACTGAACTTGTCTCTATCTCTATGTCGACCATACACATTGTTTCTGGACCTCAGATCAGCTCTTTGTTATAAGTCCAGTAGAGAAGGAAAGGCTGTCTCTAAGCAACGGTTCGGCCCATTGGATAGTGGATACTATGGTCTTGGCGTATCAGTCCCAGGCGAGCCTTTGGGTGAGAGCTTACTCCACTCTGAGTGTTGCCTCCACCCGGGTGTTCGCTGGCGAGCCCATGTGTTTCCCTTCCTGACAGAGTTGTTTCCACCCTGGCAAGGTTGGATCCTCCGAGGAGACCTTTCATATCTAGCACTACCCTCTTGCCAGTCCTTATGTGAAACTCCACATACTACCCTTCCTACAGGCAGGATGTGGTCTCCCTTTCCAGTTGGAATATGTGCACTTTCCCAGTGTCATCCAATAGTTTCACCTGTGTGGGACAAGTAGGAACATTGGCTGTTGACTTCTCTTTCTTAAGCCCTGCGCTTTTTCGCCCCACGGGTGGAGGGGATCAGACAGCTTACACGTGGCAGGCGATTGTGGTGTTTTTCTTAGGGATCACAATTTGTCAGTCACTGATGTAACACATCCTGAAGGAGGGAATAAGAGATGTTGAGTCCGTCGCCAACATCCCTGTGCTTCACCACTAAGCGTCAGGGAACTGCTCGTTTCCTCAGTGAAAATGAATTGAGCTTTCTCTGCACACTTCCAATACACCCTGCAGCACAGGGTGTGGTTTGAAATGCATATCTCACTCGCCAATGTCCATTTGCCCTTTCTGTTAACACTCGAAGATGATTTTTTCAGGCTTTTACGGAGATCCTCAATTTGTCAATCAGCTGACGTGATGTCTTACATTCCCTCTTTTAGGGAACAGGACTTAACAATAACCTAAATATACTGTTTTATATTTACAAATAAACTGTACTTAATATTGTTTCTTTTATATAAATATATATTTTACTAAATATTTTTACTCTAAAAATACTATAAAATCAAAGCCATATCTAACCCAGTTGTGTTTCAAAAAGTTAACTTCCATGAGATTTTGTTTAGCTCAGGAAAATCAGCCATATAGACGATAACATTATTCTATAGAATGTAGTTGTATGCATTCTGTTATAACAAATTAATACATTTCTGTTCCCAAATATCACTTCTGTCAATAAATATGAATCTATTAAAACTCAGACCTTATATGTTTTGTCAAGTTGAATATCCTGGTATTAGGTATTAAATTAGGGTACTCATTTATGATAACTATCAAAATAGGTGATATATATATATATATATATATATATATATATATATATATATATATATATATATATATATATATATATATATATATATAGTACATATGTAGTAATCTAGTATTTGTAAATAAAAATAATGATTATTGGAAATGTAAATATATATTATACATTTTAGAGGATAATCTTATTTTATGTTTTTATTGCCCAATACTAGATTTTGTTTATTATGAACTTTCCAACATGAAAACCAAAGTTTCAGTTATCTTAAAAGTGTAGGTCAGCCAGCTCTTTGTTCTTTGATTGGCTGGATGTTTTCACGCCAGAGGAAAATTGAGAGATAGCTTAGTCTATAGGACAGAAACTAACTGAAATTGAGCCAAAGTGCGGAGGCTACAGAATACTCCTGTTACAATGTAATTTTTTCGAGGTGCATGTCGTTATAAATGGATATATTAGTATTCTTGCATAATTTGTAACGAAAACATGTTAATCATGTAAATTGCTTTATTGAATTAATTTTTACATTTTAAGCAATATTATAATAACATTGATGTTCTCCTCTCTCAGGCAGAGATCATGAGTTTACAGCAGCTGTTCAAGCTTAAGACTCATGAAATGAGAATCTACAGGCTCAGCTGCTTTCCAGTACTCCAGGCTCTGTGGAACAGCTGCAGATGGAGGTCTCTGCTTTCTCTCCTGAGATCTCACTATACACCTGTCCTGATGCAGCAAGACTGATGTTCAGTGCAATTTAGCTTAAAGGCAGTATTTATAAAAGAGTAAACAAATAACCCAGATGACCCACTGCTTCTGCTGAGTGTGAGCCTGATGTTGTAGGACACATGACAATGACAGAAGTAGTATGTACAATTCACACTTTTAGAACAAACTTTGGATTCTCTTGAAAACTTTTCACACTTTATATTATGTGTCTCTTTAACTACTATGTAATTGCATTAAAAAATAAAGAAAATTTATTTATTGTAGTTATGTTGTATTGTAAACACTTTTTGCGGCAATTAAGGTAGGAAAAGAGTAAGGTTAGGGACATGTTTAGTGGTAGGTTTAAGGGTGGGTTCAGAGGTAAGGGAATAGTCAAAAGTGTAATTAATTAGAAATTAATTACATATATTTTATTTTAAATATCTGAATGTAATCGGCATAAGTACTATGGGTAACACCTTATTTTGCAGTGTCCTTGTTTACGTTACATGTACTTACCATAGTATTACATGCAACTAAGCCCTCAACCAAACCCTAATCCTACCCTAACACCTATAGTAAGGTAAAGCTGCAGTCCGTAATTTGTCCTCTTCGTTGCCATGTCTGTTTGAAATCTGCCCAATTGCCAGTTATTCGTGGAATTATCAACTTTATGTGGATTGTGCCTTGGCACAGCACAGCGCAGGTGAATCCAAATTCCACTAACATCCCACTTTGAATTGCAGAAAAAAAAGCATTGCAGTAAATCAGCGCTGATTAAATCTGATTTGCTTATCAAATCAAACTGTGCAAATTACACTTTGTTCTCAAAGTGTTAATGTTAACATCAGCATTGCATGACAACATTTTATTGCCCTTCTGACATTATCCTTGTTTTCACATGGGCCTGGTTGCAGTCTCTTTTTCTGTCTCTTTGTCTCTTTTTGCAGTCCGAACTAAGTCTTTTGCATTTTACAACAGGCAATTTTCCAGCTGTTACTGGTGATTGTTGTTTGAACCTTTCTGGATAAGTTTAATTATATCAAGTGCTGTGAGAAAAGGCTATAAATCTCCACGTCCTGCACCCTCACACTCAAAGCCTTACTAGTCGAGACTCCTTCTTTATGTGTTACAGATGTGACCTAATGATGCAAAGACATGCTCGAATTTCCCGCAGAAATCCACCAGTACCACTGGAATTAAAAACATTATTACCAGCTTTCCGTTTTTAATCGGGCTATGGCAAGCCGATAGTTTTGAACACTTGCTGGTTATGTACTTGCTCAAAAATGTATTTTTAACCCAATAAAGTTATGGAATGCAGCTTAAACTAATAGTACTCAATACATAAATAATTACATGTAACAATGACACCTTAAAATAAAGTGTAACCGTACTAGGTAAAATATGAATTAATCGAATGATTAATTTAAATGTTAGTACTCTAGGTGGGCATAGATTTTTTTTAATCTAGATTAATCTAGATTAAAATGGCTCATTTGAATACTACTGAAGGCATTCAGAATATGTGTGCTACCCAAATAATGACTAAAAGTAAGTCTTTGAGATAAGTTCGCCTTGCAAAGGGATGTGCATTTCTGCCAAAAATGCCATTCGACAATTGAGGAGCAAAAGACAAATATTGTAAAAAAACAAAAAAACGCAATGACAGAAAGGGAGGCCAATTTCATCTTTTGCGATTTGTCATCAAACAAACTGTTTATTAATTGAACAAGTAACATGTTTTCGTAGTTATTTTTTTTAACATTGTAGGCTAATTGGAAGTGCGAAAAAAAAACGCACCATCAGTCCGCTTTTGCATCGCCAATGCTCGTTAGATCAAAATCATATGTCATAATGATTTTATGTGTACCTGCCTTGTTACTGCAATATATTGTATATTTTAATATATTTTAGTAGTGCTATCGTGGCGTAATAATCTGTTTGGTTGTAAAATGTATTATCTGAATGAAATGAAATCGTCCTGTGGAATTATTCATTTACAGACAGCATACGAATGTTCAACTAATAAAGATCTCATTGCTGGCAAAATATGATGCATTTACAGATTTGCTTTCAATAGACTAGACTGTAGATCCACGGCCACTTTATTCCAACACTCTTGATGTTCTTAAATCTTCCTGTTACTTACGACTTCTTGAGTGTGAATTGAAAGCGCTTTCAGACAATTCAGTGGATGAGGAACTGAACAGATCAACTGATTCAGCGAACCAATTTAGACAGATCTTTAGACAGAACTTGTTTGATGAAGTCTTTGAACAGAATCGACTCAAAAGAGTGATTCATTTGTAAATGAGCATCGCTCATGCCCATACAAATGATACAGCGCGAATTCGGAATAAACTCATTTAACAACGAGAGGAACGTCGTCAAAAGTAACAAAGTAAAAGTACACCTTGACCCTGACAGGAAAATACCCTGCTGTGCGATCTGTGACAGTAGGCGCGGCGTCAATTATTATGTCATACTACACATCAGAATTGCGCGAAAATATAATGATATTTGAAAAAGCTATTTATGATCCCAACCTAACTTTGATTAACGGCGATATTTTTTATTGCCCGATAAGAGTCTCATGTTAACACAGCACATTATATTAATGCCGTTAACGGCCCAGCACTAGTTCAGTACATAGTAATTCAAGACACCTAATATAAAGTGGCAACCAAAAACTTTATGTATGGTCAGGAAGTAAGATCTTCACCAAATGCTGTACATACCCTGAAAATACACAATTTTGGCCACAGCAAATCATTATTCTTTCAATTCCATTTGGTGCCGTTATAGTGGCACATAAATTATGGCCATAACCTTTACATAATCTGCATTACATTGGTTTGCTTACTACTTTAGATTTTAACCTTAAAAAAATACCTTTCAGTCAATAACTAATAATAACGGCAAGTTTTAATAATTGTCATTTGTGTTTGCTGTGTTGTCGTAACTAATTTTGTTTTTCTTGCTGCCATTTGCTCACCATTAGAGGAGATATACAGAAGGAGACTCAATACCAAACGTAAGCTCTTCTGTTACACAACCTCACACAAAATGCTAGAAAGATGCACTCGACAAAATTATAATGGCAAATTGTGACCAGTCTATGGTACACCTGTGCAATAATCACACTGTCTAATCGAATCTTGATATGCCACACCTGTGAGGTGGATGTATTATCTCGGTGAAGGAGAAGAGTCTCACTAAAGGTGATGGATTCAGACAATTCATGGTGCAATTTCCATCAGATTTTGAGCTGAATTCAGACTTGTGCAACTCTTTTTGGGTTCGGGCGATTTTCAGCTTTGTAGGGGCTGAAATGAACTAGCCTTTCAGTTTGGCAAACGCAGCCTCAGTGTCATGACCACCTGAACGTAGTTCTGGGGGAGGTTAAAGCCATCAGAGGTGAGGCTAGTTGGCTAAAGTTCGCAGACGAATCGCCGTTAAAAACTCCAGAAACCTCAGTAGGACATTACGGGAATCTGAACTTGGCCAATCCACCACAGCATCGACACAATGTATCATATTGAGAAAAGGAACAGACTGTGCATGAAACCGGCCATTTCTGCCGCTTGACAAACTCCGAAGCAACCTCTGAAGCACTCGCTGGACGTGCTGCACGTGTTCCTGGAGAGAAATCCAAAAAATCTAAATGTCATCCAGGTAAACTTATATGGACTGATCAACTATATCTCGCAGCACGTCATTTTGACAGAGTGCCAGGAAAACTGCTGGGAAGTTGGAAAAACCAGAGAGGCATGACCAAGTATTCAAAATCCCCCCTTAAAAGCAGCTTCCATTCATCCCCCCTTCCTAATGGACAAATGATAAGCATTATGTAAGACTCATTCACGAGGACAGTCACTCCCTGCAAACTCTCGAAAGCTGGAGCATCAACGGCAAAGGCTATGTATTTTTTACCATGATGTTGTTCAAGGTGCAGGTGGAGAGTCCAATAAATAAAATGAAAGAGATCTCAGAACAATTGCCAGATGTTATTAGTGTGATGGGTCTGGTGATGAGAAAAATCGTGGGTAGGTCTTGGTTGTTGAGAGCATGAACTGCTATCTTGTGAGATATTGGGTAAAACATGAACTTGAAATCTGCGTGCAAAAGGATGCTCTATAAAATGTCCTTCGGCCCCAGGGTCCACCAGTGCTTGACAGTCGTGTTGGTGAACTGACCATGGTAAGTCTTACCAGGGGGAGTGTAGAGGTTGATGAGGTCTTCTCAGCGGAGATCCCACCCGACAGTAGCCTTATACTTACTGTGGACTTGGCCTTTTACTGGGAAGTTATAGGCATAATGTCCTGCCCTCCACAATAGAGGCAGAGCCCTTGGGATCTCCGCCTTTCCTTCTCCTCCCGGGAAAGCCAGAGCTCGCCTGAACTGCTTGGGCTTTAAGAGGCCGTAGACGGTGCTGACCCCGCGTCCCCGCCGCTGGACCGCTGACTTTCGGCTCCTTGCAAAGACCGACTGGGCAGTCTCCACTGTTCAACCCTGGTCAGAAGTGCATCTACCCGGAGGGCCAGATCCACCAGTGCATTCAGACGGAGTGGGGAGGTCCAGGGTACTGAGATCTCCTTCTCAGACAAAGTCAGCCAACCCATGCAGGGACATGTCCCATCGCGACTCCTCATTCCACTGGCACTCTACCGCCAAGATCCTGAACTCGATCGAGTATTCGATCGGAGATCTGCAATTTCTGGGTGAGCTCGGACACCTGCATCACCAATGCTTGAACAGCCCGATTCTGTATCTCGTGAAGACCCCTTTCCTGATTGTCCATGCACTCTAAATACTGGAGTTCACAAAATCCTCCATTGACGACGAACTGCTCGCTGCTTCCATCTGTGGGTCAGATCGATTCTGTCATGATCGGAGAAGTGGAAGCAATAATGCAAGTGTCACAGATACACCCACCTCAGTGCCGGACACCATCACTCCACCCACAGCGTTCCCGCTCCCCAGAATACTAATCATCACCTGTCACGCCACCTGCAGCCCATCACCAACTCCCCATGAGAAGGCTCACTCACTCACTCACCTCTGCACTGTCTGGTCTCGTCAATGCTCAAGACAACAGACTCCCGCTGCCTGCCTGTCCGTGTCCGCCTCCAAGTGTGTCTCCGTTCCTGTGTCCATCCCGTCCCGGCTCGGAACTCACTCCTTCGTCCACTCTCCAGCATACCGCAAACAGATAAGAGACTCTTTCAATCCCACCACCCTGCCAACACTCAGCTGTTCTTGAGTACTCTGCAACTCACCTTTTCATTCCGCCATCTTCATCTCAATAAACATTGTTAACTCACCCAGTCTGTGTCCTTCTGGTTGTGTGACAGAAAGCAACTCTTTATTTGGTCAGATGCAAACATACAGTTTCTGGACAGTTGGTGACGCAGGGAATAGATGGTCAGTGAATCCAGGTGAAAAGTGCAGAGATGATGGTGATGAAAACAGGTGATAATCCAGACACGAAAAACAGAAGCCGGGGAACAAGGGCAGGAACAAAACCGCAACACTGCAACAACAATCTGACTAAGAGAGAAGAATGCAGATGAGTATTTGTGATGTGATCTGGGAAACCCCACCATATGGTGAAATTTGACATATTACATATTGACATATATTTAGCTGGGTTCAAGCCCTTTCCAAATCTGTTTTTATTTATTTTATAGTTTGTCTGTAACAAAAGTTATGGTTATCTGAAGATGGCTGATCTCTGTGATTTTCAGAAATAGAATTTTGAAAAAAAAAAATTTTTTTTTTTAATTAACTGTCATGTCCTGCTAGCGGTATGACTGGCGCTCTTTTTTATTGATCCAAATAAATAAATAAATAAATAAATAAATAAATGTGAAATAGGACAGTTAAGAGGCGAGCAGCGAGCAAGGTCTTTTAAGCAAGCAGCTTCAAACTCTGTGGTTCTCTTGTGCTCCGCATCACACAACACAATAACGCTGGATAAAAAAAAAAAATTAAAACTTGCGTGCCGTTGTAGTTTACAAAGGACTGGACCTTTATTCTGTTATGGGGTTTATTTTGATAGGAGAAACTGTCTTTGTAGTGTTAAGAGAAGGAGAACTTAAACGGCTGTTTATTTATTTATGTTTTGCACCTCCGCTCGCGCGTTCTTAAAGAGAAAGACATGTCTTTTCAGCTTGCCACTATAAATCGCTATTTTTCTGCACTAAACTAGTGAATTTTCCCCAAGATATTTTCAGAGATGATGAACAAGATGTTATAGTTAGTAATTTATTGAAAACCCAAATTTGACAATAAACTAAAATTCAATCTATTTTTAGACTTCACTGAAAATGTACAAGCGCGACATCCGACAGGTTTTCCCATAAACAGTCATTTATTGCTTTTTAACAGCTTTCCTTGGAAAGTTTAAGACCATTGTTATTTCTGTTTTCCATGTCTGTAAACTTTAATTATTTTCAGGGTAGTAGATCTTCGACATTTTAGATCATCTTGCATATCTTACACATAAAGCAATGTGCAGGACTGTGCCATATTTCA
This sequence comes from Hybognathus amarus, assembly GCA_030378365.1. NCBI lineage: Eukaryota > Metazoa > Chordata > Actinopteri > Cypriniformes > Leuciscidae > Hybognathus > Hybognathus amarus. The sequence continues at coordinate 53,463 of JAQIUQ010000298.1, read as the reverse complement.
CTGTTATTGCGTTGTTTTAAAATGTTGGTCTCTTTCATTGTTTGTCACTGTCAACAGATCAGGAGCTACAAAGGTTAAAGACAGGAATGGAGTCACTTATTACTGCCAATAATGAAAAGGTATACAGTTTTTTGTAATCATTTTTTATTTTAAATTTTGTAATATTCAAAGAAAAAAAAACACAAAAAACTTAAATAACAAAATAAAAATAAATATTAAAGTATTAAACATTTCAACAATAAAGTTCATAACTGTTATTAACAGACTAACAGAAATTCCAAAATATAGTTCAATTTGTTAAGAAACTTTCCTCACCAGTCTCACCATGTTCACATGGTGAGCAAGACTCAGTTTAAGCACACTGAGTCCTTTGTTCGTCACACTGCCCTGTGTTTATGGACTAATGGGTGTAGAATGTCTGTGAAACTGAAGCCAGAACCAGTTCCCAGACGTACCAACAGACTTGGAGGATACCTGTGCACAAACTTTCATGAATGCCATTTGAACTTAAAATGTATTAATTAAATTTCTGTTCATCACAATCTTTATACCCTCGATAATGTGATGCTTAGAAGTAATGTATTTGTTGAACTATTATTTACTAAATATTTTTTAATGGGTTATTAATATATTGTTCAAATTTGTTCCAGGATCGTCAAATAGAAGAGCTCTCTCTCCTCCTCAGCCAGTTTAGAGAGATGAATGAAATCATTACTTTAGTTCAAGGTACATTCTTCAAACATGCTCTGCCTTGTTTTATCAGACAGTTAGAGGTCATACTCACCAAAATCATTTTGTGATTAATTTGCCAGAAAATATGACAAACATGGCATTGTATGATAAAAGTAACATAATATAGAGTTTTAACAGAGTTTTACTGATTAGCTAATTTGTCTGTCAAAGTCAAGTGACATTTTGCTGACAAGGTTTGAAAAAAAAAATCATTAAATGAAGAATGATTTGTTTTGTAAGTTGGAAATGGCAATGCGATTAAAAGTGTATCATGCACATAGTGAGTCATGATAATATCTAGAAGTTGAACAAACTAATGACATATAACTGATATCTTCCATAGGCCCCAGAGACAAATCAGCACAGAACATCTGCAAAGATGAAAAGCAGAATGGGACTGTAAAGATGAAGCCTTTAACACATAAAGCTCACACTGAGGTGTGTGTGTGTAAGGTGATGGGTATTGGTGGCTGTTGACTATGTAATGCATCACTTCCTGAACAGTTTCTGTTTTTTTTTCTCTTTGCCTTTGGTAAAGTTGACCTTCAGTAGCTTCATCTCCTCTACTGCTGTCTTCATTTTCATCTCAGAAAGATGCAAACTGCAGGTAAATCAGTGCAAAATCCAGTTAGTGCATCCAAATATTCTAATTTCAAACATAAAAAAAATGAAATGTCACATATAAATAATGTTGCTTTTACATAGGTCCATCAGTATGGAGGACTTTAAAGACAGCTCAGCACAAAAGGTTTACTCAAAGAATTACTTTTAAATTACTTTACAGTTGTTTAGCTGTTGACACAGATTTATTTTTGTTTTGGGTTATTTGTGTGTGTGGTGTTGACATGCCAAAGTTTACAATGATTCACTCTATTTTTTAGGCTGTGGATGGGACACTGGTAGTGCCTGTTTTATCAGAGGAGGTATAGAGTTAATTATCTGTCATCATGAAATGTCAGCATTATTCCACTGCCAATGTAACATGGGCATTATTTCAGTTATACAGTCTTAATTCATTTATATAATAAAACATAAACTAATTAAGACAGTATAACTGAAGTTATGGCAATTTTACATTGGATGTGGTATAATGCTTATTTCATGAAATGGTTTCTGAAGATGAATTAAACCTGCCTACAGCAGACAGTATTAACATTCACTTTAGTTCTTAACCATTTTTATAGGATTCGAGCAGCAGATAAAATACATCAGACACTTCCAGCAGTTTTGAGTCACCCAGAGAATAGAGACAGTGAGACGAGTGAAACATCTGACCAGAGGACTCCAGAGAACAAAAATGAAGACATCAACCCTAGTAAGAGACACTTTCGAAGTACTGCTAATGTAAAAAAAAAGTACCTGCTAATGATTTTATGCCTATTTATCATGCATTAACTTTCCTGTTGAAGATTAAGCTAATATATATAGACGCTTTCATCAGACGCGTTGCCATGGTGATGAGCTGGCCCAAAGTTAACTTCCGTTCTGTTAGTTTATACTGTTTATTGGATAATACGGCATTGACTGCAAATGCAGTGAAAGTTAAGGTGATGAACAGGTTGTTGAGCTGTGGGATGCAACCTGACCTTGGGAGCAAACGAAAAAAAAATGTTAAGGTTTCCTAACAAAGAGGGAGACGGCGGTATTAAAATAGCTAGGTTTATCCGAGTATCCGGTACAGTGTTTCCCATGCATTTAGTGGCAGCCCACCACATTATCAGCGCTGAACGCCACATATTAATATCCGTGTTTTTTACAATTTAGGATGGGAAAAGTTGTATTTGACTGCAGTTGCGTGCAGCGCATATTCACACGCTCCCTCCCTCCCTCTCTCACTCTCTCTCTCTCTTTCTCTCTCTCTCTCAAACACATTGACAGCGGAGCAGTCTGTGTATTGAATGTATCATAACAACGCTGCACAGATCCATCCAACATGCTGTCATGTGGAGACCCGCCTTAAAAAAAGGTTAGCAAGCATGTAAGAAGCTAATAAGGAGAGATATGTTCACCTAATAAAGCCTCGTCGCCGCGCTCGCCACCGTTTTTTAACACTGCGGTAAATCAGACACTTCGGTAGAAAAACATCTTGTCTCCTATTTTTGTTCAACGGGTCTGGTAGTGTCACATTTCAGTTTGGCCATGTAACATTAATTTCTTTGACTGGCAAGAAATACCAGCTACTATGGTTATTTACTTGTTATGGATTGTCTGCGCAAGTTTGCCGGAAGTTAAGTTTGGGCCAGTTTTATGCACATGCGCAGAACCGTTTGTTTATGTTGTCACTGCTGAAAGCATCTATATATATATATATATATATATATATATATATATATATTAGGGCCGGGACTCGATTAAAAAAATTAATCTAATTAATTAGAGGCTTTGTAATTAATTAATCGAAATTAATCGCTTTTTAATCGCATAAATATTTGGACTAAGAACAGTGAGAAGATTTTTTTTTTCAAATGGAGTTTTAGTATACCATTGAATAATGACTGAATACATAAGCTTAAGCAACAAAATATTGTTTATTTTTGTTCAACCAAGTCCAACAGATCAGAGCAATTGTATATGTTTTGCGTTGAGGTGAAACTTAAGGGTCGATATGATATGCAAATTTCTTGTTGCATAGCTTGCACACAACCCTGCTCTTAATGACACTTCCATCCAGCGCTTGACATTAACTTTTTTGCTCACTAGCCAATGCGGCTCAGTGGTTTTCCAAAATTACTAGCCACACAGCACTTTTACTAGTCACATTTTAAATGGGGCTTAAAACGTGCTAAAATGTAATAATTTTATCATTAGCTCTGGTTGTAAAGCTCATTTTTTGAAAACATGTTGTCTATTAAGATAAACACATACAATAGATTCTTATTGTAATAAAAGTGCTGCATCTTATTTTTCTTTTTTTACAGCAGTAAATAATACAGAGTAGAACAATTATCTGCATTAGAAACAATGAGCAAAGAATACATAATTTTTTCTAAGAAAAAATCCACAATTAAGGCAAAAGGATTACAACTTTATATAGGCCTATATGACATAGTTTTGGGGACTTTGGATTGTTTATTTTGCATCAGCATTTCCTCAGAGAGAGACTTAATAATTATCATCATGAAGCTGGTAGCTCTGAATAACTGGAGATATGTCCACCTGAAACAAGTATAGGCCTACATCTATATTGCCCAGATTATTCCCACAAATGCATCTTCTGCTTTCTTTAATGGCATGATTAATGTTATTAAAATATACAATTAACTCTGTAAAGATAGTTGTGATATGACGTGACATAAGGGCAGCCCTGCTAGTAGTTAGCCTACACCGTGTCCCTTAATCATGAAGATTTTTTTTCTTTATATCGGCCACGCACACTCAAGAACTGACTGAACGCTGTGTTGATGTGTGTGCGCGAACCAGTCACAGTGTGATGATCATTTGACAAAAGTCTGGAATGGATGTCATATTTGGCGCGCGCACCCTCGCGCAGAGGCACTACAGGAGAGCGTGAGACGCGCCTATGTTCTAGATTCTCCTGCTATTAAAAAAGATCGCTATATCATCACATTAAGTTGATAATTAAGGGCAGACTTAAAACAGCCGGCCCACGAGTTTAATCTCAACATGTCTAATGTCGTGCAATTCGTCAGATGTCTTTTGACAAGACTACAATTTTTTAACATGCCAAAGTGGCTAGTGGGAGTGACTGTGCTACCCTCACGCGTGAAACCCAACCGCATTTGGCGGGTGTTAATGTCAAATCCTGCATCCGTTCGTTTTTATAACATAATTTCCCATCCACGGGACCAACCAGAAGCGGTCTCGTCAGCTTCTTCGTTCGTGTTCACTGTTTGTTGTTTAGTTGTCTGAAGCATGGACTGTAAAAAAAATCGTGAACGCTAGTTGGTGCTCCAGTATAGAGGGAATGCATACATGTGACTTTCCCGCCGGAACATCCCCCTCTCAGCCTGACCGAGTGGCAAAAGATCTGCTGCGTGACTGGATTTAATAGGGGAAACTGCGAAAATGCGACTAAAACTAACAATTTTATCAATTTAAATTAAATGTTGGACTCAATATAGTGTTCCTTACAACTTACTAAAGATCGTGATCCATGGATATTATTGACATGCAGCCAGGAATCGTGTCGCCTGACATTTATGTTTGCCTGATTTCGACACTGGGGAAATAGAAGCAATATAGACGGTAAACACAAAGCAAATTTGCCTGTGAATGTTTTATATAAATACAATATAGGTTTAAATCTGGGTGATTACTTATATCAGTGTTATATATAGCCTATATATCATCATATCGTCCAGCCCTAAAACTTTATAGTTTTTTTTTAGTCAAGTGTTTATTAAAAAAAAATCCAATAATGCAGAATATGGAATGATACATATTTAATTGATGAGTTGTTAATATATATATATATATAACAATACAAAATATATGGGTATGGTTTTACAGCTAAATTCAGCATATTGACACAAAATGATAACTGCAAATCCACCTTTCGCTGACTGGAGTCCAGTTGTTTCTGTGAATTGCAGTGATCCATTTGCTCCTCTTTCTATCGCAGTCTGTAAAAATATACTTCCGATTTTTTGTCAAATCTAGTTGTACAGTCATCGCAAAGCTCTTTCCCACTTTATATGTGTTGTGTTTGATTTTCGCGGCATTCACGCTGAACACATATACAGCATATGTATACAGCCGCTCAGTCTTTTTGCCACTCACTGTGAGAAACTGCAGCACTCCGGCCTCTCTCTCTCTCTCTCTCTCTCTCTCTCTCTCTCTCTCTCTCTCTCTCTCTCTCTCTCTCTCCTCTCTCTCTCTCTCACTCTCTCTCACTCTCTCTCTCTCTCTCTCTCTCTCTCTCAAACACATTGACAGCGGAGCAGTCTGTGTATTGAATGTATCATAACAACGCTGCACAGATCCATCCAACATGCTGTCATGTGGAGACCCGCCTTAAAAAAAGGTTAGCAAGCATGTAAGAAGCTAATAAGGAGAGATATGTTCACCTAATAAAGCCTCGTCGCCGGCGCTCGCCACCGTTTTTTAACACTGCGGTAAATCAGACACTTCGGTAGAAAAACATCTTGTCTCCTATTTTTGTTAAACGGGTCTGGTAGTGTCACATTTCAGTTTGGCCATGTAACATTAATTTCTTTGACTGGCAAGAAATACCAGCTACTATGGTTATTTACTTGTTATGGATTGTCTGCGCAAGTTTGCCGGAAGTTAAGTTTGGGCCAGTTTTATGCACATGCGCAGAACCGTTTGTTTATGTTGTCACTGCTGAAAGCATCTATATATATATATATATATATATATATATATATATATATATATATATATATATATATATATATTAGGGCCGGGACTGGATTAAAAAAATTAATCTAATTAATTAGAGGCTTTGTAATTAATTAATCGAAATTAATCGCTTTTTAATCGCATAAATATTTGGACTAAGAACAGTGAGAAGATTTTTTTTTTCAAATGGAGTTTTAGTATACCATTGAATAATGACTGAATACATAAGCTTAAGCAACAAAATATTGTTTATTTTTGTTCAACCAAGTCCAACAGATCAGAGCAATTGTATATGTTTTGCGTTGAGGTGAAACTTGAGGGTCGATATGATATGCAAATTTCTTGTTGCATAGCTTGCACACAACCCTGCTCTTAATGACACTTCCATCCAGCGCTTGACATTAACTTTTTTGCTCACTAGCCAATGCGGCTAGTGGTTTTCCAAAATTACTAGCCACACAGCACTTTTACTAGTCACATTTTAAATGGGGCTTAAAACGTGCTAAAATGTAATAATTTTATCATTAGCTCTGGTTGTAAAGCTCATTTTTTGAAAACATGTTGTCTATTAAGATAAACACATACAATAGATTCTTATTGTAATAAAAGTGCTGCATCTTATTTTTCTTTTTTTACAGCAGTAAATAATACAGAGTAGAACAATTATCTGCATTAGAAACAATGAGCAAAGAATACATAATTTTTTCTAAGAAAAAATCCACAATTAAGGCAAAAGGATTACAACTTTATATAGGCCTATATGACATAGTTTTGGGGACTTTGGATTGTTTATTTTGCATCAGCATTTCCTCGAGAGAGACTTAATAATTATCATCATGAAGCTGGTAGCTCTGAATAACTGGAGATATGTCCACCTGAAACAAGTATAGGCCTACATCTATATTGCCCAGATTATTCCCACAAATGCATCTTCTGCTTTCTTTAATGGCATGATTAATGTTATTAAAATATACAATTAACTCTGTAAAGATAGTTGTGATATGACGTGACATAAGGGCAGCCCTGCTAGTAGTTAGCCTACACCGTGTCCCTTAATCATGAAGATTTTTTTTCTTTATATCGGCCACGCACACTCAAGAACTGACTGAACGCTGTGTTGATGTGTGTGCGCGACCAGTCGCGTGTGATGATCATTTGACAAAAGTCTGGAATGGATGTCATATTTGGCGCGCGCACCCTCGCGCAGAGGCACTACAGGGAGAGCGTGAGACACGCCTATGTTCTAGATTCTCCTGCTATTAAAAAAGATCGCTATATCATCACATTAAGTTGATAATTAAGGGCAGACTTAAAACAGCCGGCCCGCGAGTTTAATCTCAACATGTCTAATGTCGTGCAATTCGTCAGATGTCTTTTGACAAGACTACAATTTTTTAACATGCCAAAGTGGCTAGTGGGAGTGACTGTGCTACCCTCACGCGTGAAACCCAACCGCATTTGGCGGGTGTTAATGTCAAATCCTGCATCCGTTCGTTTTTATAACATAATTTCCCATCCACGGGACCAACCAAAGCGGTCTCGTCAGCTTCTTCGTTCGTGTTCACTGTTTGTTGTTTAGTTGTCTGAAGCATGGACTGTAAAAAAAATCGTGAACGCTAGTTGGTGCTCCAGTATAGAGGGAATGCATACATGTGACTTTCCCGCCGGAACATCCCCCTCTCAGCCTGACCGAGTGGCAAAAGATCTGCTGCGTGACTGGATTTAATAGGGGAAACTGCGAAAATGCGACTAAAACTAACAATTTTATCAATTTAAATTAAATGTTGGACTCAATATAGTGTTCCTTACAACTTACTAAAGATCGTGATCCATGGATATTATTGACATGCAGCCAGGAATCGTGTCGCCTGACATTTATGTTTGCCTGATTTCGACACTGGGGAAATAGAAGCAATATAGACGGTAAACACAAAGCAAATTTGCCTGTGAATGTTTTATATAAATACAATATAGGTTTAAATCTGGGTGATTACTTATATCAGTGTTATATATAGCCTATATATCATCATATTCGTCCAGCCCTAAAACTTTATCGTTTTTTTTTAGTCAAGTGTTTATTAAAAAAAAAATCCAATAATGCAGAATATCTCTCTCTCTCAATGCTCTATAAATGATTAGAGAGATAATAATCTATAAATAATGCTCTCTCTCTCTCTCTCTCTCTCTCTCTCTCTGTTGGGAGTGTTTGGGTGCGTGTGAGAGTGTTTACGAGTAGAGAGGGTGAATGAAAGCGGGTTTTTCTGCTATCTTTGTTTTCTCTTTCTTTTAATGTATGGGGATTTTTTTAAAAGTGAGACCCTAAGAAAGAAAAGAGTTAAATTATTTATTTGGCGCTCGTTCGCCGCGACGCCCGCGAGCATTGTTGACGGGGTTGAGATGGGATCTCGGCCTGAGGGCGGAGAAGCGCCACCTTCGCTCCGTCATGGCGTCAGGTGTGAGGTTGAATCGAGTGTGGCGGTGGAGGAAGTTTTGGTATCCATTGGAGAACAAGTTGGATACGGGAACATTTCTTCGGCATCAAGAATGAATAGAGCTGTGGTGGTTTTCTTGAAGGAGGAGAATTTGGTTAACCGACTAGTTAGCAGTGGAATTTCGGTAAGTGGACTTTTTGTATCTATTTCTCCGCTGGTTAACCCGACCCTTAAAGGTAATCATTTCAAACGTGCCTCCGTTTATTCCTGAATGATGAGATTGAGCGTGCACTTTTGTTGTACGGGAAGTTTGCGAGTACGGTAAAAACTATTCCACTCGGATGCAAAAACACAGCGCTAAAACATGTTATGTCGTTCAGCCAAATATACGTCTTGCGGAACAACAAGAAGGCGTTTCCTAATTAATGGGCGTTTGCAAACTGGCTCTGGGCATTTTCCAACCACCCAATCAAAACCGTATAGAGCTGGTAAGTCCCGCCCTTCAGTTAACCCCGCTGGACCTTTAGGTTGATATATCGTCAATGCAAGTGAATGAGAGAAATAATTATTTTCTAATCCCGTTTGAATTTTGCAATGAATGTGAACATATGTTGTCTGTGAATTTTTTTATATAATGTTTCGTGTAAAGAATGCTACAATCAAGTTTTAGCAAATCAGGCAGAGAGGTTGTAAAACGCCTACTCGGTTGTAAAATCGCTCCAAATTGAGGCACGCCCCTTGTTGCTCTGCAGAGACCTCCTTCTCCGTTCAGGAGACAGGTGGCAATGTTTCTGAAACAACCTGAATTGGAGGTGTCCTTTAGAGTTTCACATGAAGGGAAGACATACATGGTCTATGCTAGCACAGGCAGTTTAAAGTGCTTCGAATGTGGAGATGTGGGACATAAAAGGTCGAAATGTCCTCATAAGGCTGGTAGTAGTGGTGCTAATAATGTCGTCGATCCTGTCTAGAAAATTCAGAGGCCAGTGGAATCTAGATATTGAATCGAGAGCAAAATGATTCCCACTGTAATCCCTGGTGTGATTCACACTGTTGATTCGGAGGTAAGAAACGAATTTAATGAAGAGCAAATGATTCAAAATGAAATTAAAGAGAGTGATGGCAGTGTTGTTGCATCATGTGCTAATGTAGATCAAGGGAAAGGGACTTTTGGCAAGACTGTTGCACTTGAGGAAAGCCTTGGATCAGAATGTAAGGAAAAAGAAGATGTTCAGATGAAAGTAAGTGGCTACCATAGAGGCGAATGAGATGTTGAGTTCTCAAATGGTTAGGGAGGAAGAATCAAGGGAGGAGGATACCCTTTCGGATATTTCTGAGATTGGTTCGCAAAATATAGAAGATTTGTACTCATTGGATGAGATCAATGTTTTTTTGGACACAACATTTGGTAAAGTGGTAGAGGTGAAAGATTTTTTCCCAGATGTGGAAAAATTTGTTCTTTCCGTAAAAGTACTGCAGTGTACAGTGAGTCATGATGTATTGAGTAAAAAAAAGAGGTATAGATTAAAGAAACTGGTTACAAAATTGAGGAAAAATAAAGGGCTGTCTCTTTTCGAGAAATAATGGCTAGGGTGCACTGGGTGACTCTTATGATGTGTTATTTTTCTCTTTTTCTGTCTCTGTCCACTTTAATATTCTAACTCTTTTATGGACAACTTAAGAGTGGGCTCTTTAAATATAAATTGGAGGAAGAGATAGGACTAAATTAGCAGTGATTTCTGAATTTTTAAATATAAATCAGGTTAATATTGTTTTTTTGCAAGAGACTCATAGCAATGAGGAGAATGAAATTGAGTGGAATAGATGGTGGAAGGGAAATTGGCACTAAGTCATGGGACAAACAATAGTGCGGGAGTAGCCATTCTTTTTAAAAAGGGGCTGAATGTCAGCATTTTAAATACTGAAGAAATTGAAAAAGGAAGGGTATTGTTAATAAAAATACAGTATGGGGAACATGTTTTTGTTCTAGTGAACGTGTATGCTCCAAATAATGGGGTGGACAGAGTAAGAGTTTTTGACCAACTAGATAAAGCACTTCATAATTTTGGTGATGACACTTGGTTAGTGTTAGGAGGGGACTGGAACTGTACTATTAATTCTGTAATTGATAGGAATGGTGAAGAGCCACATAGTCACTCTAGTAAATTTTTGTCTAATATAATGGGAAAATATGATTTAATGGATGTGTGGAGAAGAAGAAATATTGGTGTGAGACGGTACACATGGATGAAAATTGCAGAAAATATAGTTAGTGGGGCTAGACTGGACAGGTTTTATTTGAGTAAGCTGGTTGAAAACAGGGTAATGAGTGCATTAATATTGCCAAATGGTTTTTCTGATCATCATTTGATCATATTTGATTTTAACATAAAACAATGTTTCAAGACCTATGTATTATTGGCATTTTAATGAGAAAATGCTTAAAGACGTGTCCTTTTGTGATAGTTTTGGGATATTTTGGGAGAAATGGAAGGAAAGAAAAAGTGATTTTGAAAACCTTAGTCAGTGGTGGGATGTGGGCAAGGTGCAAATTAAAGAATTTTGTAAAAATGTTTCTGCTTGTAATATTACAAATGTGAAAAAAACTATACAGAGCTTGCAAAAGGAAATTGAATGTTTGGAAAAGGACTTGACGAATAATGAAAGAGTACAGGACAATGGTACGCTTTTAAGCGAGAAAAGAAAGAACTTGGATCTTTGTTACAAGAACAAGTGAAAGGGGCACTTGTAAGATCAAGGATTTGTTCAATCAAAGACATGGATGCCCCAACTTCATATTTTTTTAACTTGGAAAAAAAGACAGTTCAATATAAACAGATGCATTATCTTCGTTGTCAAAATGGAAATATAACAACAAATCCAGCTGAAATGAGAAAGTTGGCGATGGACTTTTATTCTGTGTTGTACAGTGCAGAGGAATGTGATCCTGATAGTGCAAAAGACTTACTAAAAGATTTAACACAGCTGGAGCAAGGAAAAAGTCAAGCTTTGGATGAAATGATTTCATATGGAGAGTTAACAGAAGCAGTGCAGCAGTTGTCTATGGGGCGCTCACCAGGAATAGATGGATTAACAGCTGAGTTTTTTAAACATTTCTGGGGGTTATTCGGGGAGGATTTTTATGATGTTGTACAAGAATGTTTTAAAAAGAAAATACTTCCTGTTAGTTGTAGGAGGGCTGTAATTTCACTGTTACCCAAAAAAGGAGATTTAGGATTTTTAAAGAATTGGAGGCCAATATCCTTATTATGTTTAGATTATAAAATAATTTCAAAATCTATTGCAAATAGGCTTAAAAATGTTTTAGACTTATTGATTAATAAGGATCAGACATATTGTATACCGAACCGATCAATAATGGACAATTTGTTTTTTTTAAGAGATGTGATTGATCATGGTTGTATAAATGACTCTAATTTGGGTGTCTTGTCAATAGACCAGGAAAAAGCATTTGACAGGGTAGACCATGACTATCTTTTTAAAGTGTTAAAGAGCTTTGGAATCGGTGATGACTTCATTTCTTATGTTAAATTGTTATACTCTGATATATCAGTTCTAATTAAGGTGGGTGGAGGAATAAGTGCCCCAGTAGCAGTCACTAGAGGTATTAGGCAGGGTTGTCCTCTTTCTGGGCAATTATATAGTCTTGTAATTGAACCTCTGTTGTGTAAATTAAGGAGAGAATTGGCTGGTTTTTCAATTACAGGTGTAAAAGAAACTTTCAAGGTGTATATGTCTGCTTATGCCGATGATGTAACCGTTTGTATCTCAGGACAAAATGATGTATCAGTTTTGGAAACAAGCATCAGGCAATACGAGATGGCCTCCTCAGCCAGAGTTAACTGGGAGAAAAGTGAGGGGTTTATTACTGGCCGGTGGAGAAACACTGGACCTCCGAAACTTCCAGGAGGACTGATTTGGAGGAGGGAGGGTATAAAAGTGTTAGGTGTTTTTTTAGGAAAGGAAAGTTATAAAATGAAGAATTGGGAGGGAGTGCTGGAGAAGGTGGTAGCTCGATTGTCTAAATGGAAATGGCTATTACCACAACTGTCCTATAGAGGAAGAGTTCTGGTGGCAAACAATCTGGCAGCTTCCACGCTCTGGCACAAACTCATTGTTCTGGAACCACCAAGCGAACTGATTTGTAACATACAGAGGAAAATAGTAAACTTTTTTTGGAGTGGCGAACACTGGACTCGGGCTGCGGTGCTTTACTTACCGGTACAGGAAGGAGGTCAAGGTCTGGTGGATGTAAAGAGTCGAATTGTTGCTTTCAGGCTGCAAGCGGTGCAGAAATTTCTCTATCAAGAGGATTTAGCATGGACACAGACGGCATGTGCCTTTCTGCAGAAGGTTGAAAGTTTTGGACTAGACAAACACTTGTTTTTATTGAAAATGGACGGGTTGAGACTGGACATTCTCTCGTCTTTTTATAAATCAATGTTGCAAGCTTGGAATAAGGTTCTGAAAGTGGAGAGGAACTTGAATGAGCTTGGGGACTGGATCAATGAGGAACCACTGTTCAATAATCCGTTGATCCAGACCCGGTTTTTATCATCAATGAGCATTCGGAGAACTCTTGTAAAGAACGGAATCACTAAACTGGGACATTTACTGGACAATGGCAGATGGGTTTCAGTGGACACTTTTAAAGAACTATCTGGTTTGTGCTCGATAAGAATTGCTTCAAAATTAAGAGATGAGATTTTTGCTGCTTTGCCGAGAAGTTACAGAAACCTTGTTGCTGGGGGATATGTACAACAGCAGAAAGGAGGGTTTCCAAAGTTGAAAATATTTCCTGCTGTCGGTGAAGGACAAGAAGAGCGGGAAGGATCTATACTGACGTTTAAAACTCCGCAGCTGGAAGAGCTTGATGTTGCATCAAAGAAAGCAATGCTGTATGTTACAGTGAAAGTCATTCACATGGACTCACTCAGCCGGCAGAGTTTCTCGAAAGTGGACAGAGATAATGGAGCCAGACTTCATGGTGAGGGACAGGTGGAGAGTCCTGTATAAGCCTCCCATCGAGAAGCGGACAGCTGATCTGCAGTGGAGGCTTATTCACAGGGCGATAGCTACAAACAGACATGTAGCACACCTGAATCCAGCAGTGGGGGGGGGGGTGTTGTAGTTTCTGTAGTGCTGAAGAAACAATAGAGCATTTGTTCTTACAATGTTTGAGGCTTGGGAGTTTTTTTGAGTTGCTTGATTCTTGGTTTCAGGGGTTTGGTGAGGGTTTTTCCCATAAAGTTTTTATTGGGGGACTTAAATACAAAGTGCTTGATAGAGGTAAATTGTGTTTATTAAATTACCTCATTGGTACAGCAAAGCTTGCAATATGGAAAACAAGGAAAAACAAAGAGTTGAAAGTTGGTTCAACAGATGTAGAAATGATGTTGAAGTGTATGGTAAAAGGAAGGATAAAAATAGAATTTTCATATTATAAGCTGATCAATGATGTTGAAAGGTTCTTAAGAATTTGGGGTTGTAATGAGGTTTTATGTGTTTTGGATGATGTAGATTTATTTTTTACTTTTTAGCATACATTTTAAATTATTGTTCAACCTCTCTCTCTCTCTCTCTCTCTCTCTCTCTCTCTCTCTCTCTCTCTCTCTCTCTCTCTCTCTCTCTCTCTCTCTCTCTCTCTCTCGAGACGGTTAAGAGCATTTTATTTATTTATATACCGTGTATTCTCGTTTAAATTCGTGCACTGAACCGTTTCCGGTTTCGATATGAATTACATGTACCGTTCCCACCCCTAATATATATATATATATATATATATATATATATATATATATATATATATATATATATATACACACACACACATATATATATATATATATACATATATATATACTGTATATTAACTTATGCTGATAGATAGATACGTAAGCTTATGCAATGTAATGCAGCTTACTCTGGCCAATACCTGACTTCAAAAAGTCCATATGACTGACATGTGAAGTGACCAACCGATAAGAAACCGATTTTTTCTGCTTTTCCATTGTTATATTTCTATATATTATTGGAAGCAGGTTCTCAATTACCGGTCCTGCTTTTTTTGTGTGTTGTATGTGTGTCTTGACACCCATTTTAGCTATAGCTGCCCTACCGTTTTTGGTAAAGTACTTTTTGTGACTCAAATGTACTATATATTTCTAGCCTGATTCTACACCCCTATTCTGGAGCAAAACCACTTCTACCATCCTTAAAACCATATGCCTTTGATGGCCTGTAATGAAAGGGTCTCTACCAGGGGCCAGAGCAACTATCGTATGGGCCCCACCTGTTCAGGACCCACCCTGTGACTGAAGCTTGGCTGAAGGCAAATCACTGCCAGATGCCCAAACATGTTTTGACAGGCAGGAAGAGTGGAAACTAAGCAAACCTGCCCAGTTAGTCTCTCCTGCTCCATTAGCACAGCTGCTTTCATTTCATACATTTCTCTAACAATTAACTAATAGCACTGAACACACACACACACACACACACACACACACACAACAAATAAATAAAACAGCAGGCAGAGAGTACTTTGTTAGTAAAAGTTTAATTTACACAAAATTAAAGCTAACTAAAATACACTGTAATAAAGCTAATTCTGCAATAAAGAGAGATCGTTCCATCTCTGTTTCTCCCTTTCACTCACTGTTTTGATATTTTAAAAGCACACTTTGACTCTAGCTGTGGACTAAAAAAAAAATCTTGACTATGATTTTCTTTAGATGAAAGCCTAGCAGGCAGTACTTCAATTAAACATTTAAAATCAGTGGCGTAGGCAGAAATTATATTTTGGGCGGGCCAGTGAAAATGTGAGTGGGCCTATAGTTTTTCCTAGAAATTTTTTTTTTACTTAAATAAAAATTCAACCTTAGAGAGTAGACAAAATAATAGATAAACTACACAAACAGTTACACCTTTATTTCTCAATATTCAGCAAATCATCATGTTCAACCAACAGAGCTCAATATAAGCTGGATAAACCAGTATAGACAATAATCTGTCTTTCATTTCATTCGGGCTAGTCAACAGTGTAAAGACAGTTCACCCAAGAATAAAGTAAGCTAAAATAATAATATCACAGTTAGATTGGCAGGTAAACTCACGTCAGGCTGACCGGGAGAGAGGGAACACGAAGCGTCTCACCACCAGCACCTGACTAGACTTCTTGTGGGTTAAAGACTCTGAAGAACTGCGCTGGGAGTTTTCCTGTCGGAACCCCTAGCAACCATAGCAACCAACCTTCCGGAGGGTGGCTCTCTACAACTTGCTTCAACAGTACCATTTTATTTGGAAAACAAATTAAACATACAGCATAGTAAATCAGGTTTAAATTAATATATTTCCTAAATAAATTTGAATAATAAAAATAAACAAAAAAATTATTTTTATCAAACTTGCCTGGGTGGGCCAGTGAGTAATGTGAGTGGGCCAGTGCCATTACTGGCTACGGCCCTGTTTAAAATATTACATTATTACACTGTTCCAAAAAGAAAAAAACGTTGCAGGTTACGACTGTAACCTGCATGTTCCCTGAGAACAGAGAACGAGACAATACGTCGATTGACGCAATGGGGAACGCCTCAGGTGTGACAGGTGTCTGAAATCAAATATCAACTCACAGTAATCAGGTTGACCGCGACAGCCCGTGCATCATCAGCTTGAATGATGAGCGCGTCAATCTGGATGTATAAGAAGGGCGCCTTGAAACCGTGACAACATCCTGATCGTCTGAAGGGACTGTTGCAGGCAGGCCCAGAGGCATGGCAACGAGACGTATTGTCCGTTCCCTGTTTTCAGGGAACATAGGTTACAGTCGTAACCTGAGACGTTCCCTTTCGAAGGGAACTCAACAATACGTCGAATGACGCAATGGTGAACGAAATACCCACGCCGCCATGCTGAGGAGAGTGCATGCCGAAAGGCAGTGACAACTGTCAGAACCAGTAATTTCAAGGAACACTGAGACCACTCACCCTACATCACATCGGGCTGTCAGTGACAGCACTCCCTACCGGTCATAGCCCAAGCTAATGAACCAAGAAAAACCAGAACGTAATAACGTGGGTAAATCTGGGCCAGCTCAAAGGCTTTAGGACCACAACTTCCAAATAGAACACTCCTCCTGAAATGCCCCCAGGCTGGCCTGGTGATCTGTACTAAGAGACACAGTCTGGCCATAGCCTGTCCGTCCAAGACAGAGCCTCTGGAAATTGCCTAGGAAAGGCATCCAAAAACTGAAGGCCTGCAAAGCTGGCAGAAACCATCGAGTTTCGGATCACAGAGACTGGGTTGAGTGTGACTCAACCTCAAAACAACGGGAATCGTTCACTCAATCCACGAGTTTCCACCCAGTGCTCGCTGTTGAGCACTGAGGAAGTAAGAGAGGGATCAAAATCAGGAAGGTCAATGAGACCTAAGACCTGATGACCCCCTGTGTGAGGAGCTCTGAAACATGAGGGCTCATGTCAGGAAGGCCGTACATTGTGCGGCCTGAAACCCAACGACCACAGCATGTGGAAGCTCATCCTTCAGGAAAGCCAGAGGCTAGTAACCTGACAGACCCACAATGTGGGGCTACCTTCAAAAAAGGTCTAATGAGACCTAAAACCACCAGTTGTGGGAGATAGCTTGAACAAGGGAAGTGCCTGTCGTAATGTATTGCGACAAAGACACATCTAGAGTGGGACCCAAAGTGAAGAACCGGAGTCTGAACCACATAAGAAGGGACCGAAGCGTACCGCGCGTGACCCTTACCATAAGAAATGGATTTTAGAAAGCACACGACATCTCGTCGTGTGACTTACCACAATAACAGGTGAAGTATGGGTTCGTGTACTTCACTCTGAATTCAGGAAGGCCTGTTGAGGCCTGTAACCTGGCAACCACAGTGTGTGGGAGCTCATAACCAGGAAGGCCTGGTAAGGCCTGTAACCTGGTGACCACAGTATGTGGGAGCTCATAACCAGGAAGGCCTAGTGAGGCCTGTCACCTGGCAGACCTCACAGTATGTGGGAGCTCGTAACCAGGAAGGCCTAGTGAGGCCTGTAACCTGGCGACCACAGTATGTGGGAGCTCATGACCAGGAAGGCCTGGTAAGGCCTGTAACCTGGCGACCACATCGGGTGGGAGCTCGTACTCAGGAAGGTCAGTAAAACCTAACCTGGTGACCACAACCTGTGGGAGCTTACTTTCAGGAAGACCTGATAAGGCCTGTAACCTGAAAAACCACACCAAGTGGGAGCTACTTCCAGAAGTTAGCTCTTAAGAACTCTTAAAGTGGGAACCGAGGAAAGACCGGGTCTGAGCCACATAAGACGGGACCGAAGCATACCGCGCGTGACCCTCACCATAAGAAATGGATTGTAAAAAGTGCACAAGACATCACGTCGTGTGACTTACCACAATAACAGGTGAAGTATGGGTTTGTGTACTTCACTCTGAATTTAGGAAGGCCTGGTGAGGCCTGTAACCCAGCAACCACAATATGTGGTAGCTCATAGCCAGGAAGGCCCGTCGAGGCCTGTAACCTGCGTGACCGACAATGCGTGAGAGCTCATGACCAGGAAGGCCTGGTAAGGCCTACAAGGCCCTATAAGGCCTGTAACCTGAAAAACCACACCAAGTGGAAGCTACTTCCAGAAGTTAGCTCTTAAGAACTCTTAAAGTGGGAACCGAGGAAAGACCGGGGTCTGAGCCACATAAGATCGGGAGTCCAGAAGCATACCGCCGTGACCCTCACCATAAGAAATGGACTGTAAAAAGTGCACAAGACATCACGTCGTGTGACTTACCACAATAACAGGTGAAGTATGGGTTTGTGTACTTCACTCTGAATTCAGGAAGGCCTGGTGAGGCCTGTAACCCAGCAACCACAATACGTGGGAGCTCATAGCCAGGAAGGCCTGTTGAGGCCTGTAACCTGGTGACCACAGTGCGTGAGAGCTCATGACCAGGAAGGCCTGGTAAGGCCTACAACCTGGCGACCACATCTGGTAGGAGCTCGGTACTCAGGAAGGTCAGTGAGACCCAGCCTGGTGACAACAACCTGTGGGAGCTTACTCCACCAAGTGGAAGCTACTTCTTCCAGAAGTTAGCCAGAGAACGGCGTCCCTATAGCCTACTTAAGTGACAGGACGCTTCTTAAAGTGGGACCCAAGGGAAGACCGGGTCTGAGCCACATAAGAAGGGACCGAAGCATACCGCGCGTGACCCTTACCATAAGAAATGGATTTTAGAAAGAACACAAGACATCTCGTCATGTGATTTACCAAAATAATAGGTGAAGTATGGGTTTGTGTACTTCACTCTGAATTCAGGAAGGCCGAACTTGAGGCCTGTAACCTGGCAGCTGCACAGCATGTGGGAACCCAGTACATCAGGGAAGGCCGGCGAGGCCTGACACCCGATAGTCCCAATGCGTGGGAGCTCACATTCAGGAAGGCCGCTGAGGCCTGCAACCTGACATGTGAAGACTGCAGACTACACCTTAGCGACCACAATAAGTGGGGGTTTCACATTCAGGAAGGCCTGGTAAAGCCTGCAACCTGACATGTGACAACTCACAACCAGGAAGGCCAATGAAGTCTGAAGCCTGGTGACCACAGGGTGGGAGCAAAGTGCTCAGGAAAGGTGGTGAGGCTGTAGTCTGGCTCCCACAGCATGTGGGAACTCATAACCAGGAAGGCCCCTTTGAGGCCTGTAACCTAGCGACCACAGTATGTGGGAGCTTGTGGACTTGGAATTAAAGCCTCTTGTGTTTCCCCTTATTATTCAATTCACGGGACCGGACAGCCAGTTATCTTGCCAAGAAAGTTTTCTATATACATGATCAGGAGAGAAACTTCAAAATGTTGAGTTCATGCCAGGTCTAAATGTTTCTTTGTTCCTCACATCTGGTCATGCCTACACGTTCCTCGATGTTTCTCATGTTTCTCTGTTTCTCGGTTTCTCTGTTTCTCTGTTTCTCTGTTTCTCTGACCCGGAGTACAGAGACCTTTGGTTTTATACATCACATACAGTCTTACAGCTTCCTTGTAAGGTAACAACGCGTGTTGCTCTGAGCTTCTCAGCTTAGAACGTATATGTCATACATACAGTTGTTTAACATGTCACGATTCACTTCCATATTAAGAACTATCCTTGTTGGTCGTACATCTGTGATACACTTACATCAGTGGAAACATTTACGCTGAGTGAACATGTTACATTGCACACATACCTCTAAGCAGAATATAGCTTTCCCCTGACATATGTTATCTCTCATGCTCTCAAACTCATGCTTTGAAACTCCATAAGATAATACATTGATTATAAATATTAATAAAGAACAATAATACAGATACATAATATTTAATAATGAAATAATATTAAAAGATGAAATTTTAGTCTTCATCTCCCTCCACTGGAACTATGGCCATAAGTTCCACACCATAATTCCCAGGTGGCCAACCTATAGAAGTGATAGTGAGGAGAAGAAATAGCAGACCAAGAAAATAGACAGAAAGAACAGAAGAATAGAACAGGAAAGGAAAAAACAAAACAAAACAAAACTAAACCCCGTCCCGTGTTATGTCCCCGTATACTATGTGTATTTTAATATCTATGTGTATGTATTTAAAATGAACCCCAATCATCTAAGAAAAGAAAAACTAATAAGTCTTCTGCTCGTGCCTGGACTCATTAATTAATTAACTCGTTAACTAATTAAGTCCTCCAGTTCCGAGCTAAAATAAAAAACATTAAAATAAACGTTGATGTTAAAGGATCCTATCCCTTGGGGTTGAAAATCAGTAAGCGGGTGTTCATTGTTTGTGAGGTAGTGTTTTGTAAATAATGCATAATAACTTGCAACTATCTCTAATCAATGTCAATGGAATTGATTCCTGAAATGGAAGCAGAAAAATAGTTAAACATCATTTCTTTGTTCCCAATCTTTAAAACTAATGGATGAACATTGCTCAATCTCAGGCCATAAGCTATCATTGTCTTCTTGTTCATTCACTAAACAAGGTTTAACTTGTGACCAATGATACCATCTATCTGTTCCTACACCCTTCCCTTTGAGACAAACACTTGTATCTGTTGTTAAGAGTATCTCATAAGGTCCTTCCCATCTAGGCTCTAAACCCTTCCTAGCAATTCGTTTAATCATAACAAAACTGCCTATCTCGGGAATGTGTGGAATGTCAGTAGTGGTATGTTTTTCATCCCATTGCTGTTGAGCTTCTCGCACTTTCTTATTATTGTCTTTAGCAGCTTTGTCCAGCATTGCGAGATAGCGTCGTAACTTTTCTTGGAACAAAGTAGAGTCTCCTCCTGTTCCCGCAGGCGGCGGAGCATCAGGAGGTAGAACCATTGCTCTTCCAGTCATTAGTTCAAAAGGAGTTAGTCCTGTAACTCTGTTTGGAGTTGCTCTTAAGTTCCACAGAATAGCAGGTAACAACTTATGCCAACCTTGGCCAGTTTGCAGAATGGCTTTGGTAAGCGCGGTTTTCAACGATCTGTTCATCCTCTCTACCAGCCCTGAAGACTGTGGCCTATGCGGTATGTGAAATTTTTGTTTAATTCCCATTAATTTCATTGCTTCCTTCATCAATTTTCCAGTGAAGTGAGTTCCATTGTCAGAATCAATTTCATATGGAAGACCCCAGCGAGGAAAAACTTCTTCCACCATTACTCGTGCCGCTGCTTCAGCAGTGCAGGTTTTCGTTGGGAATGCTTCCACCCATCTAGTAAATCTGTCCATGATTACAAGAATGTATTGGTACCCTCCACTGGGTGATAAAGGTCCTGTGAAATCAATTTGGAGATGTGTCCATGGACCTGTTGGTCTGGGTGCATGTGACATTCGCACCTTTACAGATTTTCCCACATTTGCTTTGAGGCATATCAAACATCTCCTACAATAATCATCAATGTCTCTCATCATTCTTGGCCACCACCAAGTTTCACTGATTTGAGCTTTCATTGCTTTTGCTCCAGCGTGCACTTTTCCATGATACAACTGCATTAGTTCTCTTCTTGTACCAATAGGCATCACTACTTGTCCTGTTGGAATTCTCCAGATTCCTTGATCATCCTCTTTCGCTCCTGCTTTTATCCATTGTTCTTTCTCTTCATCTGTCTCCAATTGATATGAAAGAAGATGGAGCTCAGGATTATCCTTGGTATTTTCCTTTACGAGGGTAACAGGTGTAAGAGGAAGTAGAGCTGCTTTTCTAGCTGCTGCATCTGCTGCCGTGTTCCCTTGAGTTTCTTTGGACTTGTCAGATTGATGTGATTTCACTTTGATCACTGCGGCTTCTCTGGGTAAGTGACATGCTGTAATCAAGCGACGAATTATGGAAGCATGTTGTATTTCGCTCCCATTGCTGGTGATGAGTCCACGTCTTTTCCACAGGGCAAGGTAGTCATGGACCACACCAAAAGCATAACGACTATCTGTATAGATGTTGACTCGTTCTCCTTCAGATAATTCAAAAGCTTCTGTAAGTGCTATAAGCTCAGCTACTTGTGCTGAAAGTTTCCCAGGAAGAGCTCCTTTCTTCAGAACAGTTCCATCAGCTTCCACTACAGCCCATCCAGTATGTCGTTTTCCATCAACATAATAACTGGATCCATCGACCCATAACTCCTTGTCTGGATTTTCAAGAGGGATTGGATTAACAGGACCAAGACTATCTTCTTCTACTTGTTTTACGCACTCATGTGGTATTCCCTCATGTGGTTCCAGCATCATTGTTGCAGGGTTAAGAGACGTGTCCCTGATGATTTCCACTCTCAAATCCTTGTTCAACAAAGTTGCTTCCCATTTTGCTCTTCTTGCGTCAGTTATGGTTTTGATGTTTGTGTTGTTCAACAGTGTCACTATACTGTGTGGAGTGTGCAATATGATAGTTTGTGCTCCTATCAGATTCTCAACAGCATCCACTGCCCATGTGGCACCATCGAGGGCTTGTATACATCGTGGTTGCCCAATCATAGTGACAGGAATTTTTGTGGAAAAGTACCCAACTGGTCTGTATCGATCACCTGGTTTTTGACACAGTACTGCTGAATACGTCTCATCTCCTACACTGGTCCACAAATGAAACGGCAATCGTCCGTCGGGAAGTCCCAAAGCTGGGGCTGAAGTCAGTTTTTCTTTCATAGAAGTAAACGCTTCCTCAGCTTCTGGTGTCCAGTTAATCTGTTCCACTCCTGGCTTTCCTCCCTTGTACAGGTCAATGAGAGGGCTGGTGATGCTAGCAAAATCAGGTATATACTGACGACAATAGTTGAAAAGTCCCATCACCTTCCGCATTCCTGTAACTGTTAGAGGTTTTGGAAGTTGTCGTAATGCTTCTACACGCTCTGTTGTCATTCTCCTTCCTTCCACAGATATTTCTTGGCCCAAATAGATAACCTTGGATTTGGCCAGCTGTGCTTTGTCGGGGTTAACTTTGAATCCCCCTTTCATAAGGGCTTGTAGGACAACATTCAGAGCAAATATATGGCTGTTTTCATCTGGGCTTGCAATCAACAAGTCATCAACATATTGAAGGCAGACACTTCCTGATTTCTCAATTTCAGCTTTTTGCTCCGTTAAGAACTGGTCCAAAGCTCTATGAAATACAACAGGAGAAATATTAAGACCTTGTGGGAGTCTGTTCCAAACATACTGTTTTGCACCCACTGTGAAGGCTAGTTTCTCTTGTGATCTTTTGTCTATAGGTATAGACCAGAAAGCCGACAGTACATCCAGTACCGTAAAAATTTTTGCATTTCCTGGAATATCATTCAAAATAGTGGCAGGATTGGCTACAATAGGATGCGGTTTTGGTGTTACACTGTTAAGTCTTGTGTAATCAATGGTTAATCGCCATGAGTTATCTGATTTCTTGACAGGCCAGACAGGACTATTAGTGGTAGATGAAGTTTGTCTGATGATTCCTTCAGCCTCCAAGTCAGCCACTATCTCCTCCACGGCTTGTCTTGCTTCAGGTCGGATGGGGTATTGTTTATGAGGGGCATGTGTCGGTCCCTCAATAACAATGGGATCAATGTTGGCTTTACCACAATCCAGTTTGTGTTTGGCCCAAACATCTGGATATAAACTGCACAGAAGACCCCACACACCATCTTTTTTCCAGTTTCTGATAATTGGTTTTGCTGTACCAACAGACCTTAGATTACATGTGCGATCTTCGTGTGGTATTATCCCAGCTGTTGTGGCGATATGACGACTGTCAGTGAATATGATCATGTTTAACAATGGAAGAATGTCCATGCCAATTAGGCTTCCTTGTGAATTCGGCCCCACCCAAAAAGATGTCCATAAGACTTCATCTTCATGTATTTGCAGTGGAACTTGAATACTTTTGCGAAATTTTGTGATACCACCTCCAACTCCTTCAACTTCCATAGTTTCATCTGTTGTAGGTAGGTTCAAATCTGTTATTGAAATTGAGGCGCCTGTGTCAACCAAAACATCACATGGGTGGCCCCCTATTAATGCATTGACGAAAAGGCGATTGTCTCTTTTCTTACTAATACAGGGGGCCGCTAATTCCTATTGCGGACGCATAATTCCCTCAATGAGCTGACGGACTTGTGCTTCAGTCCACGTCTTCCCTTGAGAGGTTTCATCATGGTCTTTTGTACTGACCTGTTTAAATGATGGACCTTGACCTTCTGCACCACCTCCTTTAGCCCAGCAATCTCGTCTGACGTGTCCCACGTTTTCCACAGTTGCTGCAGGAAACCATCTTATTCCTTGCGTCTTTGTTGTATTGAGCTGTCGCCACTCCTCTTCGATATGGCTTGTTTCCTTCTTCTTTGTTTGACCTCATAGCCATCTCCAAACGGCCAGCCCATTGCATAATTTGGTCAAATGTCTCACCTGGGTTGACTCCAAGTGATAAAGCTTGTTGGTATTTTGGGCCAAGTCCATCCACAAGTGTGTCAATGAACTGTACATCATCTCTGTCAGGTTGTTTCTTAGCACAGAGAGCCCATCTCTCATAAGCATTCCACTTACGTAGAGCATATTCATCTGGAGATTCGTCATCCTTTTGCTTAATCAATGTCACTAATGTGAAAGGAATTTTACCACTGCCCAAGATTTCTTGGATTTCTTTTCGGAATACATCTAATGCTTGCCAAAGACCCAGGGGTCGTCCCTGGTCATCAACCCACAGATCTATCCATTGGGCAGTTGTTATTGAAGCTGGCAAGCGTTCCCATCTGTCTCTTGGGATTTTAGCTTTCACAATGGTGTGAATGTCTCGTAGTGTCATTTGATGTGCTTCGACCAATGAGTCTAATTCTCGCCAAAACTCTGTGTTTGGATCTTGTCTCTTCAGAGGAGGCAAGGCTGTGAGAATGGCTTGACGTTCTCCAGGAGTGAATGGTCTCTCTTCTGTCATCAATTCAGCTCCTTCCTTTTTAATTACAGGTGAAGAAAATTCAGGACCGATCTTGTCAATTGTGATCATGTCGTCATCTCTTGTCTCATCACCCCAGTCGGATCCATAATTAAAAGCTGGTGTACAGCGCAGCATGTCTCTGTTGGGCTGAACTGTTTTAGATTTTGTTATTATTGGAGCTGCTTGTGCAGATGCAATATACATTTTGTCAACTGGACCTCCATTTGATCTCAAAGCTTGAGGCTGTGTCAGTGGTTTCAATGAACTTGTGCATTGTTCAGGCAAAACTGGATACATTGGGTTGTAAGGAGGAGGTGTTACAGTGGTTGCAGATTTCACTGGTGCTTGTGAATATTTCTTTTCAGCTTCAGTTATTATATTTGTCCAATCTGGATCAAATGAATTATCATTGGTTGTGTTTTCTTTATCTGAACAGTTAATAGACATAATTTTGTTCAATTTGTGAAATGCTTCAATTTGAGGCTTCATTGCTTCAGCAAGTGGGGCTGGACACCCATCAATGCCGCAGAAGATTCCACCTTGTTTCACAATCCAATGAGCTGCCAGTATTGGAAATGCCTTTGACTTGATGGAGTCTTTTTGAGAATCAAACCAGCTTAGCTGCACATCCAAAGATGCATTAATATCCAGTCCTTTTTTCAAAAGCTTAGCTTGTTTTTTCTGTTTTCTTTCTAGGTACCAAGCAGCTATTGTTTTACTGTTAAAACCACTTTCTGGCATTTTAAAATCTGTCAGTCTATGACTGTACACTCAAACAGCAGGGATATTTTGGGAGTAAGTGTGTGTGTGTGTGTTGGTGGATGTATAGCTACTGTACGTGAATTCCAGGGAGGCCCCTCTCTCTCTGCTTCTCTCCTTCTGACCCTTTCCAGCTGCTCTTATAACTCAAAGAACAAGAAGGGGGAATAAAACAACAAAAAACAAAAAGGTTAACTCTAATAATTTGTTTTTCTTTGTGTATTTGTTTCTTCTATTTCTTTATTTATTTTAGTTTATTTGAAGTTGCTCTCAGATCAGTCTCTTCCTCTCAACACTGAACAGCTTCTTGTCAAAATCAGAATGCACACAATTCTAGCTCCTATTTCCATTGATACCCTTCTTCTAAGGGTTCAATCCAGCGTGTTTAAAATTTCAGGGCGCCTGTATTTCTAAATACGGAATCCTGTACTCCTATAGCACAGACCCGCCACTTTAAACCGCTATAAATCACTGCTTTGACACACTATCCTCGTTTTCTAAAACGATTCTTTGGTGTGTTGGAAATATTTTAGAGATTATTCTGCCATCAGTTTTTACAGTCTCGCCATATTCCAACCACCTGCCAGTCATGCCAAGCGAATTGCTAAATCGTTTTACTGCTATTCCAAATATTTGACTAAATGGTCTTTTTTCTAAAAAAGATCCACTTTTCCTAAAGTCTTTTCAAAAATGAAAAAGACTTCCCCAGCATCATTCAATATTTCAGAGGTTTTCTGAACAGAGCAACTCAAATAAGCCACATCAAATTCAAATTATATAAATTATTATTATTATTTTTTTTTTCTGACATATATATTCATTGGCAACACAACTGGTACTTTAAATCACAGTTCTTTTAAGCACTTTCAGTCAATGTCTAATCATCAGGCAGACTTAAAATTATTTTTTAGAATAGTAAAAGTCTTACCTTGAATGACTAAGACAAATGCCTGAAGATGCAATCCTGTTCGTGGTGACGCCAAATGTAGACTCGGAATTAAAGCCTCTTGTGTTTCCCCGTTATTATTCAATTTACGGGAACCGGACACCAGTTATCTTGCCAAGAAAGTTTTATATATATATATGTCAGGAGAGAAACTTCAAAATGTTGAGTTCATGCCAGGTCTAAATGTTTCTTTGTTCCTCACATCTGGTCATGCCTACACGTTCCTCGTGTTTTCTCATGTTTCTCTGTTTCTCGGTTTCTCTGTTTCTCTGTTTCTCTGACCCGGAGTACAGAGACCTTTGGTTTTATACATCACATACAGTCTTACAGCTTCCTTGTAAGGTAACAACGTGTTGCTCTGAGCTTCTCAACTTAGAACGTATATGTCATACATACAGTTGTTTAACATGTCACGATTCACTTCCATATTAAGAACTATCCTTGTTGGTCGTACATCTGTGATACACTTACATCAGTGGAAACATTTACGCTGAGTGAACATGTTACATTGCACACATACCTCTAAGCAGAATATAGCTTTCCCCTGACATATGTTATCTCTCATGCTCTCAAACTCATGCTTTGAAACTCCATAAGATAATACATTGATTATAAATATTAATAAAGAACAATAATACAGATACATAATATTTAATAATGAAATAATATTAAAAGATGAAATTTTAGTCTTCAGAGCTCATAACCAGGAAGGCCTGGTGAGGCCTGTAACCTGGCGACTCACAATGTGTGGGAGCTCAGAACCAGGAAGGCCTGGTGAGACCTGTAACCTGGCGACCACAGTATGTGGGAGCTCATAACCAGGAAGGCCTGGTGAGGCCTGTAACCTGACTACCACAGTATGTGGGAACTCATAACCAGGAATGCCCCCTTTTGAGGCCTGTAACCTAGCGACCACAGTATGTGGGAGCTCATAACCAGGAAGGCCTGGTGAGGCCTGTAACCTGGTGACCACAATGTGTGGGAGCTCATAACCAGGAAGGCCTGGTGCGGCCTGTAACCTGGCGACCACGGTATGTGAGAGCTCGTATCCTGGTGACCACAGTATGTGGGAGCTCATAACCAGGAAGGCCTGGTGAGGCCTGTAACCCAGTGACCACGGCATGTGGGAGCTCATAACCAGGAAGGCCTGGTGAGGCCTGTAACCCAGCGACCACGGCATGTGGGAGCTCATAACCAGGAAGGCCTGGTGAGGCCTGTGACCTGGCCACCACAGTATGTGGGAGCTCATAACCAGGACCTGAGATCCTCTGGGTCTGTCTGTGATCCTCAGACCATGACAGACCAGGCCCCTCCGCCTGCCTGTGGCTGGGCAGAGGACCTCCGCGTTATGCAGCTCTTAAGCGCCGCAGAACGCGCCCTCCCTGAACTTATCGACCACTGTCTCGACGGAAGGGCCGAAAAGCTCAGGAAGGCGAAACCGGCGAATCGAGGAGAAAATTTTTCTTTTCTCCCCGATGTCAGCCTGGTAGAGCCACAGAGGTCTCTCCGTGGCCACCATAGCACCGATGGAACAGCAGATTGCTTGGTGGCCTGGAGTCTCGCAGCAGGCTGCTGCTGTGTACGCTCTGTCATTCAAGCATGAAGATGTCTTGAGCAGCTTGGATGACAGGGTCAGAGCTCTTAGTGAAGAGGACCAACCAGAGGCGAGATAGTAAGCCAACGTCTCGTCCACTGGCGGCATCGACACATATCCGTGCTCCACGGCTCCCTCCACAGCAGCGAAACTAGCTCACTGATGTAGATAGAGACGTGAGGAGAACGGATTCTTCCATACCCTCTCGATCCCAGCGTGGAGATCGGAAAGGAATGGAAGGCTCATCCGGGATACCATGAGCGGGTTCCTCCCAGACGCGCCTCCACTGCAACTGCAATCTGTCTGTGGCGCGTCCCATAATGTCAACCAGCTCAGCGTACACTGGGCAGGAGGGCTGAAATGGTCCGGTCTCAACCAAACTGACATCCTTTTTCTATATATATATATATGTATATATATATATATATATATATATATATATATACACACATCACAGCCAACTCCTGCCCTGCCAAGAGAACAGTTACAAATTCACCAGAGAGAGAAAGTGGTCCTTTTCTCTCTTCTTAGATGTTCAACATTAATCTGGTAACTCATCCTCGTCAGCTGGTAGATCATCCGCGAGGTTAACGCCCCTCTCCCGATAATCTGCAGCTCCATCTGAAAGCTCCACGAGCTCAACCGCCACTGAGCCTCAGCCCGAGCGGGAACCAGAACCGCGGGGTTCAGATGCCGCGCCCACTTCCCTCGAGAAGTGGGACAGACGAGAGCAGAGAGTTCTGAAAGGAAAACTCTCACAGTTTGCGCAGAAAACTCCCTCGAGAGCTTCCCGCGCGTGCTCTTCTCTCGGGCAGAACACGCACAGATTGTGTGAATCCTCTGGTGTCAAATATCTGGACACAAGTCGGCACACTCGCGCAAAGTGTTTCTCTGCGTCTCTGCGCGCTTAATCGTTGATACTATCACACAGACAAACAGTCCCTGAAGACGAAAAGATGTTGTCACGGTTTCAAGGCGCCCTTCTTATACATCCAGATTGACGCGCTCATCATTCAAGCTGATGATGCACGGGCTGTCGCCAGTCAACCTGATTACTGTGAGTTGATATTTGATTTCAGACACCTGTCACGCCTGAGGCATTCCCCATTGCGTCATTCGACGTATTGTTGAGTTCCCTTCGAAAGGGAACAAAACAATAACACTATAACATTACAGCCTGGTTTCACAGACAGGGATTAGGCCTTAGTCTAATTAGGATATTTAAATACCTTTTCTAAACGTGCCTTTAAAAATGACTGCTGGTGAGCATCTTGGGTCAAAACAATTACATTGATATACTTTAAAGTCACCTTCTAGTCAATCATTATATCTCTTAAAACTATTCTTTGAATAAATCTTTATATATTTTCCAGTGAAATTTTTTTTTCCGTGTCCAGTAGAATAAATTATATTAGTTTATATAAGTTTAAATAAAGTCAAAATCTGCCTCTCTCTTCGCTCAGTGTCACTCACAGAGTTTCGCTTCGCTTTTGTCCAGTCCGGTGCCTCATAGACAGATGAGTTGTGCACGTTGTGTGTGTGAGAGAGAGCGCGTGTGTGTGTGAGAGTACGGAGGAAGAGCAGGGAAAGGAAATACAACTGAATGAATTTGCTGTGTGTTTTAAATATCGTAAAAAAATTAACGAAACACAATATGTGGTTGATTTTGTGGCCGCGAATTAGTCCATGTGTGGGAAACACTGCATAAAAGTCACGTGTGAACTGGTCGGCTAAGCACTGACGGCTTATAACGTTGATTTTCTTAACATTTGCAGATGAAAGCAGAGCCATGGAGAGCCGCTTTCACCATGCTTTCATTGTTTTGATTTCATCATTGTAGCTGAAATGATGGGGGTTTTGTTACCCAGATTTGCTTCCCCGGTCTGTATTTTCAACAGACATACTTCTTCTCCCACACAAAAACAGAATTTAAAACCAAATATGTAAAATTCCACGAAATTACCACGTTAACTCTAGACTCTGCATAATTAGCCAATTCCATCCGCGATTTCGTGAGTAAGCGGAAGAGTCAAAGGTCCCTAGAATATGACTGTGGCAGTGTTGAGTATGAGACTTCGGCCTTCAGTGCGAAGCGCGATTCCCATTACCATGCCCCACCCCCGGGTACCGTATGGGATTGGTAATCGGAGGATAGTGATGGTTCAATGAGGATTCCCCAGAGGATAAAATGTTGATGACCGTGCTCGGAAGGTGAGCTGGCCTGTGGAGATTAAGACTCGGCTGTGTTATCTCCCTCTGGGAGTGTAACATTGCCCAAGCCAGATCCAGAAATGTCACCTATGCTGAAACGGGCCGCCGAAGCTGCTGGGCTCGAGTGAAAATTCCACCGCGTTGCATTCAGTCTCAGTTGGAGGATTCATGTCTCAGGGCGGGGCCGCGCTGGTTATCGGTTCTCCGCCCCATCCATCCATCCATCCATCCATCCATCTTCTTCCACTTCATCCGGGGCCAGGCTCGGCGGGCAGCAGTCTAAGCAGAGATGCCCAGACTTCCCTCTCCCTAGACACTTCCTCTAGCTCTTCTGGGGGGACACCGAGGCGTTCCCAGGCCAGCCGGGAGACATAGTCTCTCCAGCGTGTCCTAGGTCTTCCCCGGGGCCTCCGCCCAGTGGGAAGTGCCCGAAACACCTCCCCGGGGAGGCGTCCAGGAGGCATCCAGAACAGATGCCCGAGACACCTCAGCGGCTCTACTCTGAGCTCCTCCCGAGTGAGGCCCAGCCACCCTGCCGGAGAAAGCTCATTTCGGCCGCCTGTATTCGGGATCTTGTCCTTTTAGCTCCTTCTTTACCACAACAGACCGGTACATCGACCGCATTGTTGCAGAAGCTGCACCGATCCGTCTGTCAATCTCCCATTCCATCCTTCCCTCACTCGTGAACAAAACCCCAAGATACTTAAACTCCTCCACTTGAGGAAGGATTTTTCCACCAACCTGAAGTGAGCAAGCCACCCTTTTCCGACTGAGGACCATGGCCTCGGATTTGGAGGTGCTGATTCTCATCCCAGCCGCTTCACACTTGGCTGCAAACCTTCCCAGTGCATGCTGAAGGTCCTGGTGTGAAGGGGCCAACACGACAAGATCATCCACAAAGAGCAGAGACAAAATCATGTGGTCCCCAAACCTGACACCCTCTGGCCCCTGGCTGTGCCTAGAAATTCTGTCCATAAAAATTATGAACAGAACGGTAGACAAAGGGCAGCCCTGCCGGAGTCCAACATGCACTGGGAAGAAGTCTGAATTATTACCGGCAATGCAAACCAAGCTTCTGCTTCGGTCATACAGGGACCGGACAGCCCTTAGCAAAGGACCCCGGACCACCCTCCACAGGCCGCCTCGAGAGGACACAGTCGAATGCCTTCTCCAAATCCACAAAACACATGTGGACTGGTTGGGCAAACTCCCATGAACCCTCCAGCACCCTGTAGAGAGTATAGAGCTGGTCCAGTGTTCCACGGCCCGGACGAAAAACCACACTGTTCCTCCTGAATCCGAAGTTCCACTATCGGCCATATTCTCCTCTCCAGTACCCTGGCATAGACTTTCCCAAGGAGGCTGAGAAGTGTGATCCCCCTGTAGTTGGAACACACCCTCCGGTCCCCCTTCTTAAAAAGAGGAACCACCACCCGGTCTGCAGTCCCAGAGGCACTGTCCCTGACTGCCACGCGATGCTGCAGAGGCGTGTCAATCAAGACAGCCCCACAACATCCAGAGACTTGAAGTATTCAGGGCGGATCTCATCCCACCCCCAGTGCCTTGCCACCGAGGAGTTTCTTGACTACCTCGGTGACCTGGACGATGGACGAGGGTGATGGACGAGTCCACCTCTGAGCCCTCAGCCTCTGCTTCCTCAATTGAACGCTCTTTTCTGGACAGTCAAAGCGCTTCACATTAGAGTCTGCAACGGGGTCGAGTTCGGCCCGACAAACCCGCAACGGGACCGCGGGTTAAGGGGCCGGGTTCAGGGTCTCAGAAAATCTAAGCGAAATGACTCGGGGTCGGGTTGGACCTCGGGCTTAATCTTTTCCACCCAATAAAAAACAAACAAATTATTATAATCATCGCTGCTGTTCACCATAAAGAAAGTCTGGCTGCTGCGTGCAAAGTCCATCGCGGGTGGCTGGCAGAGAGGAGAACACGCCTCAGTCTATCCACTGTGGACGCACTGATCTTCCTCCACGATGCCTATTATAAGCATATGATTATGTTTGTAGGCTAGGTCTATTTTGTTTCAAAACTCGTAGCCCGCCTGCTGGTTTCAAAACGCGGTCGGAAGACTAGGAAAAGGAAAAGAGAATCTGACTGCGTGAGAAACCTGACAGGAGTCCCGCTCTCGAGTTAGAGCTTTTATACTCATTGGCGCGAGCTCAAAAGCAGCACTGGATGCAACGGTGATGCTGACCTGGCGATCTTGTTGATGGACTAGTAAGTCAACCTTTCTAAGTTTGTGCTCATTTTATTTTGTGATTTCACCGGAATGAATAGACGCTGCAACAGCAATAGACTGTACTAGAACGTTTTAATGACCACAGAGAGTCAGGACCTCGTGTTAACTCCCTGGGGACCAAGGTGTATTTGGGGTCCTTGAGAGGTTCTGACATGCCCTGACATCTGTGTTTTTTTCAGTTGCTTATAAACATATTAATGGCACAGGTGAAATTACACTATATTTAGCAGAAACAGGGCAACCATGACATATGGGCAACATGTTTGTACATGTTTGTATTTTTGAGAGAATATTGTTTATGCGTGGTTATTGTAAAAACTAAAAATGAAAGTTTCTGAAATAAGGCCACAAAACACATACGAAATATGCGTCCACAAGACTTTTGACTAATTGATGTTGTTGCCTAGGGTTTTTTTCTTCTCAATGATCTGAAAATCCTCCTCCTAATCGTTCACATAAAACTGTGAATTAAGTTTTTTTTTGTTTGAAATGTCAAAAAACATTTTTTTGTTTGCCAAGGCAATATGCGAATGGGCGTGAACAGGCCAGCCCCATCATGAATAAGTAGGTGATTCTCACCTGAGAGACAAAGACACACATAATAATGAGCCTTTCATTCAGGTGATTCAGACAAGAAAAAATTGAAAGGACAACATACACACAAACATATATATATATATATACACATATATATATATATATATATATATATATATATATATATATATATATATATATATATATATATATGTGTGTGTATGAGAAGTTCTTCATTGCCATTTAAGTGAAATTACTGAACTTATATATACAAGCTTGATAAAAATGATCATTCTAGAAACATTTCAAATGGCACTTAGAGGCTTTTGCATCTGAACTCTTCATATACATGTATGTATAAAATCAAAGTATAAATGAAAGTAAAAAAAAAAAAAAAAAAACATACCAATCTAAAAATGTTTTGTAGTCATACCTGGAAACAAATCCTGGTCAAATTTTATATGGGCCATGTTTGGTTCAGAGTTAGAGTTTAAAACATCTTGAAAATAAAATAAAATGAGCAGAAACTCTAACAGTCTAACTAAATGAACGTTCGTTCATACGCCCGATTCACACACCCGAATCATATTTAAACACTTGTTTTGGTTACTACAGATAATGTTATAATGTAAGGATGTCACATGAGATTCTTGTTCCAATGAAAGCGAAAGTGAATTAACGTACACGCATAAACAATGCGCGTCTGTGAATTCGTCTATTCCTTCCTATCAGACGCGCATTTGATATTTAAACAGCAGTTTACAGATACAGACACTAACGCGATTAGAACAAAGCACTTATAATAAATGACTTACTGCATCAGCTGAATCCGTGCTCCTCAAAATGAAACTGTAAGGTAACTTTTTTCCAGGATCTCCTTCCAGGTTAGATCCATAATAAACTGTATGTTTTTATCGATGTGGGTGTTTTCATGACATACCTCAAAATTAGTGTTTGAATAGCATGCGCTCTCAGTGGGCGGGGTCACATTAGCACCTCATTCGCTGTAATGAGGTGAAAGGGAAAATCCTGACATCTCTCTCTTTCATACAGATTACATCAACTGAGAATAGTTGCTTTTTATATAAATAACTTTATTTAAAAGAAGAGAATTTCAGCTTCATAAAGAGAGATATTTCGTGTCTCTGTGACAAGTATTTAATGAGTTACAGCTCTTTTTTCAGATGCGTTTCAGAAAGATTTTTGCGGAGACAGAGTGAGCTGAAAGCGCACCATGATTATTTTATTTATTTTACAAAAACACAAGGTTTTGATATTAATAAGAGTATACACAAAAAAAGAAGACCCTCTATAGTTTATAATCATGTATCGAATTTTATTTATATGACCATCTATGATGGAGTATTTTAAGTCTATGTTGCAGCTGTGTGAAAAAAAAAAAGATCAAAACGCGGGGACGCGTTTTTGGTCCCCAGGGGGTTAACGTCTCATCCGAAGGATGGTGCTCTTTTGACAGCATAGTGTCCCCGTCACTATATTGGGGCATTAGGACCCACACAGACCACAGGGTGAGCACCCCCTGCTGGCCTCACTAACACCTCTTCCAGCAGCAACCTGGTTTTCTCAGAAGGTCTCCCATCCAGGTACTAACCAGGCTCAGCTCTGCTTAGCTTTAGTGGGCAACCAGTCTTGGGCTACAGGGTGATATGTCTGCTGGCTTACTTCCGGTGTCCACCACCGGGTTTGGGGATTGCCACCTCGACAGGCACCGGAGACCTTACGGCCACAGCTCCGAGCAGCCGCTTCGAACAATGGAGGTGGAGAACATGGTCCACTCAGACTCAAAATCTTTAGCCTCCCACGGGATCTGGTCGTAGCTCTGCCGGAGGTGAGAGTTGAAGATCTCTCTGATGAGAGATTCGGCCAAACGTTCCCAGCAAACCCTTACAGCACGCTTGGGTCTGCCGAGTCTGTCCAGCCTCCTCCCCTGCCATCGGATGCCAACTCACCACCAGGTGGTGATCAGTGACAGCTCTGCCCCTCTCTCTCACCTGAGTGTCCAAGACATCCGGCCGCAGGTCAGATAGAAACGACCACAAAGTCGACATCAGACCTACGACCTAGGGTGTCCTGGTGCCACGTGCACTGGTGGACACCCTTATGCTTGAACATGGTGTTCGTTATGGACAAACTGTAACTGGCACAGAAGTCCAATAACTGAACACCACTCAGGTTCAGTTTGAGGGGGGGGCATTCCTCCCAATCACGCCCCTCCAGGTGTCACTGTCATTGCCCATGTGAGCGTTGAAATCCCCTAGTAGAACGACGGAGACCCCAGTCGGAGCACTTTCCAGCACTCCTCCCAGAGACCCCAAGAAGGCCGGGTACTCTGCAGGAGGGACGCCCAGCCCGCTCCAGGCGCTGCCAAACCAGGTGGCAAGCGAGAGCATTCCGGAGTGGGCCGCCCAGGATGGAGGAGGATGCTCTTGGAGTTGGTCACCGATCCACTTGGGCCACCTCTGGGCCTTCCGAGTCGGGTCCCTGTCCTCCACTTTGCTGCCCCACCTCAGGTACATCTGCCATCAGACTCGGTTGCGAATTCAGGTCGCTGGCTTCCACCCTGGCTCAGTGATTTTATTCATACCTAGGTGTTGAGCTAAGATGTTCCTAAAGCTAGTGATATTTATCACACCTACATGTTGAGCATTGCTCCTGTCCTGTGTGTGCACATCGTCTTCTACCGCGAAGGATGTGATATAGCCTTTCCCTCCAGCTGATATGAAAACCGGTTTCTATTGACCCGTATTTCATTGTACCTTTGTGTGGTGGGTCATTGCCATCTTAGACCTGTGTCAACTGAAACGGGGCCTGCAGCATTCAACCTGAAGGACAGTACTTCAGATCTCGATCCCTCCGCTCCACAGGTCATTTTGCGTTCTTGCGTCGAGGGTGCGAATATCAGTACAAGGTCCTACCCTTCGAGTGCTCCATAGCCAGTTGGGTCTTGAGATCAACTGGGAAAGAATATGCTTGCCTATGGGCTGAGTATCTCTTTTTCAGTTTGGAGAAGGACTCTGTCCCACACGTCTCTTCAAGTAAAAGTGTGTTAGGCTGTTGTTATTAGAAGTGAGAAAAGCATTCTACTGAAAGAACTTTCAGAGGCTCCTGGGGCATATGGCAGATGTAGCTGTTTGACTTCCTCCATATGAGGACCGCTTCTGGCATCTGTGACTCGAGTCTTGCAGTTTCCCTCGCTTTGAGCCATTGTTGTTCAGCGAGCTGGTACTGGTTCAATCGGCAACCGTTGCACTATGCTTCCCTCGCATCTCACAACTCGGCCGTCACCTCCTCCTTGGAGTCAGAAGCTTCTGAGGACGCTTCATTCCAATACTCTTCCCGCCTGCTAATCGTGCCGCCAACAAGCCTCACTACAGCTTGGCCAGGGAGAGTAGTGACTCCATCCCCTGCCGGTCCTGCTGGGGAAGGACTTTTCGTGGGCACACAGTAACATCTGTTTGCCTCTCCGGAGTCCTCCTTCTGCCGGTTGTTATTCTGTCTCAGCGGATAACCCTTGGACAGACACTGGCTCTCAGCAGGACCCAGGGCTCTGCAATAATGTGTTCCCCAGTGAGCCTACTAAAAAAGTGGCTGCGAGCTCATGTCCTCTTAGGTGTTATAGAGCTCCTCTATAAAGAGTGTGTGCTCCGCCTGGGCATTGACCAAGTGCTTTGCTAACAGATTCTAGAGTTTCTAGATTCTAGGGCTGGGCTGACACCTATTTGAATCGAATGGTGGGTTGCATATGCAACCCCTTCTTTTTTCTTTTGATCATTGTGTATCATTGCCACCTTGTGGAATAAAGGTGAATTATACTTATTCAGTCTTCAAAGATTGAATTATTGTTGTGCAGAAAAAATATACTTACACTGTTACACACGCTAGTGACCCTATACAGTTTTTACATAAAAAAAATAAATAGGAAACAGGAAAAATTTTATCTTTTTTTTCTTGTTATATTGTGTACAATGAATTTATTGAGGAATACTGAAGAAGGTTGAGGTCTAACTTGAACGAGGAGGAGGGTTGTGAATGACGTCCCAGGTCACAAAAGACCCGAGATATGAGTTAGGTTAATAGCACCCAAATAGTATTCCGTTGATGCTTTATTGTTATTGCCACCCAGCTAATAAGTACAATTATTTATTTATATATTTCATTTAATTTTGTCCCTCTCAGGAATTACAGAGAAAATGAAGGAAACAACCACATCTGATCTTTCTTCAGTGTGTTGTAGAGCCGACTCTGGCCAGCAGTCTCCTGTGTTACAGGAAAACATAAAAAATTCTAGCGTTCGTAGACTTTGGGGAAAGTAAGTTGATTATGATGAGTAGCACTTGTAGCACACAAAATATAAAGAAATCTGAGATCATCCATGCATCTGAGAATATGTGTTTGTATTGAGGATGAAGAGGACAGGTGTTCTGTCAGATGACTTGGAGCCCACTCAGTTCAGGAGAGGAGGCTTCAGGGCTACAGCTGGGCCACGGCTAACACGGACCCCTGACTCTGGACACTCATCTCGGTAAAGTTCCCTTAATGAACAGGCAGGCCAGAGCTTCAATAGACATTGGAGGGACATGGTCTCCCTTATATAACAGATAAAGAACTGTTATTGCTCTCATCATATTATTATGTTGTCTTCATCAGTTCCCACACACCCTTCTCTAAGTGGTCGACAGAGCAGGTGTGTGGTTGGCTGGAAGAATGTGGTTTGGGTCAGTATGTCAGTTTGGCGCGTCAGTGGGTTGATAGTGGACAAACACTCCTCTCTGCCACCCCACAGGAGCTTGAGAAGGTTTATTTTGATTCTATTATTATTATTATTGTGTGTAATTTTATATTGTGGTTATTTAGCTGTTGAGATCTATGTCGGCCTGTCACTGTGGATTATATTAGTAACAGTAGTATGCAGATGATTTTGTTGAGGTTATCCCAATATTAGCAGCAAAGCAGTCAACAAAAATGTCAACAACATGATGTAAAATAACCAAACAAGGTTTGTTTCTTACATGACAATACATTATATTATCAACCACAAAGATAGACTGGTGTAAAAGACTCACTAAAACAATACAACAGTTAAGATGACTATTGTGCTCTTTTTAAACAGGAGATTTGTATTAAACATCCTTTGCACAGAAAGAAGCTGCAACTCGCTCTAAGAGCTTTTAGTAACAAGACAATGGAGAAATCTTCAGAACTGGATCACATCTGGGTTACACGTATGTACTAATATTAATAAATTAGCTAGAGTTGTAAAAATTCTTTAATAACATGATCAAAATGATTAAGAAATGGTAAATGGCAAAAATAAAAATTTATTTTAAATTCCAATTTAAAAGCTGTATTTTAAAATTATTTATTTATTATTCATATTTTGAATTAATTACTGTCACATTCGGTCTGTGCTTGATTTGGACTTTGAGGTAGTTTTTCAGTGGTTTGCTGAGTTTTTGTGTCCTGAGAAATGTTTGATGTTGTTTTTATCAAGTAAACATATGCTTATGATTAGATCCAGCGTTTATCGAATTCCATGTGTTTTCTGTATGCCAGTATAAATAAGTCCAGTCTACCTATGTGTTTCCACTTCCTAATTTTCTTTAGGTTGGCTTGATGACATTGGTTTACCACAGTACAAAGATCAGTTCTACGAAAGTAAGGTAGATGGGCGCATGCTACAGTATCTAACAGTGGTAAGACCAAACGTTCCCTCTATATCTCTGTCAATAATGCCATGGAACTGTGCTTTTCCAAATGCATATATTTTAAATTAAACATGTTTTTTTATTTTTTCTCAGAACGATCTCTTGTTCTTGAAAGTCACCAGTCAACTCCACCATCTGAGCATTAAATGTGCCATCCATGTCCTCCACGTCAACAAGTTTAACCCAAACTGTTTGAGACGCAGGCCAGGGGATGAGGTGAGAAAAATCACAGATTAAAAATGCATGCAAGCATGGATAAAGTAAAAGCTTCAAGTAATTATTTGTGCTCTAACACTAAAAGAGTTTATTTATTTTTTTGTATACATACAGAATAAGACTTCACCCTCTGAGGTGGTGCAGTGGTCTAACCATCGAGTGATGGAGTGGTTAAGGTCTGTGGATTTGGCTGAATATGCTCCAAACCTAAGAGGCAGCGGCGTTCATGGAGGCCTAATTGTGAGTTGGCACTGGTTGCTAAAACAGTACGGCTAATGAGGCTTAAATATACCAGAAAATGAGCTAGGCCATATGTATCATATGGAGAGCAGATTTGGCCTTCCCAGTAAATAAGAGACTGATATTTACTGATAAATTTGGCTCAACCATGACTGACATTTGCTGACTGATAAACTTAGCCCAACCATGATATTTATATATATATATATATATATATATATATATATATATATATATATATATATATATATATATATATACACACTCACCGGCCACTTTATTAGGTACCCCATGCTAGTAACGGGTTGGACCCCCTTTTGCCTTCAGAACTGCCTCAATTCTTCGTGGCATAGATTTAACAAGGTGCTGGAAGCATTCCTCAGGGAGTTTGGTCCATATTGACATGATGGCATCACACAGTTGCCGCAGATTTGTCGGCTGCACATCCATGATGCGATTTCCCGTTCCACCACATCCCAAAGATGCTCTATTGGATTGAGATCTGGTGACTGTGGAGGCCATTTGAGTACAGCGAACTCATTGTCATGTTCAAGAAACCAGTCTGAGATGATTCCAGCTTTATGACATGGCGCATTATCCTGCTGAAAGTAGCCATCAGAAGTTGGGTACATTGTGGTCATAAAGGGATGGGACATGGTCAGCAACAATACTCAGGTAGGCTGTGGCGTTGCAATGATGCTCGAATTGGTACCAAGGGGCCCAAAGAGTGCC
Source organism: Hybognathus amarus (assembly GCA_030378365.1). Lineage (NCBI taxonomy): Eukaryota > Metazoa > Chordata > Actinopteri > Cypriniformes > Leuciscidae > Hybognathus > Hybognathus amarus. The sequence continues at coordinate 13,326 of JAQIUQ010000298.1, read as the reverse complement.
AAGAAAATATACCCCACACCATGACACCACCACCACCAGCCTGAACCGTTGATACAAGGCAGGATGGATTCATGCTTTCATGTTGTAGACGCCAAATTCTGACCCTACCATCCGAATGTCGCAGCAGAAATCGAGACTCATCAGACCAGGCAACGTTTTTCCAATCTTCTATTGTCCAATTTCGATGAGCTTGTGCAAATTGTAGCCTCAGTTTCCTGTTCTTAGCTGAAAGGAGTGGCACCCGGTGTGGTCTTCTGCTGCTGTAGTCCATCTGCCTCAAAGTTCGACGTACTGTGCGTTCAGAGATGCTCTTCTGCCCACCTTGGTTGTAACGGGTGGTTATTTGAGTCACTGTTGCCCTTCTATCAGCTCGAACCAGTCTGGCCATTCTCCTCTGACCTCTGGCATCAACAAGGCATTTCCGCCCACAGAACTGCCGCTTGTTTTCTTTTTCGGACCATTCTCTGTAAACCCTAGAGATGGTTGTGTGTGAAAATCCCAGTAGATTAGCAGTTTCTGAAATACTCAGACCAGCCCTTCTGGCACCAACAATCATGCCACGTTCAAAGTCACTCAAATCACCTTTCTTCCCCATACTGATGCTCGTTTTAACTGCAGGAGATTGTCTTGACCATGTCTACATGCCTAAATGCACTGAGTTGCCGCCATGTGATTGTCTGCTTAGAAATTAAGTGTTAACGAGCAGTTGGACAGGTGTACCTAATAAAGTGGCCGGTGAGTATATATATATATATATATATATATATATATATATATTGTAAAGACTCTGGGCGGGTCTGATCGAGGGGAATTTGCATATCATAATTAATAATTCACAATTAATAATTATTCATACAGGTTTGGATCAGGCCCGGTCTTACATGTTAATAAATCCCTCAATGAGGGCTTTCTGTTAACTTTACTTATATGCATACATGTGTATCTCTGCAATTAACCACAAATTAATTGTAATAGATTGCACAGACCACGTCTTACAAGACAAGTAAAATTAATTAGCTCAAGTAATTTATAGAGCAGGGAAAACTTAATTCTCTGGCCAGAAGAATTCAGCATTCCAACTCCACAAAACATAACCTTTTTGGTATGTTTAGTTATATAGAGCATGCAGCGTTCGATCTTTCACTTCAGAGACTTGTCATGAGCAGGACCGTAATTCAATCACAAATGGTCATATTGAATTTATTAAAGTCAATAAGGCAACTAAGTAAGCATTTACTACGTTACAATGATACATGTATATACAAACATTAAACACAAACTAAGACGACGCAGGGCGTTAGACGATAAGTGAGTTGGAGAGAGAAGAGAGAGTGAGGGTGAGAGAGAGAGGAGTTACAGTCACCAAACAGTCAATTAATCTTTCTGAACACCATGAAAACACTTTCTTTATGCTTCTGAGAAGCTCTAAAAGAAGGTAACGTTATACTTGCACAACATGTTTGGTCTGTGTGTGTCACGGACTCGTGGCCAGGCCCGGTTGGGCCGCACGGATGAATGGAGAGGCTCTCCTGTGTGCGCGCGTTCCGTGGAGCGCGTGAGCGCGTTCCGTGGAGCGCGGCGCTTTTGCACTGCCTGTCCTGGCGCGTGCATGGTTGGTTGCGTGCGCGTGGCTTCTTTGTTCCGTGGGGAGTCACGTGGCGTTCGTTGGCATTCGGCGCGAATGTTTGAAAGGCTTAAAAGTCTTTGAGGTGACGTTACCCGAGGAAATAGATCGGCAAAGTCCACTTCCTTTCCTGGGAAACGAACTTGGTAGTTCATTTGAGAAGAGGACGAAACTTTGGACGATCAAAGAAGGATCCCGGTTGGGGGTCGGATCTCCGTGAGGAGATCCTTTACGTGCTTCTTGGCATGAGACGTTTTCGGAAGAGAAATGGCGGAGCTGGCGCTCCTTCATTTATCACCTTGGTGAAATCCATCCCTTTCCTGTTGGCTTGAGCCAATTGGGAAGATGGAGGCTGCACGCGGAAACATTCTTTTATGGTTCTTTGTTCTCAGACCACGCGCTCCTCGTGGGAGGGGGTGTGTTCACATAAGGGCTACTATTGAAACAGTTCGATCATCCTTGGCAGTAAAACATATTAAAAACACACTTTACTTTACATCTCTGTACATATTCGGGTCGTTCATCTGATTACGTATTCTAGAGACACCAAGGAGCATTATGTTACATTAAATGAACATATACTTCTGTTTACAATGCCTAAGGAAGTTATTTCTAATTCCTTTTTTATGCTGCAACCAACAAAGATATTTCACGGTGACCTGGGGAAAAACACACATACATAGAACACATGGAATATATCTGGTTAAATGTCTTTTAACACAGAAAAGTCCATCTCTTGGGTCAGAGACATAAAGCACATTCCACAGTCTTGTAACATGATCTCACTCCAGTGAGTGGAAGAATGTGTGTGGCGGTGTATGTGTGTGTGTTTGTGTGTGTGTGTGTGTGTGTGTGTGTGGGGGGGGGGGGGTCCGAGTCCTTGGAGGACGGTTGATTCAGTCTGGCCAAAATCATTACATCTCCCCCTTTTCGTTAGATGAAGTCCTTACGTGGACTTCCATCGAACGACACCCATCGCAATGGATGGAGGGCAGGTGAATCATGAAAGTCAGGTAGCAGGTGGTGGCTAGGCTGAGGTTCGGGCTCAGCTTGATGAGGTTGGACGCAGTCTCCAGTGTGGTACCCTCTTCCTGAGGGTCCAGTGGTGGCTGTGGAGGTTTGCGTTTGTTGAGTCTCTTGTGGAGTGTGAAAGTCCAGTGTCAAGACGTGGTTGATTACCGTAGAGGTACCCAGCGCAGAATCAGCTGCGGTCCAGGATTGGACAACAGGTGATGCAGTGTTGCAGTGGTGCAGGTGTTCAGTTGAAACACAGCTAGGAGAGCTATGTTGCTGAGAACAAGTTCAGTTCGGCTGGGCACCCCGTTTTCACAGTTCATAATTCCAGTTCTGGAATCAGGGTGAAATCATGGGTTTCGTAAAGGATGGGACTTGACTCAGGCTCAGTCGCAGGCAGGGTAGCTCGAGTCTCGGAGCAAAGGCTGCTTGATGCTGAGTTTTGAGCAAAGTCATTCTGGCAGACAGTAAACCGTTGTCCCGCTGGAGTTCACTTGTCTGGTTCAGCAGAATGCCGTGAGCGTTGTGGATCTGTCACAGCTCCTTTCAATTTCTTGATGGTCTGTGAGGAGGCACTCTGTTGTGAGTTACCTTTTGGCTGAAGGATTTCAGTTCGTTTTGTTGCTGGACATGCCGGTGTTTGACTGCGTTCTGACAGCAGCGCGTGGGTGTCCATTTAGCTCTGCTTGCGTGGTAGTCGACCCTATGCCGTGTGATGTCGGACCTGGTGATGACTGCAGTTGTCCTCTGGTTGGCTGGAGGCACAGGGAGACGACCACAACAGCAGCATCCTGTAACAGAGACAGGGGAGAGAGAGAGAAAGGGGAAAAGGTTTCAGCGGCTGTCGGCTGGGACAGCCTGATGCCTTTGAGGATGCCGAGATGTCCTGGTGCTGCGTGTGCAGCCCACATGGTGCGTGACAGGCATACACTGGCTGGTATATCCCCCTTTTTGTACTGTGGCAGCACAAGCTGTGGCGAAGTGATGTCACGAGGTACATAAATTTCAAGTGTTGGGCCGTTTAGCAGCATGTGCTTGGTGAGCTGCCGTTGTCGTGGTTGACGGCCGGTTTGGGCGGTTGGAGGGGTTCAGAGGTGGTTGTCTCAAAGTTCATTTGGTTAGTCTCAGTTTTTGGTAAGCTGAAAGGTGCAGGGTAGCAAGTTCACGTTTACATTTGGTGCTGAGGCTGTGCCTTTATGGCTGGTTGCAGGAGTTCTTGTGACCTCTGTGACCTGCCAGTTAGGTTCTTTTGACCTGTGTGACTGGAGGGGGAGGGGTACTTGAACTTGAGCTCAGACATTCAGTTGTTTAAAGTCTATTAAAGGCTCATAACGATCTAACAGATCTTGGCCAATCAGACGTGCGTACGTGATCGTTCGTGATCGGTACACTTGGTAAATCCGGCACATAGGGACCAATTGTTGGGTGAATGAGAGCTACCTGTGTTGAGCCAGATGTCGTTTTGGCTGTAGGATTGCACCTTCAGCTTACCTGTTTGGGATTTGAGAGTTCGCTCTGATTGTTTGAGTCTTTTAAAGAGTTGGGCTGGCAGTAGCGTGATGTTTGAGCTAGTGTCTAGCATGGCTTCAAGGCTCAAATCATTGTCTCTAGGTGGCTAGGCAGAGTTTGTGCCACCCCCTTTTTGATTAGGTTTCCCAGAAGTCCTGGCGTCTGGGCTGATGTTGTGTGGGACACGGTGTTGTCATGCTCAGGCTGTGCAGCTGTCAGTTGTGGTGGCTGCTTGGTGCTGTCACTTTGTGAAGTGGCAGTGAGCTCTGTGGTGTGATGCTGACGAGCAGTGTTGTGGGTGTCTGTTTGGGTCTTGCGCTGAGACATAGCATGTCTGGCTTGTCCTTCTTGTGAGATCTTGTGCAGAAACTCTTTCAGCACCTTCAGGATTTTTGCCGTCAGTGACATGGCTGCACTGTTGTTATCTGATGTGTGCTCAGATTTGTGCTTACCAGTGGCGTGTTGAGAGGGGTACCGCTCTGGGCTGGTTGGGCTTGAGTCTCTTGGTGATGAGGTGCGGCTCAGAGCTCTTGCTCTGGTGCGGTCGATGAGCACCAGGACTGTTGTGTTGCCCTCTGTTGGCTTGGAACGGTTTACTCTCAGTGAAAGTGTGGGGTGCCTCCTAGAGGCAGCTCTGAGTCGTGCTCAGAGACAGGTTAGTTTGAGGGTGTTTACCCAGTCTTTTCGGACAAAGTCTTTGCGTAATGTGAGCTTGTGGTCTCGTAGCTATGGTAGATATGCTACAGGGACAGGCCAGGGTGCTTACGGAATAACTCACTGTGGGATGCAAGCTTCAAAGAAACAAAGTTCTGAGATTGGCATCCTTTCCATACCTGGTGGTTTGTCGGAGTCGGTGGAGTTTTCAAGTCGGTCTTGCTTGATGTCCACGGCGGTGAGAACCTTTGTTATGATTCTGGATCAGCGAGTTAAGCGATCGAAGCTTATTGCAACAGCTAATAGTCCATTTTGGCAGTCTCTGTTTGACGAGCTAGGAAGCTGTGCACCTCACGACTGGACGTAATCCATATCGAGCAGAATCTGTTTCATGCAGTCAGGTTGGTTAGACAGTTTGCAAGTGACAGTCTGGTCTGCATGTCGTGGCTTTTCTGGTTAGCTTGGTCAAATCCTTTTGGAGCCATGCCGTGGTTTGTGGCAGTGGTTCCTTGGGAGGTTGAGGTCAGGTTACGCAGGGGCTCTGTGGCATTCTGGCACACTGGTTGTGAGTGATTAATGCGTGGCCCTAAAAGTTCAGAACTACTGCTTAATAGGTTCGTTAGGTATTTAAGCATAAAGCTAAGTGTCTCTTTTGTCCTAATCTTAGCTGTGAATGTTAGGGGGCTAAGTTTTGTGTGGTTCCGAGGGTATTTCCTGGGAAGGACATAGCCGAGATGAAATAAATGACGTAAGGTGGTTCTTATGACTGAAATTATTCTCTGGACTTAGCTGGTGGTTCACTATAGCTCGATGGTGTGAACGATAATAGGGGAAAGGACAGCTTTCTCATTTAAATTCTGCTTATTGTCGATCCTCAGGACTCTAGTAGTGCCTTTAGTAAATTGTTGAGATTACTTGTGTTAGAGGGTCACAAAACGAGTGCACTGGCTGGAACTAAGCCAAAATAACAAATAAGGGTGTCTGCTTCCTTTCTGGGCCCTATGGGAAATGGAACCACACTCGGACAAGAGAGGCAAAGGAATTAAATCATATAGAGGACCTAATGGACAAGGGAATAGCTGCTTGCTATTATTATCAAGGTCAAAGGAATGAAATAATTAACGAGGAAAAATAAAATCAAAATTAAAGCAAAAGGAAATAAAATGATCAAAACATGGGAATGATCTGAAGTCGAGAATAATCAGTGGCATTAGTGGCTAAACTTTGGATTTGCTTTGATCAACACTCTATAGTGGGTTGTAGCGGTTGCGTGTTCAAGACCACATTGGGTGTGTTCCTCCAAAGGTTTAGTCAACATGCCGACGAAAAATTCCTATGGTTATAGCAAATTCTTCTGTAGTTAGTTACGCAGTTTACCTGCAGTTAAACTTGAGTTTAATTAACAGGGCATCTGTGAAGTTAGTCTTCAATGGTTAGCAAGGAGTATTCCTAACCCTGTGAGGGTAAACCTTGGCTAATAAGAATTGCAAACACGGAAAGTGAATAATTAGAAACCCTAAGTGGTGTTGAGGAAAGTATTCTAGAATACTTTGCACTGTGGAACACAGCGGTGATTAGGGGTTCAAGAAAATAATGCTAACTGCTAACTGTTGAGGTTATTCAGCTTAGCCTGCATTGGATTGGAGCTAGGTTAGGTTAGCTTAGCCCAAGTTAGCTTGATGCTAAGCTAGGTTAGGTTAGCCTAAGTTAGCTTAGTGATGGGTCAGTTTAGCTTAGCCTAAGTTAGCTTGATGCTAGGCTAGGTTAGCTTAGCCACCCAGGCTGGTTTGTTTACAAAAGTGACATTAAGGGTTAGCACTTCCTGTGACAAGTTGTCATGGGAGCCAGAGGGTGTCAGAGCAATTCAACAGTACCTGAAGAATGTCTGTGTATTTTACATGAATCATGCATGTTTTAACGGGTTAAATGGGAGGCACCTATACTTTATGATTTTCAAGAACTTGGTTGCATTAAGTAAAACGCAAATGTGTTTTGGCATTTGCTAATTTTCTCATGGAACTCTACTCTTTACTTCAGTCTTCTATTTGTTTACAGAGTAAGGAAATAGATTTGCTGCAAGTCAAAGCTTGTCTTGTTCTATTTGCTTACAGAGTAAGGAAATAGATTAGCTTCCCTAAGCATATATAGTTACGTCTCTCTCATGCATGAATGCTGACTTTTCCGCGAGTTACTTCTTTTGATCGTTTAGTAGCTTTCTGCTTGTAGAAGCAGCTAAAATTTAGGTGAATTGCATCAATCTAACAATAAAATTAAGGCCTTTACTTTGTAGAAGGGGAGCGTTGCCCAGGTTTACATACATATAACTCTGTCCTGAGCTGTCTTCGTCAGAAACAGGTTTACTTATACCGCGATTTTGGATTTCCTTTTTTTTTTGTTTATTTCCAAAGCGGAAAAAGATATCGGTACAGATTACAAGCTGCTGAGATGATTCTTCTGTTACACAGACTTACGCTTTAATGCTGAAGTTCCTGATACCAGTCGGGAGTCTAAGGCCTAAAATTTTTTTTTTTTTTTTTAAAGTAGAGATGTCAATTCCCGCTATTTGTTTTATCTGCATTTAGGCAAGCCAGCTATCAAGATGCGTATTGCACGTAGTGTTTTAGTTGGACCGCGAATGGTCAAGTGCACGCCTGTTGATTAACAGTAATTTAAACTCGGGTGATTTTACTACACTCTGTCGTAAGGCAAAGTATGGAGTGGGTGTTTTCTGTGACTCTTCACTGTCGTGAAATGTTTAACGGTACGTTCTAAACAACATCTAAAAACTGTTTGTTTCAAAAGAGTCGTGCATAGTCTGTCGGCCGTTGAGAGCGTACATGTCTATGTAAGATTCCTTTAACTTAGTAAAATTCTAATTCTACAAACGCAGAGTCTTGCAACTCTTTGAACACCCATTTTCATCTACTTTTCAAAAGTTCTACGTCCGATGTTGATCAAGGACCTTTTAGCAGAGTCTTGCACTGCGTTCGTGCAGTGTCTTCTGGGTTGCAGTTCAAAATAATTTGGGGTTTTAGGAATTCTTACTGAGTGGGCCTTCACGCATCGTTGAGTGGGCCTTGCGTGGGGGCAGGAGAACTATGGTGACTGACGGGATAGGAGGAGAGGTTTCTTGAAACTGGTGTCCTCCTCAGTTATAGGTTCGCTGCAAGTTCCACAGCAAACTCGTTCGGAGCCGGTGGTGGTAGCACAGGCCCTCCTGGGTCTGTTCTGCTGGGTGTCGGTGTCGTGTCAGACACCGGTTGGAGACAGCAGGTGGAAAGTCGATGTCTTGTAGATTGTCAGAGATGTGGTGGAAGGCGGGGGCTTTCCCACCTCCCCTTTCAGCTCTTGTGTTCTTGGCTGAAATGTGCAGACTGGTTAGGGGAGACTTGTGGTGTGTGTTTCCCTTTTCCGGTCATGCTGAAGTCTATAAGAGTATTGCAACTCTGTGGATCAAGTTCATGTTCAGAGATCTTGTCTCTGCTGAACGAGCTTGTGGATGGTCACACGGGCCTCTTGAGAGTTTCTTCGTAGGCCGTGGCTTTCGAATCTCTTTAAGTTCAGCCTCTGCTCTTTGCAAAGGGGCTTCACTTTGTCGAGTTTCTCGTTGAATTCCTCTTTGGTTCTTTTCTCTGACTATTCTCTTCAGTCTGTGTAGAAGATTTCAGACAGGGCAGTTTGAAGTCTTTTACTTCCTTCTGTAGCTCGGGTCGTTGTCATCCTCGGACGTTGCAACCTTGTGCTCCAGGGCGATGCGGCTCCTTTTGCGGAGGCGTGCGTGTGCGCTGAGCTGGTAGGCGAGGTTGACGTGTCTGGCCCAGTCTTTGTCGTGGGAGCTTTGGCTTGGTTTGTGTGCCATCAGCTTGTACTCACGTCTGCGGTCCAGTTGCTCTTGGCTCGGGGCTCTGAGTAACCGGTGGCTTTGGGCAGGGATGGAGATGTCATGAATCTCGGCCATGTCTCCAGGTTGTCCCCAGGGTTGTGCGGACTGGAACATGCTGGCTTCACTGTGGGCGAGATGAACACAACACACACAGAGAGACCAATGCAGGTCGACTGCGTGTCACGAGCTATAATACCGGGCTAGGCCGTGTATGAAAATTTTGGTTAACTGATGCGAGACAGTTAAACCGTTAGGTGGGACAATTTGGGTAGGTCATCATGGGTCTGAATGAAGATTTGGACAGGGCGCTAGCTTCAGGGGTCACCTGTTGATGCTAACGACTTGGTTGTCAAACTGTTCTTTCAGCTTTCCTTGGTGTGTCAGAGAGGTTCTGTCTCTAGGTGAACTGAAAGGGACAGAGCACAACAGAACAGAGCAATGGCAAGCTAGCAAAGTTTGAAGTAACATGCAACCATCAAAGATGGGGAGGTCTGTAATGAAATGGCATTAATAGTACACAAGAAGTGTTAAAAGTGAAAGAGGCAGTTTGTGAAGCCTGCAGTTTGTGGCTTTGGAGAGGCGGAGGAAGCCAACCACTTCAAATATCAGGGGAATCTCTAGATTCGGATGGCCAATGTTAAGTGGATGGGTTTTAATATCCTTTTCTCAGTTTGCCTGGGGTGAAATGAGGTCATTCCCGGTTGGAGTCAGCCTCGTGGCTGGTCCCTCTGTCACCCCCAACACCTGACAGCAGTGTCCCGGGCATTTCGTGCATCTGTACCGAGGTGCGCCCTTTCAAGCAACTTGACCTTGAACACAACCGGCGGTGCCCAGATTGAGTAGTGTCGATGTTGCGGGCCGCATGAACAGAAAGATACAGGAAAGTACGAGACCTGCGCTCAGTCAGCGAATGGTGGCGCAGATCAGACGAACCAGCCAGCCGGACCCCAAGCGAAGGTGACCGTCACAGCCACCACAGCACTTGAGAGAATTTATACCTACAAACACAAAACAGGATGAAGAACAAGTGTGCCTCAATTTGAATTAAAGCTCCTCTATCTACATCAAGTTGAGTGTCTATTTTTGTTGAAAAAATCAAAGGCCAGCGGCTTTACTAAAGTCTATGGTAGTGAACCCAAAGGGAATTGTGACAATTTCAATTATCAGAATAACCCAACCTCCATACAGGGAAGAGATAGCATTAAGTGCAGCGGGAGGAGCACCAGGAGGAAGCAATCTGTCGTGGCGAGTTTTGGCCACTAAGGGGGTGTGTCCCTTCCTCCCTCTGGTGGTCAATTTGGCTGACAGAGAGCTTGATTTGAAGTGCATTCAAACTGATTTAAATACAATTCAAATTGAGCAAATGCATAGGGGTTAAGTAACCTTTAGATTAGTAAGGATACAGTTGTAATAAAACCAGATCAAAATTATTAAAAATAATTTGAAATGGAAATATAGAAATAAAGCCATAAAGCAAGTTTCCCAATGGGAAATGAGAGACTTAATTCAAATTAACTTTGAAACTTGTTTGTTTCAAACCAAATCCAAATCAGTGCAGTAGAATTACCAGGTTGGTGTTATATTTGATGAGCAATCACGATTCCGGTAGAGGGATAGGTGACTGTAACCAAAACAAAACCGACTGGGAGAGAGAAAGCCATTCAGGACAGTGAGGTTAGGTGGTGGCCACAAGGGGGCGCTTCCTGCCCCAAGTGGTCATCAGAAACTGTTAAGACTTAATTCTGAATTTCAAGTTCAAATGTGGTTTGAACCAAATTCAAAACGAATGCACACAGTCAAGGCAAGGAAAATCATGTTAAATGAAACAGGCTGTAGATTGCACATGCATTGAAAATTAGGGAAACTGGTTCGAAATTCAGTAAGGAAGCAGGGTGTTCCTGACCGAATTTTGAGGAAAGGAGAGTGACCTAGCTGTTAGTGTCCACACGAGGGCGCTATTGCGTTCGTGGAGGGTTGAGTCGGGGCTGGGGTCATCTGATACTGGAAAACACTCAGGGGTGCACCCTTGTGTTTGGCAGTATATTACAGCCAGCCCGCTTTCAAATGTGTATTGTTTCAGAGGACGTGTACGCGAATTACACACCTATTTTCTGCATAATCACGAATAGTGCGGAATTTAAATCTCGAACGAATTTCTTTTCGGTACTATATTTTACAAACACGTTGTAGCAGGATTTATTGATTTTTTTTTCACTGCGCTGTGCAGAAAGGGGAAACAGGAATTATCCATCTGTTTCAAAAAACTCCAAATAACATTTGTCAAAACTAGTATTAAGGGTTAAATGTTTTCAGTTTTGGATTTTTTTTTTGGTGCTATATTTTACAAACACAGTTAGCACGATTCTTCGCTGCATTGTGCAAAAGGGGAACAGGAATTACTCATCTGTTTCCTGCTCCAATAGACATATATCACAATAGCACTTATGATAATATGCGGTTTTTATACATTGAGTAGCTAAGTCAATGTTTTTTTTCAACCAGGAGCTCATCGTTTCTCACGTTATAATATAAGGCCTTTTAAGAATGTTCAAAGAGCTCGTTTAACATTTCTTGTCTTGACAATCTAGGAGAATACTACATTCCTGAGAATTAAAATTATAAAAAATGTTGTTTATGCACAAAGGTTATACCATATATGTAGGAACAAATTAATCTAAGGGAAACTGGGTTACTTTTTAGCAATTTAACAGTGACTAAAACGTTGAACATTTAGCAGCTTGTTAAATATGCTTGGCTGGCGCGCACTTTCAATTGCCCAGCTCCAGTCACATCTGGCTAGTTCGCAAAGCGTTCAGCTCCGATGTGCGCATGTAATAATAAATATTACATAACAATATTAAATAACAATATACACATTTGGACTGAAACTGATTTGCTCATAAACAAGTTTGAAGTGCTCGTTCATCCTCCACCATTCTGTAAAGACTCTCAGCGGTGTAATGAGGGAAATTACATATCATAATTAATAATTCACAATTAATAATTATTCATACAGGTTGTGGATAGCCCAGGTCTTACATGTTAATAAATCCCTCAATGAGGGCTTTCTGTTAACTTTACTTATATGCATACATGTGTATCTCTGCAATTAACCACAAATTAATTGTAATAGATTGCACAGACCACGTCTTACAAGACAAGTAAAATTAATTAGCTCAAGTAATTTATCAAGCAGGGAAATCTTAATTCTCTGGCCAGAAGAATTAGCATTCCAACTCCACAAAACATAACCTTTTTGGTATGTTTAGTTATATAGAGCATGCAGCGTTCGATCTTTCACTTCAGAGACTTGTCATGAGCAGGACCGTAATTCAATCACAAATGGTCATACTGAATTTATTAAAGTCAATAAGGCAACTAAGTAAGCATTTACTACGTTACAATGATACATGTATATACAAATCATAAACACAAACTTAACGGACGGCAGGCGGTAAGACGATAAGTGAGTTAGAGAGAGAGAGAGAGAGTGAGGGTGGAGGAGAGAGGGAGTTACAGTCACCAAACAGTCAATTAATCTTCTGAACACCATGAAAACACTTTCTTTATGCTTCTTAGAAGTTTCTAAAAGAAAGGTGACGTACTGTTGCACAACATGTTTGGTCTGTGTGTGTATACACAGGACTAGTGGCCAGGCACGACTGGCCGCACGGATGGAGAGCTATGTGTAACGCGCGTTCCGTGGAGCGCGTCGCAAGGTCATGGAGCGCGGCGCTTGCACTGCCTGTCCTCGCGCGTGCATGGTTGGTGCATGCGCGTGGCTTCTTCTTCCGTGGGGAGTCACGCTGGCGTCGTGGCATTCGCAAAATCTTTGAGAGGCTTAAAAGTCTTTGAGGTGACGTTACCCAAAGAAATGATCGGCAAAGTCCACTTCCTTCCTGGGAAGTCGAACTTGGTCATTCATTGAGAAGGACGAAACTTTGGACGATAGAAGAAGGATCCCCGGTTGGGGGTTCGGATCTCCGTGGGGGATCCTTTACGTGTTGTCTGGCATAGAACATTTTCGAAAAGAAAAGGGCGGAGCTGACGTACCTTCATTTTGTATCACCTAGGTGAAACCCATCCCTTTCCCTGTTGGCTTAAGCCAATCGGGGAGATGGAGGCTGCACGGAAACGTTCTTTCTATATGGTTCTTTGTTCTCAGACCCCAGGCGCTCCTCTCGTGGGAAGGGGGTGTGTTCACATAAGGGCTCTTATTGAAACAGTTAAATGGATCCTGGAGGTGAAACACATATAAAAACACATTCTTACACTATTATTCTTCATATTAGGATAATAACATATGAGTGCAATGTTACTTGGAGACACCAAGGAGCATTATGTTACATTAAATGAACATATTCTGTTTTACAATGCCTAAGAGGAAACGCTCTCTAATTCCTTTTTATGCTGCAACCAACAAAGATATTTCAGGTGACCTGGGGAAAACACACATACATAAAACACATGGAATATATCTGGTTAAATGTGTTTTGACACCAGAAAGTAGTCTCTTGGGTCAGAAAACCATAAAGCACATTCCACAGTCTTGTAACATGATTATCATCAGTGAGTGGAAGAATGTGTGTGGCGGTGTATGTGTGTGTGTGTTTGTGTGTGTGTGTGTGTGGGGGGGGGGGGG